>JBBPDB010000032.1:15341319-15368668 GCA_037974465.1 Brachypetersius altus | reverse complement strand
GGGGGTGTCTTTGAATACCATGTTAAGAGAGCCAACGGGGTCGGAGCCTGGGATAACGTTGCATTCTTCACGGATCAAAGTTTTTCATTAGTAGAAAGTGTAGAGTATAATGTACAATTAAATTCTTACTTCTCCAGACTACAGTCAGTCAACAATAGTGGAACATGATGCAGTAAATACACGCACAACGTTCAGCACGAGGTAGTAAAGTGATATGAGCGGCAATATAAAGCACAGTGGCGACGAACAGAAGCCGTGTGTGGAGTATACAGTACATTCTAAAGCTATTTTCTTTGTCTTTGGGGGCAAAGCATTTGTATTAGTTTGCTTTCAGGTGTATGGAATATGTGTATTAGTCTTATGGCTACTGGTTTGAGTTGGAGGTTCTTTTTTCAGAATCAATGTTAAATCAATAATGTTAAAATAATACACAATCTAAATATAAAAGTTCTGCCGAAATACTCCATAAACACACAGAATTCTGGGGTTTGTGAGAGAGGAAGGTAAAATGAAAAGAAATAAATACTATAGAAAAAAAGAAATTTACTGATTTACAAAAGATGGTGGATCTGAGTTTTCTGTATTTTGGGTTTAACCCCCCCCTCCCCCCTCCCCCCTCTCTCTTATTGGTGTAGCTGTAATTCGTCCTTCACCTTAAAATCCTTAATGTTGCAGGTTGGACTAAAACAACGTCCAATAAATGTCATGAAGAAACACTGAGATTTTGGCTGTTTTAGAACTGGGTTCAGCTGCAAGCCTGCACACACACACACACACACACACGCCTTAATGTCCATTCACCGCGCGTGCAAGCCCAAGCCAAAACATCTGTGACTGGTGCAGAAGCTGCTCGGCGTTTTACTGCCCCCGACATGCTGGTTACCTAAAAAGACATCATCTGCGAGTGCAGACTGTCGAGACGAATGTGTGGATGTGGAGCACTTGTGGATGCTCCATCTGGACATGAGCATAACAGCTCATATTAATGTGAACCACAGTGACTGCACACACCAGTTTTAGATGTTTATCCATCCATCCATCCGGCCCTGAGGCGGGGTTTAGTCCGGAAGATCTAGGTGATAATAGGGATGAACTGTTGTTCAAATATTCTCTGATGTCAGTCCCAAAACTTTTTCGTTCAGACTCCTGCTGGCTCTGATTTACTTAAGGGTTTAAAAATAGCTCGGCGCGAAGCGAACCTTCTATTTTTAGGACCCGCACGAAATGAGCATATCTGAGTTGGATAACTCAATTTTACACAATCAGGACCTCGGTCAGAGAGAATCAACACACGGCCAGCAGAGAAATTTTACCCCCCCCCCGGCCAAGGGGCAAATACACTATATGGACAAAAGTAATGGGACGACTAGCAAATACACCAACAGGGATTTTAATGATACGCTTTCTAATCCATAGACTTTAATATGGAGTTGGTCCTCCTTTGCAGCTATAACAGCTTCCACAAGATTTTTGAGTTTCTTCGAAAAAGTATGCTCATTTGTTCTGTAGAGCATCCACTGGCACTCAATCTCCGTTCCAGTTCATCCCAAAGGTGCTGGATGGGGTTAAGGTCAGGAAAGATTCTGCAAAGAAAGAATTTCACATTGTTCACACTCTGTGCGGTGTTTACTTATTACAAATCGACACAAACAAGTTTGTAGATAAATCTGGGTTACATCTTTTGCTTTAAAACACACTTGCAATTGTGGCATCGAGGCAGCTGGTTACCTGGTGGTTAGGGAGTTGCCTCTGTGATCAAAAGGTTGTAGGTTTAAATTCCAGAACTCCCAGTGGCACCACTGAGGTACCCTGACCCCACACACTGCCACCCACTGCTTCGCTTGGTGAATGGCTTAAATGCAGAGAACTAATTACTGCTGTTCACAAATCGACACTTACATTTATGAGCTTGTAGATTAATATAAGATCAATCTTTAGCCTGATCACATGTCGAAGCGTGCATGCTGTATTCAAAAACTATATTAACCTGAATATAAAACACACACTTGCAGTGGCGACGCCGAGCCAAGCGTTTCTCTACGCAGCGTAGTGGAATGTGCGTGTTTTCCAAAGACTTTGACGCGTCACTCCAGTCTCCGTCTGTAATTGGCTACTTTGGCTGCCAATTATGGAGAAATGGGCGGGGCGAACGACGTGATGTCATTCCGTGACGCAAAGGTTCGAAAAAGGAGAGGAAAAAAAAAAGGAAAAAAAGAAAAAAACTTGTTCCAAACAAGATGGCGCCGGAGAGCTGCCAGCGGACTGGACAACAATAGAAACGGCAGCAGTCGAGCTGAGTTTCAGCCTCTTCGGAGCGGCGTTTTGGCTTTTCGGAGCCCCCCGAGGACCCACCGCCGTGTCCCCCGGAGAGAGCGACTCCAGAGACTCGCTCTGACCGGGCGAGAGTGATTTTCATCCCGCTTTTTTGTTATGAGGCGCGTTAGCTTAGCATAGCCTGCTACATCCGTAGCTCTCTCTGCCTCCACACACCGGATCAGCTGTTAGCCTCCAGCTCTTTTAACCACGAAAAAAAGTTTATCAAACTCGCTTACCTTCTCTTTTTAATTTCCGCGATTTTCTAATACTCACATTATCCCTCGATTAGCATTTCTTTTAAAGCAGTCTTCCTTTTTTGGCCTCCAAAATGTCCATCGTCTCAAAGTTTTGGTTCAAACTACCACTCCACTTGCTAGGAAGCTAAGTAAGTTTTTTAAAGAAACGGATTGTTTGTTTAAAAACTAATAATCTAGCAAATTTAATATACTGATTTTCCCGTTATTAGGATTTTTCTTTTTTTTTTAAAAAAACGTATTCTCTGTTTTTGGCTTCCAAAATGTCCATCGTCTCAAAGTTTTGGTTGAGAGTCCAAGTCCACTTGCTAGTAAACTAAGTTTTTTTTTTAAAACGGATCGTTTAGTTTAAAAACAAAATATCTTGGACGACTTGTTGTTTTTGCTGCTTTCTTCGCAAGTCACACGGCTTCCCAGTCGATTAAGAAATATATGAAATTCTTTTGAGACTCGTTAGATATAATAACGTCTAAAGTTTGTTCTGAGTTTACTGTGAAAGTGTTTGGTCACTGTGTTAAACGGGGGTTTTGAAAACAGTGCCATGCTCGTTCTGTTGGGGTAAGTTGAGCTCTCAGCTGTATTTGTCCTTTTAAACCTAAGCTTGTGTTTTGAGGACTGGACTTTCTATGTTAAATATCATGGCCAGTGGCTTGATTCCAACCCTCGTTGTGCCCTGGTTGTGTGTGAAGTCAGTCTCGAACCTTTCTTACGTTCTTTCCAGATAGTTGCTTTTTGGCTCTTTGCATAGATTAAAGCTGCTGCTGTTAAAGGTTCTGTTGTTTTTTGCATGGGTCAGAGCTGCTGTTAAATATCTTGGATTGTTTGTTAAAAAAAATTACTTTGTGGTTTTGTTGGACAACCAGGCTGTGATTTGTGTGTCTAACTCAACACGCCGAGGTGTGTGTAACTAAACGAGCCAGCATTTTTACACCGAGCCTCTAAACTATGTTGGGATCCCTCTGAAAGTGGTAGAGCACTAGTAGGCAAATATTTACAAAAATGGAGGCAGTCGAGAGTGTTTTGTAAAGGCAGTGGAGGAGGAGGAGGGGGGTGTATAGTCGCCCACACAGAGAAGAAAGCAGCAGAATCAGCAGTAGAAGTTGCTTGTATCCGGATCTGCTGACTTTAAAAGAAAGAGGCTCCAGCACCACGCTGCTTGGCGAGGATGGCGGATTTTGTGGTGCCCCGCCACAGCGCAGTGATGGAGAGGCTCCGCCGGAGGATCGAGCTATTCAGGCGGCACCACAACAACTGCGAGACCCGCTTTGAGGGTACTGCCATCGAACGCATGGACTTGGAGAGGCAGCAGACCGTAGCTCTGCACCAGCGCTGCCTGCAGACCAAGGCCAAGCGCTCCAACAAGCACCGGCAGCAGGGGCCAGCGGCGGCTCCAAGCGAACAGGGGGGACAGAGAGCACCCGGAGCCGGTGGATCAAACTGTGAGCTCCCTGAGAGCGGAGGAGCCCCTGGAGAACAGAGCAGGAACAGCACTCTCATCGCGGTAAGTGTCTTCTAAAAGAATATTGTCCGTATCCCCTTGCTGATGTTGGACAAAAGTATTGGGACAGGCGTTCAATCATACCCCTTTACATTCTGAGATACACTACAGGGTTAAAAGTATTGGGACACGACTCTTAAAAACTGAATGTAGTTGGTTTGGTAATACCCATTGGCACAGGTGTGTACATGTGTGGATAACTCTGTGGACAGTTTGGGGGAGGGACTATATTATTCAAGCATGAGTGTGTCCCACTGCTCAAAACAAGGTCTGTAAAGATGTTGCATGAGTTCGGCGTGGACACAACACTGTTCTACATTAGATACACTGTAGAGACAAAAGTATTGGGACACCTTTTAGCCACCGAAGTTAAGTGTTTCATTCATACCGATTGGCACAGGCGTATAAAATCAACCTGTTTTTCAGGCTTTGGTTTTGGGACAGATCTATGTTAATGCTTCAGTGTACGAAGACATTCTAGACGATTCCATGACTAACTTTGTGGACACAATTTGGGGAAGGCCGTTTTCTGTTTCAACATTATTGTGTCGCAGTGCACAAAGCAAGGTCCATTAAGATTTGGTGGGATGAGTTTGGTGTGGACCTCAACCCTATCCAACACCTTTGGGATGAACTGGAATGCAGATTGCAAGCCAGGCCTTCTCATCCAGCATCAGTGCCTGAGCTCATAAATGCTCTACAGTATGAATGGACACAAATTCCCACAGAAACACCAAGATCTTGTGGAAAGCCTCCCAAGAAGAGTGGATTCTATTGCAACTGCAAGTTGGGGCAGCTCCATATTATGTCATTAAGGTCCCTGTTACAATGGTCAGGTGTCTCAATACTTTTGTCCATATAGTGTAACTAAATGCCTCTGGTGCACCATCCTGGTCTTATGCCCCGACCTTGATGTTTTATCCAGTTTAGCTTTTCAGTAAATTTTGATAGCCTAAGCCAAAATTGAGTGTTTCTCAAGGGGTGTGTTTTTTCAATTGTTCCTCTTGTGGGGTAAGACTTGGCTGGTAAATACATGGAAAATGCCCCCTTGAACCTGCCAATAAACAAAATAACAGTACCTTTTATTAGGTGAAGCAGTGAAAATGGGCAGGAGGTATCTAAGGGCTGAAATTGGTAATCACATATGTTCATGCAATATGGATATCTGTTACAACTGGTCAGAGAAAGTAGCAGGTCATTAGAGGGATTTTTTTTGATAAGAGCAGTTAAGAACGTGTGGATAGACTTGGTGATCCACCATCACATGATGTGTTGTTGACCACACACAACAGTGTGACGAACCTCTACAGTGTGTACACACTGACAGAAGCAGCTGGAATTAGAAAAGTAATGCGAGTTTTCTGTAAAGGTTGTCAAATACAATTTTATTTAAGATTTTAACATTAAAAAAGAAGTATCTGTTCATCTCAACTTTGTCAACTTTTAAAAATGAGCGAACACCTTCCTTTCATTGCAGCACACTCATACTGCAGGTTAACCGCAGCTTGACAGGAACTTCTTGGTTCCCACTTTCACCTGGTTGTTTTATGCGCCTTGAGTAACCGTGTAATATCTTATATCTTTAAAATCAAGCTGCTATATTTAGCATCGAAAGGCTCATTGTTCTCACAGTGTGCAGAGCAAGCAGTCTGTGTGGTGATGGTAACCAGTTCGTGTATTTTTGTATTGTAGGTGCAAGTGTAAACACCCTAAAACTTAAGTGGGTTTATATTTAGTCACAATCTTGAAGCAATCCGAGAATCATTTTTTGTCAAATTTTATACCAGTGTAAATGCATCCATAAACATACCTAACACTGTGTCTGCCTTTCCATGCGTAGGTAGAGGAGATGGAACCCCTAGACTTTTAGCATTACTGCATTAGTTCCTGGCATAAGTTTCTTCTCAGAATTGAGCTGTTTTGATGCTACTTTGCATTGCATTTTAACCCATCCTGCTTATGGTGGAGACAACTAGCACGTGGTTAAACGATCAGGTTATAATCCAGATAGAAGTCACATGCGACAACCAGGTGTAAATAGGATCTTAGACTGTTTCTTATGTTGGTGTCTCTTGGTTTATATTCGTGTGTAACGTCTGCTGTATAACGGAGCCTGGCTTTATCAGGATAGTGCAGCAGTGCTACGTACTAATGTCCTGTTGAGTTTATTTTTGGAGTGCTTCATCAAATAGACAGGTCATCTCCATATGCTGAATTTGCAGATCACAAGGGGCAGCAGAACACACTGCTTGACTAGCCATGTGAAGTTATGACAAAAGATCAGAATACCCATTACTGAAAGGTGGGGCTGTTGTTATTTTGTGCAAGTTCATGATGAATTGTTTGATAAGAACAGATAATGTTGACGAAACTGAATCTAGTTCAGTTCAGTTCAGTTTAACCCAATATATGATATATGAATGGGAGATGGACATAAGTATTAATCTTATCGAATATCTGCTTCATCAATAGCTAGTCAGCTAATAAAGAACTACTTGAAACTTGTAAATTGATTTACATTGACTGTGACAATAAGCATTTTGAAGCAAACTGCGGTCGTCATCAAAACTGTACCAAACTGGTGGACAGCAATGGCTGACCTTAACACTATTTCATGGTTCGAAAGGCTTATTGTCACAGTCCACGCAGCAAGCAATCTGTGTGATGACCGTAACCAGCTTGCACTTAATGTGGTAAATAGTATATTTTATGTAGCTTTTCTTTGTTTTTCAGCAGCTGCCGAAGTTCCCATATAACAGTCTTTATTGTTAACGTTTATTGTTAAAAATGCAACATTTTCATGTATGTGTCGGAGAGCTAATTCTGAAGTACTGTTGGCTTAACCCTCAGTTACAGCGTGTATAGAAAAGGACCACGTTTTGTTCCTAAAATGAAGAAAATCCTGAGAGCAGCTTATAACATCCAAGGGAACGATACGATGACAACAGTTCAGAAACATGAAAGACTTGGATAAAGCGTCACTACCTTTCTGTAATTACTTTAGTGTGATTCTTCTCTACCAGCTTTGCACATCTAGACTGTGCAATGTTTGCCCACTCTTCTTTACAAAAGTTCAGTCAGACTGGTTAGTGACTGGTTAGTGACTGGTTAGTGACTGGTTAGTGACTGGTTAGTGACTGGTTAGTGACTGGTTAGTGACTGTTGGTGAACTGCAGTCTTGGTCATTCTACAGATTATCAATAGGTCCAAGTCTGGGCTCTAACTAGGTCTTTGTCTTTTTCACCTTCAGCCACTGTGTGGTCATTTTGCTGTTTTCTTTGGGTCATTATCCTATTTGGGGGTGAACCTTCTTCCCATTGACAACTTTCTATGTCTTGAGCATGTTTTCCTCAAGACTTTGACCTTATTTTGCCCCGTCTAATCTGACGAGTGCACCAGTCCCTGCTGCAGAGAAACGTCACCACGACAGGATACTGCCGCCTCGGTGTTTTACTTTAGGAATGATGCTCTTCGGTTGGTGAGCTGCTTTGGCTTTTCGCCATTTGGTGAGGCCAAGTCTCGTCTGACCACAACACCTTTTTCTATATGGTCTCATAGTCTTCAAGTTGGCACATTTTGGCTAAATTAAGACTTATCATGGCCTTTCTTGAGGAGTGTCTTTTTCTTTCAACCCTGCAATACAAGCCATATAGTAATATTGTAATATGACCACTCTTTGCCAGATTCCTGTAACTGCTTCCAAGTAGGCCTCATGGTAGCCCCTCTGACTAGTTTCCTCCTCACTCTTCCATCCAGTTTGGAGGCACGACCTGCTCAGGGAGGGTTCTTTCAGTACCAAACACTTACAACATTTTAGTTCTAGACTTAACTGTGTTAAAAGGTAATTATTGTATCTAGGGCTGCACGATATCAGGAGAACATGCGATATGCGACAATGTTGTTGAGTGTTGCGATGCCGATATCGCATGCGATAATTGAGTAAAAACTTTTATAGTGTTCTTGTTTTTCTGCTTCGGATTTGCTGGTAACATAGACCCCAGACACTGACTAGTTGAAAAAATTGAATATTTTTTTAGTAATTTAAAATCTCAAATAAATGTAAGCATAATTTATATTGTAAGTTCTTAGCCAGAAAAAATAGCGAAAGGAACAGCAGCACAGAAGATATGTATATTGCGCATGCTGATATCGCGATGACGGTAAATTTGCGATATATTGAGCAGCCCTAATTGTATCCATCTCCTGCCTGTTCACAGCTTTATCTGTGAGCTCTTTTGAAAGTGCCTTGACACACACATTTAGGTGACATTCAGTTGAACTACCAAGCACTGGAATTCTCCAAGAATGGCTGTTTTTCAAGTTGATCTTTGTCATTCAACATGTTGCAACATGGAAGAACGAAATTTGTTACTCAGGACCAGCAGTGTACATAATCCCTAATGGCAATAAAAAGTACAGTACATGTGCAGTGCTGAACTAGGGGTGGGCGATATGAGATCGGTCTATATGCTGACGATCTGCCAAAGCAGAGATCTGTCTAAATAGACTGCATTCCGTCTATCTATTGCGGTTCCATGCTCTTCCTAATTGTTTTTTTTTCTCAGCCAAATCACACGATTTGCTAGTTCGCTTAATATCTACCTTTTATAGAAACAACCAACAATAGCTTGGTTGTACTGTTCAGTAACTTGCAAAATAGTATAAATACTGTGATAAAATCGAAATTGGGACTTTTGCCATATCGTCCATCCCTATGCTGAACTCCTCAAAACAGTTATAGTTGAATGCAGGTTGAATCCAATTAGCTTGGCGTGTAACCGGGAATTATTTTTAGGAGTGGATGATTCTTTATCCAACTAAGCTATTCTAATTTTTATTTTATTTTTCTAAACTGTGGCCATCATACATTTAAGATATTTATGGATGTTATAAGTTGCATGGAGCAAATGCAGCAGGAATTTGTCCTCGTTTTAGGCCGCAAAGCAACAAATGTCAATATTTTGAATGTTCTTTTCTATTCCCACTGCACAGGTGTAATTAGGCCTCTGTAGAACAGAAGAGTAGGGTCAGTTTGTCACCATGGTTTGTAAGCCATGACTTAAGGATATACTGACGAATGTTGCGGCACAGACTTTACTGTGATGTGTGCTGTCCAGTGGAGAACAGTTTGTGGCAAGTAGCTCATATCGTGAACTTTTGCTGGCAACCAATTGTTCTTATACACGTATATTGGGATGACATACTTATGTTCTATATGTGAGGGAAATGTGTAGAATGCAGCTCCCAGACCCTATTAACGGGTTAATTGCTGTGAAATTGGATAAAACGCAGGACATAAACATGGCAGTCAGGTTTCTTCTACACTTGATATTCCCAAATTTCAGAACGCCACAGCCTAATTCGAAGTCGACCTGCTCTGCAGCCTACCGTGACCTTTAATCACAACTCTGATCATCGATTTCTCGCCAATTAGGGCTGCAGTTTATGAACAAAATGCTCAGATTACAATATGCAGCTACATATTGTGACTGTGATGCTTTTCCTGGAATTAAAAGGACTTTAATTTGGTCACTAATACAGTCCATACCTGGAAATGAACCTGTTTTCAGGTAACAGTTTTTGTGATATCACACATTTACGGATTTCTAATCATTCAGCTTGGATCAAGTGAACCCCTCCCGTTTGTGCTTAAGTCATATAAAGTGTTTCAGTCCCTTGCTGCCTTTTGAACGAGCTGCATGTGGATGTGAAGGTTAATCATTCACATGTACTTAACCAATTAGGAATACTGAGTCTTTGAATCTAAGTTTTCATGTTGACCGAGAGGTACTTAAATTGTATTGCATAGTTCACCAAAATATGAAGGCAGGCTTGTTTTACTTTGTAGCAATATACGATAAGATAAACCTTTATTAGTCCCACACGTGGGGAATTTGTCATTGGTTTTAACAGAATGTCCATTGCTATTGTTTATTAGTAATCCGAGTAATCTTGCTGTTAAATGGGCATTAATTGAGTAATCGTTCACACAAAACAGAAAATATTTCATTTGCTCTTATGAATATATTATATTGTTAGATATGACTTTTAAAGAAGGTCCTCCAACCTTGCAAAGAATGTTTAGAACTTTTAGAACCAAAGACGTATAGAAACCATGTTTTTCATTCAAATTGCAATTTCCGAAAAACGTCAGTTGAGTTTAGCACAAAGTTTATTTATTTATTTTTTGGGTTCTAGCTTGTATCTGGTAAAACCTCAAAGCAATGAGAGCAATGAATATTGGTTCTGATCAGCAAAAATCAGATTTTTTGTCGGTATTCTTGTAAGTAAGTGGACAGTAAGACCTTTTTTGTTGTTTTGCCTCAATATTCCAGCATCCTGGACTCGGAAAGGAACAGTGAGGCTAACCTGCACATTATTAGACTTCGTTGTTTCTTGGGCATCTCAAATTCTGGTTTAGGACCAATGCCAGCATAATTGAATGGAGTGAACATTGGCTGAAATTAAGCTGGTCCAAGTCTAATCCTTTTTCAAATCCTGTTTAAGCCGCTGATACATACAGCAAATGACCATCACTGTATATACGTGCATTTTCTGAAGATAATGAAGATACATTTTTGTTGCACTCTGAGTGGGAACCGTATAAAATCTACAGTCTCATTGTTTCGTTTGAATTTGAGCCAGTTGCATAGGAGTTTTCTGAATAAGTTTAATGCTTATGGTATTTGTTTCCTTAATTATTTTTTCCATGGTTTTGAATAAAACTTCAAAACAATTGAATATAACTAATTTGCATGGAACAGTGGGCTGTAAAAAGTATCACACACAGGTAATGTTAGCTAAAACTTAAATGTTTTATGTTCAGTTTCATTTTACTTGTGGTGATATTGGACCTGTGTTGCTAATTTAGCAGTGGAATGTGTAGTAATACATTGCTATACTCTCGTATATCAGTGCTTCTTTATCGTTGCTTCTGTCAAGGTAAGCTATAATCCAGTAACCAGCCAAACTCTTGTCTCCTTATCGGACATATCATTACAGCTAGGACTGTTCAAGTTCAGTGCTTTTGTTGGACCAGCTCACTGAGCATTCTCCTTTCTACCATTTAAATCACTTCAGTTTGAGTATTTCAGTACTTGTTCAGGAAAACACACAATTATTCAAAGCCTGTACAATTCAGTTCAGCCCAGCCTTGCAGCATGTATGTCACTGCTGTGGAACATTTGGGGCATGACGATAGAAAACAGCCTATGGAGCATCCTTAGACTGAAATATAAGAACCAATCAATCATAGCCGTAACCTAAACTTGCTTCCTAACAATGCATCAATAGCCAGTTTTGACACGAGAGTTTAGAAAACAATCGGGCCACAGAAAAAACACTGAATACTTGAATGTTAACATTCCGTCAGCAGCACAACCTCAAGATTTCAGGTTGATAATAGAACATAAATCTGTAGAGCTCTGGGACAGGACCCTGCTGAAAGGTGAGGTGGGTATTAATCTGTACTAAAGGGATGGAGTGAGGAGAGGAGAAGGACTAGGAACTAGTCAGGGTCCGACGCGTGCCATGTTTCTTCGGAATGTCACGACAAGGGCACGTGTGGCAGGAAGTGGAATTGGCCTGGTGTCTTTATTAATAATGTGATTTCTGACGGTAGCACCCTGCATCCTAACTGTTCCCATCAAACAGTTAACCTCAAAAACCTCAGTGTGACGACTGATGGAAATGGAGTCTTTCCAGTTCAGTCACACCGCCTGAACCCAACTGGTTAATGCATCTCACTTTCTGATGACGAGACTAAAAGCAAAAGGCTGAAACTGGAATTTCTGTTCGGCATCGCTGCTGCTTCTTTGTGCACAAAGGGCAGATTATGCTTTCTGGACTGAACTTTGAGTCTGTTCTTTTACTGTTTGGTGTTGGCTGATAGGATGCCAAAATACTTGTTTACTGATTTTAAAGGTGTGGTTGCATCTCTACTGAGCAGCATCAAATACGTTCAGCTTTGCTCCCGTACTGTGGCACATCTGGAGTAAAGCAGGCTTGTGGTAGCCATGATTTTGAATGGCCTGCAACACTGCATGCTTTAGGCCAACAGTAAGCTAAGCATCGCTCAACAGTCCTTTTTAGTCGGCATTTTCTATTTTGTAGAAGTCTTTAATAGTGTCATGTTTTATTATGGAATAATGATGCACCTATTTTGATCTTAATAAAAATAGTGTTTTTAGTAGAAGTGTGGCAGATAAACAAAACCTGCAACCCCAAGAAATGTGGCTATTTTCTATGATTTTTGTGCGTTTAGTCCATTTAAAAGCCCTTTGGTGCAGTGCTGCGCGTGAAATGTTAATTAATATAATTTCAGTTGTGCTGCTACCGTTGCCGCCTAAAATATTTCAGAAAAATACTGACCTATACTGTGTACTGTGGGGTTATTGAAGTATTGTCAAATCGCCCACACCTACGTAGCTGTTTCTTTAATGGTTGAAAAATCCTAATCCTCAATAATTGCCACCCAGTGAATTGGTCAGTGGCTGCTGTGTGGTGGAGAGGCTGTAGTAAGAAAGGGGGTGAATGCTCAGCGTGTTTAGGATGACTCAGGACTAATCTCAACCCTCCCCCAGCTCACCCACGCAGTTGACTCACCGTTTTTCCCAGTGCCCCAGGACAGCAGTGTGTGTGTGTGTGTGTGTGTATGCATGTGTACATGTATGTCACCGTACTGAACACTTACAGCAGTCGCAGAGTTCACACTGTTCTCTGTGCCTTCAGGTCGCAATGTGTTCCATCTTCTCAGCGGAACTGGAAAATGCGTTTAAAGAAACGTCCTCTTGATTCACTTTTACGACGCACTGATTTTAGGCCAGTATCTCCGTAGCAGCGCGGGCTCCCCCCTCCCTCGGAGAATGACTCAGTGTAGCTCATCCGCCCTGTTAGACACTTGGCCTGCATTTGATCTTTCTCTGCCACTGTTATGCTGATGCAGTATTAAAATTAGCCGTATAACTGGCTTATCATATTGCTGTTTAGTACACTGAGAGTAAACCAAAACATTTGAGTAGTAATATATATATTTTATTTTTATGAGGGCTGTAACAGTTTTTTTTTTTTTCTTTCAGAGCGAGATTAAACTAATTTCAAACATTTTCAGAATTTGTAATTGCAGGTTAGCAGGTAAGCATTCTGTCAGTGAGTCAGATTTATCCAGAGTGTTGTCCCAGCCTGGCGGCTGTTGGCTGGACTAGGTTGCTCTCGCTTGGCCCCTGGGCTGGGGCTGGAGCCGCCGCTGCTCTCGGGCTGTGGGGCTATAGGAAGCCCATTGTGCCCATGAGGGCTTCAAAGGCGAGCTGAGCCTGGGCAGGAATTCGGCACGCTCTCGCAACCCTCTGCAGCCACAGCGCTGCCTCTTTTGTTGTGGTCTGTACATCTATACACATGGTAATTAGTCTCATGTGGCTCGGGCCTGTGGTGATGGTGGTTGTGAAGAGGGGGAGTCATGAAGGCAGAGAAGGAGAGCGAGAGAGGAGGGGGGAGAGAAAGGGGAAGTGAGAGAAAGGGAGAAGGAGGGGGTTAAAGTGAGAAGGATTAAGATACGCAAAAGAGGCAGAGAAACGGTTTAGGGGAGAAGTTTGAACCCTTTTGGGTGTGTGAGAGCACATGTGGGTGTGCGTGTAGGACTCTGAGGAGAGAGTGCTGAAGGAGTGTGAAAAGAGACCAGTTTTTCTGGTTCACAAAGCCGTTCAGTAACTCCCGGCCTGCCTGCGTGCGTGCGTGCGCTGAGGAGGGTGTTGAGATCAGAAGAGCCGCCCCGCTAAACCCATAGCAAGCCCCTAGCTTGGCTCAGCTCGGCTCGGCTTGTCTTAAGGTGGAACTGCAGCCTCAGCTAGCTGTAGTTAATGTGGTAGAACAAGCAAAGTAAAGGCCGTTCGTCACTCTAAGGCTGAAGCTGCTGTGAGACTGCAGTCGCTCCTGTGCTTAAATATAATGGTTTTTCACCTTCATTATTAGGCCTGTTAATTAAAAATGTAGTCGTATGGGTTTTCTGTTCAGATGAGTGGCGTACACCGCTTTTCTAAACGCAAAAAGTCATGAGCTGGTCCTCAGTGTGTTGCTTTGAGTCAGGCCTCAAGACCGCAACATTGCACGATGCAGCTAACCGACGACTCTGCAGGTGGTTTCGGAGGAAACAGAAGCACCGCGGGTGCATTTTTATTTCACTGCAACTCTGATTTCAGCTGAATGAGCTGAGGTTTGTGTGTGTGTTCACTGTTTGTATGTTTTCTGTGTTAAGTAATTTGTGGCATACCAATAGAAAAGATGTGTGCAAAAAAGCTTTAAGGCTGCAACTAAATCAGTAGAATGTTTGAAAATAATATTCATATCGTTTTCAATATGCCTGTGTTACATAAGCACCTTTTTCACTTTAATCGTTCAATGAGGCAGAAATGTGCAGATGTTTGCATCATTTAGTTGTTTGTACTGTGTGTCGCAAATGAAACTGACTGCTTGAAATTGAACCAAATGAATGTTCATTGGTGAAAATAAAAACCTCACGGATAAACATTGAGCTCCTGGTCCTGTTTGAACACAGACGCTGGTACCTTTTTTTTTTTAATTTAATTTAGCACATGCTCGCTCACCAATTTTGTCAGTTAACATCTGAATACCTTTCCTTCTGCTCTAAACAGCTAGGTAGCACCCTCATTTAATCTCGGTTGTAAAGGCATCTGAGTGTTCTGGTAACTCAACAGTGTGAAGTTCATTCAGCTTCAGTAATTTCCCAAGACTGCCAGTGGCACCATTAAGGTACTTGAGCAAGACAGCGTCCCTAAACACGGCCCCCTGGACGCGGTCTTCCTGGCTACCCACTACCCACTGCTGAGTTAAATGCAGAGAGAGAGAATTTCACCAAGAGGCCACTTCACTTCAATTTACCACCTGAATCAATGCGAATCAAGTTTTATTTAAAGATTTTATTTGTTTATAAACTACCATCTAAACCACTTCTATCCCTACTAACCTGTAGACAGGCCCCTCTCATTTGTCAGTAAACCAAGCTTCAGTTAACTTTTGGTCTGTAGAAACTGCCGTCTTGGTCATTTTTGCTTTGTAGTATTTGCGTTCATCCACACGCTGGACTGTTGTACCAGTCTTCTGAACACTGAAACCCTTTTTTGGGTCATCTATTATTTTATTGAGGTGACAACATTCCTCGCCTTCTGATTCTTTTGTTCACTGGCAGTGTTTTGTGCTTTTAAAGCTAAACAGTCCAACCGTGATCACAGTCCTGTTTATGTAGCGAGGTGGTTAAAATTCGACCAAGGCAGCATTAGCATTCTCGTTTGGTTTGGCATCTTTAATGGTCATTTGCATTTGGGTAACTTGGGTAAACTTTGCCCAACCTGCCGCTTGGGAGAAGGCACCTGGCACAAATGGAGAGAAAGCTTTTGTTTGAGTAACACACCGCCGAAAATATTTGTAGATGCTTCTTAAATGCACTTGTAGCATAAGCTGGTGAGACGGTGACCATAGAGATGGCACCGTGTTTAAGCTGTGTTTTAGAGATCTGCTGCATGTTGTGAGAAGGTCCTTTTGAAGGCCTTTTGTAAATGGACAAGTAAAACTAAAGCTGATTTGTTGCCTCAGTGTTCAGAGCTGAATGTTCGAACACAGTGTTCAGATCCCACCAGTGAGACCATGCTGTCTAGGGACCGGCTGGTCTGTACTTGCGAAAGAGGTAAAAATAAAGTATGTCTTACAGTATTCTGACAAACCGGTACTGCTCGCCAATGTTTAAGTTTTGAGGTGCTGTTAATAATGAATAATGGTTTAATGGTTTAAAGTTATGAGCATATGTTAACAGTGCAGTTGATAACTGACCATAAAATATTTTTCCCTCTTGAGTTGTGTGTGAATAGGTTTCCAGCTAATTTACCAGTTTAAAATTGTTAACTAGAGCAGTGGTCCCCAACCCCCCGAGCTGGTACCGGTCCGCAGGCTGCACAGAAAAACCTGTGGATATTCCCCGTGTTCTGTTGTCGTGCGTTTTTATGAAAATGCTGTTAATAAAGCTGCGAGTACACACCGGATTTACGTTTATTATTATATTTTAAAGATACCCCCATTTTTATGCGTATCATTTATTTGTATATATACGTATATTTATCTGCCGCTCCTTAAAGGCCGCGCCGCGAACTGATATTAAACCGGTCCGTGACCCAATAAAGGTTGGGGACCTCTGAGCTAGTGTATTTAACACTTGAACTGGACTTTTCTGAAGTAGCTGTTAAATTTTGTAATTAGCAGAACTGATGTTTGAGTAACGTTTTAAAACGTGTTAAACTTTTAGAGGGTTAGCTTAGTTCGTTCTGACACATCACTTACAGTGCAAACAGTGTATTTAGGGGGTTACTAGTTTAGGACTCCAGCATTGGATGAAGACTGTTGATCTGTTCTACTGCTTCAAAATCAATGCTTAGATGTTTTTCTGATTAAAAATTCGCTTTCAGTTGTGGTGACTTTACTGTAGTCTTTGGAAACAAATGGAAGAAATGATACTGGATTTAGTTGCTGACGATTTATTGTCAAGAATATGGACCGTATCTGTATCTACTGTTTTTGTTTCAGTCCTAATGGTGTGATGTTACTGTGATACTAATCGTTTTTGTTTTTTGTTTGTTTTTTACTCTCCATCAGCTGCAGGAAACTGTAAAGAGGAAACTGGAGAATGCAGGCTCTCCACTGGGTCGTGACCAGGTCAATGGCTTCCCCCCTTCCAAAAAGTCCTGTTTGGAAGATACTTTGGGACTCAAAGGGACCTCGAATGGTGCAGTGCCTCCTCTGTCTCCCCTGGACACCAAGCATGGTTTGGGCACTGACTCTATGGTACTGAACGGCACACATGCCACGGGTGGCGCAGAGCAGAACGGGGTGGGGCTAACTGATGGATGCACGGTTCGAGGTTCAGAATCGGACATCCGCTTGAAGGAGATGAAACAGGAGCCCATGGACGACATCCTCCCCCCTGGAGCAAGCGGTGGCAACATGATCCTCCCTGACCTCAACCTGAACGAGCAGGAGTGGACAGAACTAATGGAGGAATTCAACCGCTCTGTTCCCTACGAGGAGATCCAAGAGCTCTTCAACGACGGCTTTGAGGACCGGAAGGATGCGGACTTGACGTCTGGTGGAGCGCCTCCCAGCCTCCTGCCTTCGGACCTCACAATCAAGGCAGAGTTTTCTCCAGGCCCGGCTTCGTCCTCTGCTTTTGAGCACGACTCACGGACGGGCTCTCCTCATGTTCCACCATCCTCATCTGGGCTACACACCGGCTCCCCAGTCACGGCTCCCTCGGCCGCCTCTTCTCCCGCCCTGCCCGGGCCTCAGCATCCCCAGCAGCAGCCGCAGCAGCCAGGCCAGCCATCCCGACCTCACCAGAACCACCTGTTGACTGGGCCACCCAAAGACCTCTCGCCTGCTCAGCATCTGCAGCAGTTAGCTGCAAGGGAGCAGCAGAGGGCGCAACTAATGCAGAGTCAGCAGCACCAGCCGCAGAAACAACAGCAAATAAAACAGCAGCCGCAGACACCCAAATTCCACCAGCAGGCCAATCACCCTTCAACCTGGCCCCAGAACAATCCCACACAGAGTCCACTAGGAGGCACTTTTGGAATGGAGAAGCCAACTAGCCCTTCTATGTATACCACAGATTTTCAGAATCCTAAGCCTCTGCTCATGCCTGGTCAACAGCCCAGCAAGGCCTCACCCAAACCAGTTGCCCAAGGTGGGTACATGCAGCCTGGTGCCCACACAATGCTGAGTCACCCGGCAGCACCTTCAGGCAGCCTCAACCACCCAACCAGTGCCATCTTGGACTACAATAACACTAAACCCCTGAGTCACTATGAAGCCGGAGCGCCTGGGCCCCCTAGAGGCCCTGCTCCCCCACAGCCACAGAACAAAGCGACCCTCCTTAACATCCTCCGCCACCAGCAAATTAGGCTTAGGCCGCCCAACATGACCTTCAGGCCCCAGTCGCATCTACAGCACACTCAGGTAAGATAATGCACACAGCCTACATAAGCATAGTGCCGTTTATAATCTCCGCTCCTCTCTGACTGTCTGCATTACTGTTGCATCGTTAGGTGTGGTTTTGAACAATGTTTCTCAAACCTGCTCCTGTAGTTGGACAGCACTGCGCAGTAGGGCTACAGCAAATACATTTGAAAATAAAGTATTAAAATGTATCAAGTCTCTTACACTTATAATTTATTACAGAGAACAAATTGAGCGCTTAAGAAAAACCAGTCAGTGATGGAAAAAACATTCCATTGGCAATTCAATTGAGCTTTATTTAAAAGCAAAGGAATTCATAATACTTCTACTGTTGCTGCTTTTACTAATAAAGCCTGATGCCATTATGTAATCAATAAAATAGCTGGAAGTAATAACACTAGTAATAAGAGCAATAATAAAAACAAGAAATCTCATTCATTTTGCCCCCCTGCAGTTTCACTATTCCTTCCTTTAACTCTGATTCATTTAATTGATGACCTTGAAATACGTTCTTGAAAGCATGAAGTGCTGGAAGAAAGCACAGGTTTAGGAAACATTTTTAAACGGGTTAAGGAAAGAGCCATCATTGTTTCTCACAGAAATCTAATCAGGAGGAGAGTTTTGGCTGTTAGTCGGCTATTTTGTGGTTCAAGTACAGAGTTCTTCAAATCCAGACCTTGAATGTAGTTCGTTAAATGCTTGTGCAGCTCAGTTTGTAGAGGGCGAGACTCTTAATCTCAGGGTCGTGGGTTTGAGCCTCATGCTGGGTGTTACATGTGCACTAGGAGTAGCTGGTGGCCTTGTGTTTTGGGAGTTGCCCCTGCGATCAGAAGGTTGTTGGTTTACATTTGCAGACGCTTTTATCCAAAGCAACTACGGGGGCAGTCTCCCTGGAGCAACTTGGGGTTAAGGGTCTTGCTCAGAAACCCAGTGTGGGTGCTGAAGGTAGGATTCAAACCCATGACCACTTGGTCCAGAGGTAAGGTCCAGGGGCCGCTTTAATTTACTCTAATTGGCTTCAAGGCTTGGATTTGAACAATTCTGATTGTGTTTTCACTGATTATCTACGCTCAGCTTAAAAAAGGGAAATATTATTATATGTGCTGTGTGGGTGGAGGGTGGTTTGGTTTGGTTTTGTTGGCTGGGTGTCTGGCAGCAGGCCTCCTCAGCCCCGGGGATGAACACAGTTTGTCTGGGTCAGGCAGCTGGTTGCTAAGGAGCAGAGCGCTGGCAGGCGTTCTCGTCACTGTAGCACACACACACACACACACACACACACACACACACACACACACTCCCACACACGCACACGCACACACACTTGTGCACAGGGATGCGGACTGGGATGGGCCATGAGGTTGCAGCCCTGTGACAGAGGAGTCAGTAAAGAAAGGAAGAGACAGAGAAGGAATGGGTGAGAGTGGGAAGAACAGAGGGCGGGAGAGAGGGAGGGACAGGGAGACGACAAAGCAGTCTTTCATGAGTTGGTCCTCCCCCTCCCCTGGCTTTCGTCCCTCTAAGAGTATTTTGGGATCAGCCCCCCTCTCTCTCGCTCCTGTGCCTATTTAAATATAGCTGCTTAACCCACTTGGGTTTTTTCCTCTCTTGCAGTCGCAAAATGAACTTTTTGCTCTTTCTCTCTTCTTTCAGTTCTCCTCTTAATATATTGAACTGTTTTTTTCTGTCTCTCTTTCTCTTCCAACTACAAATTGTACCTATTGGTCCAGAGCTGAGGAGAGTTGCTGTTTTAGACAGTTTGGCAGCTTCTGCTTTTCCATGCAGAGATGAGAGGGAGTGAGAGAGAGAATGTGTGTGAATGGAAAATGACCAGGGGTGGCATCTTTGGTTTATTTTTAAAGCAGATCAGATCGTACAGATCAGTGGTTAACTAGAAATCCTGACGTCGTTGTTTTGGCTCTGCAGTTTTTCCCTGAATATATTGGGGATGTTGCCACTGACTGTCTGCAATCGAACATTTGACGCTATATATCACAACAAACTTCATTCATTGTATCTTTTTGGGAACAAAATATGCAAACATCAACTCCCTTGTTGATTGTATTTCTCAGTGGAGTCCTTTTTTAAAATCTGCCCCAAATTTGACAACAAATACCATTTTCCATTGGATTTAAACGTAAATCCAGTGTGAACTCGCAGCTTTATTAACAGCGTTTCCATAACTACGAGCCGACAACAGAACACGGGTACCACATGACCCACGGCCCGGTACCGGTCTGCGTCCCAGGGATTGGGGACCACTGCTTTAGAACACAGAACACAAACCACCAGTGCTGGTATTACAAACCAGTGAGGGATGTTTTCCTGCATGTATTTGTTTAAGTTGCATTCCAGTTACTGTCTTGGCTCTTTTACTTTTTTTATTTTGTTGTCCATTTTTCTTTTTATTTCCTGTAATTTTGATTCTTTTTTGTTTGTTTTATAGTATAGTATAGTCTTTCTCTCTAGGGATAATCTCAATGCTAAACATGTGATAAGGAATTTAATGCTCTGCCCCCTAGTGGAGAGAACATGTTTAGTACAGCACTGACGCCTCTCACTTGCTCAGCACTTTTTTGATTCAAGAATCACTGCAATCCTACGTCCGAACGTGATGTTTTCCTTCTGTCTTTCAGCAGGAGCCAGGTACTTACCCCCCAGGTCCCCATGTCCCGGGCCCTGGTGGCACCATGGCGACGCAGCCAGGTAGTGGTGGCATGGCACCCAGCCACAGTAACGTGTCCTACTTGGCCGGCCTGCAGAAGCAGCAGCAGCAGATGATGAGTTCACAGCAAAATCAGTTTATCCTGGGACAGCAGAGACACATGATGGCTGAAAAGGTCAGAGGGCAAGGGCCAGGATTTTCTCATTGCTTTAATTCAATTTCGTTCTTTAATATATCTTTGTTTTTCCTTGAAGATGTGAAGGAGGGAAAACATGCCATCGTATATATATTCAAATATTGATATATGAAGAAACACATTAAAGTGTTCATTCAAATAAAGCCTCTGCAGCTTCTAGTCTATTAAATGAGCACAACAAATGACTGTCACAGCATGAAAGGAAGAACATGCCACTGTTAATCATAAAATCATCTGTTTGCTTTAAAAAAAGTTGCATTTTGATATTTGCAAACATTTAACTGCTGTTCAGTAAGTCGGTTGATCTGTGCAAAGCTAGATGTTTGCTTTATACTTCAATAATGCAGCTGGACAGAGAGCTATTTTTGTTTGAAGAAACAGTCTCCAGATGGAATTCTTTCTGACAGGCCAGTGCTTGATTTGTAGCTCCGTAAGCTGAAAACCACTGTGTGTGTGTAAGGTAGTGAACACAGCTAGTTTAGCTGCATGACTAAGCTGCTACACAGCTACTGCAGCCGTCTTTGCCAGTTAGATGTTTTCCTTCATTATTGTGCTTTTAAGCACGACCGCTCCTCGTAGCGAATGATAACCAGGAGTACCACTGGATATTATGGTTAACACTTTGGTTAAAGTGTACTGGAAGAGATCTGTACTGTCCTATTTATTAGAAAAGGAATGTTTTTACAATTCAAATACATTTGAATAATTGGCAGGCATAGAAGGGACGTTTTCTAATTTCGTCTGACCGCCTCAGAAAGCATTATTGTATGTTTAAATGTATCGAGCTTAAATGTCGTTCCAGCCTACGCTTCGTCAACGTTTTACATGGCTAGCAACAGGCTTCCATCCAGAACTTATGCAGTGGTTTTAAAGGTTGAACATGGAATAGGCAGTAAATCATTCTGTGTGAGCTGCATGATGCCACTTTGTCACTCCTGGCTTCTCCAGAGAACATGTAGGAAAAAAAAATCAAAAATATCAGAACTTCAGTTGATTTGCAGGCCTCCAGGCCTGAGACACAATAGTCTCTGGGGCAGAGGCGTCAAATCGTATTCACAAATGCTGGTGTGGCTAAAGACTGAGACCAGGTGGACCCTGATAGGTTTGGGGCAAAAACCTGCCGCCACACTGGCCCTTTGACGCCAGTAGAGTTAGTATGAACTCTTCCCCTCTAATCATTAAGAACTTAAGCAAGGAAATGAACTTCTAAGCAGATGCATTGCTTTGCTTGCCCTCTAGGAGGCGGTAGTGTCATTCGAAATTATATTGATCTTACATTATTTCTTAGGGGTTTCTGTCTGGCACTATTAGTAAGTTGCTTCTGATCATTTATGGTGCACAGAACTAAGCAGGCCTGTATGTGTGTGACCTTCAGGAGAAGCAGCGGCAGCAGAAGGAACAAATGCAGAGGCACTTGACGCGTCCTCCTCCTCAGTACCAGGACCAACCGAATCCTTCCGCTCAGCAGAACCCATTCCAGCAGCAGCCACAGGTCTCGCAGTTTCAAGGTATCTGCACCAGCCTCAGAATTCTATTATACATGCCATGTCCCAAGGACATGACCAGTGGTTGCTTGAAGAACATGGAATCCTACCTTCTGTCCCGGTTCTTCCTCTGTTGATCTTTCCATACAAACATGGCTTTGTTCCCTGAAAGCATTTACCTCATCTGATTTGCAAAGTGTGCTTACAGACTGATTCATTTGAATAGCAAACAGACAGTATGGTTAGTCAGCAGGTACAGCTGATGCTGAAAATGTAAATTTGTCATTAAAACGGACCTTAAAACAGTGCTAGTTTCTTTGTCAAGCCTTGCTGGCAATCCCACACTGACCCCTAGAGGTTGGAATTGGGCATTATTGCTTCAACATTTCTGTTTAAGTGATCAACAGTGAAGGACAAGATATTCTTACAGTATTTTTTCCTTGGGTACATTCTACATACTTATGAAATTATATACGATTATATAATAAAATTATATAATGATGAATTGTGATGAAATTTTCCTCCCTGTTTATTGTGTAAAAAACAGAAGTTGCAGTCCTAGCTTAGAAGCAAACCATCATGATCGCTAGAGGTAGAGGAGCCTGTTCTGTTCAGTTAGATATCTATCTGTGGCCACAGTCTGTATTAGTGTCCGGTGAGCTAGATATCTTTAACAGAAAGAGGTAATCATTTACTTTAAGGTATTTAAAATGTTTTAATCTAATCTTGTTAACCCCAGACTAAATACTTAATAATATAAGTCTTTCCTCTCACTTTATTATTTGTTCATCAGGTTCATCTCAGACTATGGCCAGCGTGAACCAACTTGGCGGCCCAAACCCAGGCGGTCAGCGTATGTTCCCACAAACTCCAGGCATGATGGCAATGGGTCAGGGTGGAGGCCCTGCGCCCAGCGCCCCTCCTGCTGCCAGTCAAGCAGACATGAGCCTGTCGTCCTGCGCTGGTGGGCTTGACGTGCAGCAGGTGTTGTACGGCATGCACCCATCCCACCCTAACCAGCAGAGACTGCCTGTGTCCTCCATCCCGGCAGCCTACAGACAGAATGTTCTGGCGCAGCAACAGGCCCATCTAAAGAGTCAGCCCAATGCTGCTTTGTTGAAACAGCAGCAGTTAGCTCGGTTACCCAACAGCATGCCCAACACGCTAGCTAACAGCATGAATTCAGCCATGCCCAACTCCATGGCTGGCAATATGTCGGGTGCGATGCCACCACAGGCCCAATCTTGGCAACAGCAGCAGCCTCACCCAGGTCTGCAGCAGGGCATGGCAGGCCAGCCGAACCCCAGCAACAGCAACATGCCCCCTGCCTTCCCTAGCTCCGGATTCCACATGCAACCACGATTGCCTAAGCTGCCCAACAGTGCCCCGTTCACTCAGGCTGGCATGGGGAACGGTGCAGCCAACAGGGCCATGACAAGCATGAACCCTGGGCAGATGATGTCTAACATGTCCCAACAAAGGACCAATAACACTGGCATGGGGCAGCAGCTGCCTCCTCCCAACCAGCAGCAGCAGGCCCAGCAAGGACAGCAAGCGCCGCCTCAGTCCCAGCAAGTACTGTCTGACCTGGGGGCGTTCGGGCAGCCGCAGGGAGCTCAGGTCCCCAACCGTACCACTGGCATGCAGTGCAACCAGGCCTACCAGGTGAGCCGATCGGCAGGTCAGCAGCTGCCATTTGGCTACAGCACCCAGCCAGGGGCAAGTTTACCCAGCTTTCCTGCGGAAAGCGATCTCGTGGACTCTCTGCTGAAGAACCAGCCGACGCACGAGTGGATGGACGATTTGGACGAGCTGTTGGCTAGTCATCAGTGATTTGATGCTCACACCAGACTTGCACATTCCAGTCAAGGTGTGTGCTATGAATTAAGAACGGTCAGTGCGTTGTATGGACAGTTGCCACAGAGTAAGGCAAAATACCTGGCTGTATTATAGTCAGAACTGCTGTTTTTCTTTTTTCTTTTTTTTTGCATATGTATACGTGATATGTATATAATATACGGAGTGTGGGGCACAGGACCAAAAGCCTGTGTGTATTGAGTATTCCCAGGGCTGGAATGATGATGTGTAGATATATATATATATATATATATATATATGGGGGAAAAAACCTGCTACTGAACCTGTGGCTCAGTACTAAAACCACTGAATTGTACCCAGATGTGATGGGTTATAACACACACACACACACACACACACAGCTTTTCTGCCTTCGTTTGCTGTTAAGCTGCAGCTAGACTACCTACACTTGCTTGTCCTAGTAAAGGACCAGAATGGGAAAGGCCTGACTTTTGTGATGGACATGGGCTATATTGGATGTCATAGTCTCTTATACTGATATAAGAGACACTTAAACCCTTTACATAGTCCCACACGCCTTAGTCCTGCATCTGTGGCCTTGAGTTGCTTATGTTACACATCCACAACTGATATCAAGATAATGGGAGGAAAAAGGAGTAATGGGGAGATGTCTTTTTTTTTTTTCTGTTTTGACTTGGCAGCAGTCTTAACAGTTCAACGGTTTTCTGCTTAGCGAATGTGGGCGGCTGATGCGTTTGTTCTGTGGATCAGTTACAGAATAGGGAGGATGGGGGGAGTAAACAGCAGCCCGCAGGCTTGAGCATTACACTACAACACTAACATGAAAACGCAATGATGTCTCATCATTTCTATTCATGAAGTTACACTAAAGCAGAACCTGTTCTTCTGCACTGTTTCAGAATGATGGGCAGAAACCTGCATATTGAGATCGTTACCACCCCCCACGTGTTACACTGGGGTAGATAGACTGTTCCAGCCTGAAAAACGAGTGTCTTTTCTGGTTCCAGCTGACTGTCTGCATCTGAGAAGCGCGCTCATTTCAGTATCTGACAGGGCTTCTTGTTTATTTATATATATTTTTTGTATGTATGCATTTCCTAATGTTCCGGAGAAGATAGATCTTATTTTTGTATGTACATTGTTGCTAATTTTTGTAAGTATTTTATACTTTTTATTGTTCTCTGCAAAAAAGAGTATTATGTAAATATAGTTCTTTAGAAACAGTCCTGCACGGTGTGTTTTGTTTATCCTGTTCCTGGTGCTGCTATTTTGGGACTCTGTTTGTGGCTCATTAGTGACACGCCTTCGTTAGTCAGGTCATAATTAGGGTCGACACAATTGATTATATAGGTGCTCAGGTAATATACAGATTATTATGAATGATTGATTAATCAAATGATCATTTTTTTGGTTTGTTTTGACCCTCTAGGCCACAGTGTTAAACCCATATAAAAACATGTTATAATCTACATTATAAAAATACTTTTAAAAGTGAGTTCTTAATATGAAAACAAGCCGAAGGCGCATGAATCAAATAAATGAAGTTACATAAAGTTCCTGGAATTTAATGCTGCTATGAAACAAACTACAACTAACCGTTTTATTTATTTATTTATTTTTTAAACAAACTTGCCGTGTCCTTCTCTATAAGGAATCCGCCCCTCAGCTTCGTGGTCACTTTCTATTAGAATCTGTAAAAAGATACTAAAACGTTACCAATCTTTTTACAAAAGAGTTAATTTGGTTTTCTCTGCCGAAAGACACTCATTAGTTTCTTCGGTGTAAGCTGAGAATAACATTCAACAGATTACATGGTTTATCTGGTTCAACTGCTGTCAAATACTGAAATAACAGTTATTTCTCTTGCAGTGGAGCAAGAACTTCATGTATGTTTTGTGCTTTCCTATCTAGGTCTTGCCCGACTCCTCCGTCTTCATGTCTGAACGCTCTGTCTTGAGCTGTAAGTCAAAAAGTGTCTTGACGATCAATAATTACCTGCAGATTCCCTGTTTATTGCTCAAATTGTGACCTACTATGTAAGCGGAGACACGGAGAATGTCATTTTGAATCAAGTTATTGCTTATAATCACTACCAGCAGCAGTAAATGTACTTGGTGATACAAAATTGAGAAAATTGTTTTGTGTAGTTGTAGAAAGCTCAAAGTATTTAACTATGGTATAAACAGCTTTAAGTGTGGACGCACCTTTATTGCCTGTAAAGATATTGCAGAGCATCTCTGCTTTCAAAAGCTTCCGTTGCACAGTCAGGTTCTTGCAAATGCATGGATGTTTGTTTTCTAGTTGCAGGTGTGAAGTAAAGGGCCCAAACCCATAATCAGACCCTTCTTGAGAACACGGCTCTGTTAAACATGGGTCTTCGCTAATAGGGTGAGGGATTCCTGCAGTGCTTTTGAATCAGTCTTAAACTTTAACTGCAGATAAGAAATGAGTAAGTGTCCATTTGTCATATTCTTCCCTAACCCACACAGTACATACAAGCTGAGGGTGGATTATGAGTGAAAACACAATCAATTGTACAAATCCAAGCCCTGAAACCACTTGGGGTCAATTAAAGTGGCCCCTTATAGTTGTGTGAACCCACCACAGCACGCAGTGTGAACTCTTTCTCTGTATTTAACCCATTCACCAAGAGAAGCTGCGGACAGCCAGGAGCACAGTGTGTGGGGAGGGTACCTTGCTCAAGGCTTCCTCAGTGGTGCCACTAGCAGTCCTGGGATTTGAACCACCAACCTTCTGATCACAGGGCCAACTCTAATCACTAGGACACCAGCCACCCAGTAGCTTAAAGCATCTGTGTTCATGGTAAGAGTTCCCATAAATAGTTTTAAACCTATTTGGGGAAAGTGACTAAATATTAGAGGTGGGCATAGATTAATTTTTTAAATCTAGATTAATCTCATTGTAATCTTGGAATTAATCTAGACAGGTTTAAAATGGGTGCGATCCGGAAAAGTCACAAATGAGAGAGAGAGACACGCGATAAGAGTCTCACATTAACGCAGCACGTTAACGCCGATAACAGCCCCGCACTAGTAAATACCTTCAGCATTACAGTCGTATTAACGA
>JBBPDB010000032.1:15271810-15284246 GCA_037974465.1 Brachypetersius altus | reverse complement strand
CACACACACACACAGACCCCCACACACATTTACACACACTCATACAGACAACCACACACACTCACACACACACACACACACAGACTCCCACACACATTTACACACACACATAAATACAACCACACACACTCACATACATACACACACACACACACACACACACACACACACACACACACTCACATACATTATTCAGGATATATACTAAAACTAATATACAGATACACACACTCATGCATGCGCGGTGTGTTCCTCTGGGTTTCTCTGTGTTTTGATCGGTACTGACCGGAGGCTCTCAGTCCAGATCTCTGGTTAATGCAGGTCCTACAAACAGGCTGGATAGATGGTCCTCCTAAATTGCCAATTAGTTTTAATGAGAGCTTTAATTTTAATGTGCTTTTCCAGCTCAGACGCTTTTCCTCTATCCATTTCATTCCCTTGTTCCACTCGTTTATTCTCTTATTCCCTACTCTCTCCATCATGGAGCTCTGTGTGAGTGTGTGTTACAGTAAGTGAGTTAGTGTGTAGGGTGTGTGAGTGTTTGAGTGTGTGTGTGTGTATGAGTGTTCAGAGACAGAAAGAGGCGGAGCTTGTCTGGGGAGCAGATGATCAAACAAGAACGTTCTAACATCTCAAGCTCTTCTCTGAAATTTGAGAAAAAGAACCAATTCTCCAAATAAACCAGAAGTTACAAAGTAGCAACATTTTCTGAGTGAGGAGCACCAACCAAACCCGTGTCCACCTCGCTCGCCCTGCAGTGTGTTCCTGTTCAGAGAACGAGGAGCTGCTCTGCTCTGTTTCCTCCTCAGTAATCTGCAGCCTGAAGCCGCGGCCTCTATTAGATTATGTGTGGATGCATGTTGGCGGAGAGCTGGAGTAAATGAGGAATGGAGGGAGATGGATGAGTGGACTGATGGAAGATGTTTGATATAAATTACACGCTGATGGGTTTAATTCTTCTAAGTGCTGTGGAGCGAGTGATGCCATACCGTAGAACCAGGAGAGGAACTCATCAGTGCTCCTCCACATGACAGAAACAAAAACACCATTCTGTTAGAGTTCTGAGGCTCTGCAGATTTCAGCCAATCATAAGATAGGAAGCATAGTCAAATTTCTAACAACTAAACTTGCGATATTTTACTGTTTGAGTATTTATTAGCCAGAAAATTTCAAATTAACAACAGACACGCTGGATTAAAGCAGCTGCACTTTGTGTTCACAGTCTGAACAGAACATGGCCCTCAGTGTCTGACCTGCAATTATTAGCAATTATAAAGTCTAACTATTATAAAGTCTAACTATTAGCCTGCCCTCTTTATACCTCTTATTCATGTTTGGGCTCAAAATGAGAGAGATTGTGTGAGAGAGACAGAGACAGAGAAAGAGAGACTGAGAGAGAGACTGAGAGAGAGACAGAGAGATATAACTGGTGTAAAACAGTCTAGACCCAGCATTTACCCTCAGAACTCGGAGTGTATCAGTAAACTCTGATTTCAGTAAACATCGTCAGTGCAAAAGAGTCTAGAAGACACTGCCTTATCTTCATAAAATCTTAAAGTTTCATAATTTAAGAGAACGACATTGCTCACTAACCTCCTTGTCCCTGTAAACTGGAGTAAATGGGTCCATGAGAAATGTGGAGTGATGTGTCATCATTAGTCTTTTTTCTATACTGAAATGTTTAAAAATGTGTAAATAATGTGTGTGTTGGATTCCACTGGTACAGGCTTGAGAACATCCATTTATAAATTATCTCGTTTCATGATCCATCTCAGGTGGAAAAAAGGCCTGAAGGAGACAAGCCTCAGTCTGAAAGGAAAACTGTCTGCCTGTAGTCGCTTCAGATTCTGGAGCCTGAAGCCAAACTTCTGCCCTGCGTTTCTCCTGCCATCTGTCCTCTTAACTTTTTATGAGCCCTTCTGTCTCCAGAGCTCCCATGATTAAACAGCAGAGAAAGAGAGAGAGATAGAGAGAGAGGCTATATCTCTGAGAAGTTGGAGATTGAACTGAGCAGATCAATTCTGAGGGAATACAATAAACATCCGTTTTTTTCTGAAAAAGTTTAAAAATCAACCAGACAGAGAATTTACACTGTTTTCTGTGGAGATCACACAGGACCTGGACCTGCTGGAGAAGAACCACCAGAAGTGGAGAGAAAATCTAAAAAGTTCATTTGTGAGGAACACAATAATAATGAAGTGTCATTAATCCAGATACCAACACTGATTGAGATCTGAAATAAAGGAACCAGGCAATGCTGTACATCTGAACTGGAACAGAAGGACATTTGGTTTAAAGCTTAGTGGAGGAGGATCAGCATGGCGGCTGACAATCGTTCCTTGCTGAGTTTCTGGTGATGTCGTTAGTCAGCAGGTCTCTGAGGGTCTCATGTTCAGACCAGCAGCTCTGATCTGATTGATCTGCAGTTCTGATATGATTGATCTACATGATTGATTGGCAGTTCCAGAAACCCGAGTGTTTCCACGTGAATTTAAGTGATGTGTGGAGGAGGTTTCAAACTCAGGTCTGATTTCAGAACACCAGTCAGACCAGATTTCATGAGTTTTTATTTTTTGTCGGTTCTAGCCGTCAGAGCGTATGATAGTAGTCGGTGCTGCATTGCATATTTTCTCTGAAACCTGGAGAGCTTCAGCAGAGCTTTAGGGAACATGTTTACTGGTTGTAGACTGATACTGACCTTCAATGAAGATCATGGGCCACATATATAAATGGTGCGCGCACACAAAATCACATTGTTTCCACAATTACGTTGAGATATATAAACACTAAACTTTGCATACCACTACGCATATTCTCATGGGAGCCCTAACCAATGCGTACGCACGTTTCTACTTGTTTTTCTAAATGGGTGGCACCTAGTGGCAAATAGGGGGTACTATAGATTTCCTTTTGCATACAGTAACCCCTCGGTTTTACGCGGCTCAGCATTCATGGATTGAGTCTATGCAGATGCAGATTTATTGTATTACTACCACCAGTCCAGCGGTGGCGGTAATATACAGAAAAGTTGTCAACCGCTACAAAAAGAAGGAGAAGAAGAAGCTGCTGCAGCATGTAGCATGACTGCTCCATGTCTTGTCCTCGTATTTTAGTGTTTTAAACTTGTTTAGTATTAGTAAACAATGCCCTGTCTAAACATGTGGGTAGTTATTTCAATGTTTCTTTTGTGTACGATTGTTTGTTTTCGCTCACTACACGCTGACTCGACTGATTTTAATGACTTTCTGAACTGTTTTATATTGGTATTTAAAATTGACTGATTATGTCTCTTTTTTCCATTTTTCTCCTATTACTGTGCTGTGGGGAGTACTGAACACTCTTGCAAAGTAGGTCTATATTTGTTGTATGTTTTTTTTGTGCTTGTGCTGTGAATGAAACTGGGAACTAATATGCATTATTTTCTTTTAAAAGGGACCAGGCCAGCCACTGTTTTACTGTTAGTTAACAAGCCTAATTTTTGGAATTTTTGTCAGTTGATTGGTTTTGTTTCATTAGTTTGGTTACTTTGTTTGTCTTTCCGTAGTTACTCTCAACACGGGGTGGCATATTGTAGTGGTATATACAAATCTTGTGTGTGCAGTGCTTGCTGTGTTGCATGCTTGTGTGGTGCTGGGTTTGTGGTCTTTTTTCCTCTTACACCAGGGCCTCCTGAGATGGGAGCTGTGCGTGCCGATCCAACCTTATTATTAAGTTTCAGCCAGTTACCCTCTGCAGTCTTTCGCTCATATTCATTTCATGAATTGTATTTATACTGATTTATAATAAGCTCGAACTTCTCATATATATGCCTCCTGTAAACTCCTTTGTGGGGAGGGCATAGATTCAGTCACGTTATAGAGTCAAGAGGTTTCTCCCGCCTGCATTAGGGGGTAGCGAAGTCGGACGGTAAAGTAGGTATTCTGCATGTCATTAATAAAATGTACTGTTGTAAATTCTGTTATACTGTTGTAATACTAGGATGGGACTGCTTGTTTTGCTACTGCTAGCCATCTCCGTTACCTGATTTGAGACTGTATCATATCTTACCTCTTCTGGGTGAGCATGGGGTTTGCAGGACAGTGAAGTTTGGGGATTTCTCTGGTTCTCTGGTTGCTCCCCTGTGTACCCCTGTTTCCGTTCATGTACTTTGTGTAAAAAAAAACCTTTATTTTACTAATGTTCAGAAAGTGCACCACTGATAAAACAGTTGCTTAAAAAAGGATGCCCTTATTTGTGTGTTTGGGGCAACAGTGGAGACTTCACAGTAGGGTTGTCAAAAAAATCGATTCTCAGATACTAATCGATACTAAAATTTAGTATCGAGTTTGATATAAATTAGCACTGGCATGGACTCTCAGTGTTGCTTTCTCAATTAAAATTATGACTAAATGTAATCAACGTACATTTATCACATGAAAAAGATGAGACGAGACGCAATGTTTAAAATTTAGTATCGAGTTCGATATCAATTAACACTGGCATCAATACTTCAATGCCAATTTTGCTTCTGCCAGTTCGCAGAAATCTCCAGCAAACTACAGCAATTTTCAACAGGCATCCCCCCGGCTACCTGGAGGACCCAGAGTTTACAAGAAAGCCCTCTAACTCCGCAGGGCAACAACCTAGCACGGCACAATTTTAATATGGACTCTCGGTGTTGCTTTCTCATTGAAAATTATGATAAAATTCATCAACGTACATTTATCACGTGACAAAGATGAGATGAGACGCAATGTTAATATAGTGGACAAAAGTATCGGGACACACTGCCAATACTGTATAGTGCCAGGGAGAGAGAAATTACACACACAAAGTCTCTCTCCCTCTCTCACACAAGCACAGCATTTTAATAAGCAGCCTTTCCCATATCCATGCAAGAAAGCTGAACCTAAATTGTTCTCATTTGTAGACTACATTTGTTCAGGAATAATAAAAGTATTCAGGTAATTCAGGCCAACACACTGACGGTGAAGACTGTTACCAGGTTTATAAATATGGGATATATGGCAATAGACACATACTTTTTCATTTTATTTGCACTTTTTAGTGATGTTATTTTATTTAAATTTATGTGCATGTACTTCTAAGTTCTAACATGTTTGGTTGGCAAAATAAATGTCGTAAATTCAAATCAGAGTGTCTGGAATGGATGTACAGTATTGAGTCTATAAGGTAACAATAATTAAAGATAACCTTGTTTGAATTGTGAAATAATTTTGACTAAAAGAAAATTTAGCTTTGGTCTATTCTATCTACTATACTATACTGACTGGGTTAAATAGAATTGCATTACTAAAAAAGACATTTTCATTGACTTAAACTAGACAAAAATAGTTGTGGATAATTCTGACAAATGTTCAGACTTTTAGTTGACTGAAACTTGACTAGACTAATAATAGTACATTTAATTTATAAAGCACTTTTCAAAATACCCAAAGATGCTGTACATTTTTGAGTAGAGAAAGAAAAGGAAGCATTTCGTTTGTCTATCCACTTCTTTTGTTTAAAAAGCTGTTGTGTTTGTTTTTTTTATCCCCCTGTAGTATCGGAAATAGTATTGAGTATAAAGTACCGGTACTTTATACTAAATATTGAGTATCGGTATCGAGTTTGATAATACAGTATCGTGACACGCCTACCTCACAGGAGGCTTCAATTTTTAATAATCTGTCATGTAGAACCAGAGATCTCAAGCTTTTAAAAAAAAAAGGTTTTGTGGAATTGCACAGATCTTTAAAATGACAATATAAAAGTCAAAATAACTAAATAGATTTTTAGTTCTGTTCATAAACTAGCATAAAAACAATGTGAGAAAGCTATGTGTATGAAAGTCAGTCTGTGTCCGTCTGTGTGGGTGTTTTTGTGTCTGTGTGAAAATGTGTGTATATATGTGGGTGTGTGCATATGTATGTTTCTGTGAGGGTGTTTTTGTGAGTGTAAGTGTATTTGTGTGTGTGTTCTGTTTGCGGCGGCTAGGGAGGATTGTTAAAGAGAACTCCAGACCGTCTGATGGTTCAGAATTCTGTTCCATCTCAGGAGAAAGACCATCGTCTCCAGACGGTTCCTCTGGCCGTGTGGAGAACAAACACACACACATGCACACATTACCGCAGTCTGATTGCCTCATGAAAGAGGTGCCTGAAGACCACCAGCACGGAAATGAGGAAATAATGAAAAACAATGAAAACTGGCAGCAAGGCGGAAAAACGATCGGCCGCGGAAGAAAAAAAAGGGAAAAAAGATTCCCATTCCACTAATTCTGTTCCTTTTTATCTCTGAGGGAAGTGAGGAAGGGAAAAATCATTTGTTTAAACCATTTATATAAAATAATTCTTCTCGTTATTTCAGATTAGCTTCTAATGTCCCGTCTCATTTCTCCACAGGTCTAATTTAAGATTCGTCTCTCGGTCTGATCCTGCCAGCAGGACCAGAACCAGAATCACAACTGGAGATCGCTCAGAGAGGAGAGAGAGAGAGAGAAAAAGAGAGATTTTGATTGATTTTTAAAAAATCACCATTATTCACAGTAATCAAGAAATAAACTGCAAGCAAGAAAAAACACAAACGAAATCAAAAACCAAAACAAACAAAACCAAAGCAAACAATAAACAGAATGCGATGCATCATGGAACATACAAAACTGGACAACACTTCAGTGAATCAGGCCACTGAAGCCCAAATTCCCGGTCAGCCCCACAGACTAACAAACCGTAGCTCCCCCTTCACCACAGTACAGAACAGATCTGTGTAACACCATTCCCCTTCAAACACTGCAAGGTCACACTCTGCATCACAACAGCGAAATTAAAAGACAATCCTGGACGTGACAACAGCTGTAAAAACATCCTGGCCTGCTCAATGTTCAGTTTCATTCTGTCCAGAAATGTACACTGCAAGTCTGCCATAAACCATATGAAAGTCCAATTCCAACAAACCATTCAAGGCTAATAATGGACCTGAGTGAGCGTCTCACTCTGGTGCAGGCTCAAGGTCTCAACAGCACCCACCGCTAAACTGCACTCCTCCACCATGCAGATTGCGTGCAGAATATTTTTTTTATTCCAAAGGCTCCTGCCTGCATTTCACCGCTGCCATGGTTTTCTCCTGCAACCGCAACTATTTTTTGGTTGGACTCCAACCAAAACCAGACATAAGAAAACTAAAACTAATCCCCAAATAAATGATCAAACCAAAAAGACCAATAAAGACAAAGTACTCTCTCATTCACTCCCACACACATGTAACCCCACTCACACCTGCACACTCTACCACTCGCACAAGCGCAGAGAGACAGAGTGAAAGAGAGAAAGTGAGAGATAGTTGAGTGATGACTTGCTGGCTGTAGTGAATGATCCTCTCGGATGGCCGCCTACTGGAAATCAAAAACAGGAGACACATGAGTGTCTTATGCACTGATTTAAAGGTGCTGTCCAAGACATGATAGGGCATCTCATCCATATTGACCAGACCTACTGGGTGCCTGACAGGTCCATAATGGATAATATCTGACACTCTCCAATCTGCCGCTTGTTCTGAACACAGTGCGATTCGAGTTTAGAGGTGTGATCTGGCCCGCCCTGAGGGGACACACTACTGATCCACCAAATTATCAAATTATTAACCCTCTGCAGAACATTCATAATATTTTATAACATGTGTATTGTTTGCAATGTGTCATGCAGAGGGACCTGTTCAGATATTCATTTTAGCTGGAACCCAGTGACGGCATGTCGCTCTCAAACATTTCAGAATGTCGCTCTCAAACATCATCAGAAATGAGACTGTGAATAATCAGACCTGCAGAGGAGAACAATCATCTCCCAGCAGCCTGCAGTTCTGAAGGTCTCTGAGAGGTGTGAAGTTAATGGGAGCAGAGAGACCTGAATGCAGATGAGTCGTCAACATCAAGCTGATTATTAATAAGCAGCAGTGATGGGATGTTGTGTTTGTCATGCAAAAATATTCAAATAACCCAGAAAGTGCAGAGAAGATCCTGACCAGATGAATAATATTGAGTCAGAATAAAACTGTAAACACGCCCCATCATCATCACCACCACCATCATCATCATCATCATCATCATCATCCTCATCACCACCATCAGCATAATCACCATCACCACCATCATCATCATCATCATCATCGTCATCATCATCAGCATCATCATCACCACCATCAGCATAATCACCATCACCATCATCACCATCATCATCATCATCATCATCATCATCAGCATCATTATCATCTTAGTCGTTGTCATCATCATCATCATCATCATCATCATCATCATCAGCATCATATCACCACCACCATCATCACCATCATCATCATCATCATCATCATCATCATCATCATATCACCACCACCATCATCACCACCACCACCACCACCATCATCACCATCACCACCATCACCACCACCATCATCATCACTATCATCATCATCATCATCATCATCATCATCATATCACCACCACCACCACCACCAACATCCTCATCATCATCATCATATCACCACCACCACCACCATCACGATCATCATCATCATCCCCACCATCGTCATCATCATCATCATCATCATCATCATATCACCACCACCACCATCATCAACATCATCATTATCACTATCATCATCATCATATCACCACCACCACCACCATCATCATCACCATCATCACCACCACCACTATCATCATCACCACCACCACCACCATCATCATCAACATCATAACCACCACCACTATCGTCATCACCATCATCATCACCACCACCACCACCACTATCAACATCACCATCATCACCACCACCACCACCACCACATCATCATCAACATCATCACCACCACCACTATCATCATCACCATCATATCACCACCACCACCACCACCATCATCATCACCATCATCACCACCACCACTATCATCATCACCATCATCATCACCACCACCACCACCACCACCATCATCATCAACATCATCATCACCATCATCACCACCACCACCACCATCATCATCACTACTGTAGGAAAATTTTAGCTTAATTGATTGATTCTCCACCAGAATATATATAAGAATCATTTCAGGGCTGATTTACCGCTATATTCATTAAAACATGTAAAGAAATTTAGCTAAGTTTATTTATTCTCATCAGAATATATGCAGGAATTGGCTTAGGCTGATTCACAATTATATTAATTCATTGATTAATAGATTAGATCAATTATTAATTGATTAATTATTTATTAAAATGGGTTTTCTACCAAGCAGGATTGTTAGGTATCAGGGTGAACTCCTCGTCCTGTGAGCTAGTTCAGGCAGAATAAGAGTTTGCTGAGATAAGGGAATTAGTTGGATCGATTTAATTATTATTATTTTAATGAGAGCTTAGGTTGCGTTATTGTGGCAGAAGAAGTGACTTCACCTTTCTGAACACGACAAAGGATATCTGGTCATGCTAAAACAACATTTATTTACACAAGACAAACATAAAACACACAAGCACAAAGTGGAATGAACATGAAAGATAATTGGATAATGGCATTGATAAGTTTCTGAAAGTCCTGGAACAGCAAGCTTTATGAAACAACTTTAATAACTAACACAGGCTAGAAAATGTGTTAGTTATTAACTTGCACCCAAAAAATCAAAACAGAAGAACCATCTCAGGAGGTTTGAAGTTGAGTTTCAGAGTTGTAGAGTTGTAAAGTTTGTTCAGAGTTCAGCAGTGTTGGTCTTTGAAGTTTCAAATGATGAAGCTTCAGTACAGAGTTCTTGAAGAAGAGCAGTAATTAGGCAGTGGACAAGACAACTGGTCTTGAAGTCTTGCAGCTCTGCTCAGACTGGCTTGTGGCTGGAGCCTATATGGCCCCACAGAGCATGGGGCTCCTGAGCCGCCACCTTTCACAGCTTGGCCAATCAGCAAAGGGCAGCCCTGGGGCAGCAGGGCCTCTCGGAAGGGGAAAGAGTGAAACTTTATGGCCTGGTGCAACTGGTTGTTGATCAAATAAAGTTCATAACTTTGGAACAGTCCATGTTTGAAAATTAAGACTTGCAATTTCGTTTTAGTTGTGATCTAAAGGTTACGTAGACACTAAACATGCCATGCTTTCAACAACGTTTCACAAATTATGGCCTCATTTACATACACAGGATAATTATTCAGTAACAGAAGACTTCAAAATGCATGAACATCATGTTGTTGCAATTCCCTTTAGTCATCAACCATTTCCATTTCCTTTACATTTCAGAAGTTTAAGTTTTGATTGAAAAATTTATGAAATCTCTGTGTTCCTTTGCCTGTGTCTGAGCACATGGCTGTCACAGCTTGTTTATGATGTTCCTTCAGCATGGTTTTCTTTTAAGGAGTGGTCTGGATTTCTCTATTTAACACCTTGACGGTATGTTTTTAAGTGACATGAATTATTACCAGCTTTCATGACTGATGGATCCAAACATTACTAGTTTTGGAATTATGAATTTTCTTAACTCCATATCATATTATGTGATACTTAAAAAAGAGATACAAGGTTAGCTTTGGCTTCAACATAGGACAATCATTGTATGGAAACAAAATAAGTTTAGGAAACAAGTAATAGGTGTTTAGAGGAGGGGCTGTGAGTGCGTGTGTTTCTGAGAGTGTGTCCTGCAGGAAGCGGGGTTGCATGCAGGAATCTTTTGAGTGACTATCTGGAAGGGTGAACTGAAGGTCCATCATGATAAGACGGCCTGGTATTGTTCTGAGCCTCTAAGTGGGCCATAAAGGGAGCAGAGGCCCTTGGGAGTCATCCTTCCTGTACATCTGCCTTTTTTTTAGACAAAGCACTATTTCTTTCTCTTCTAAATCCATGTGTATGATTGTGATATGAGTGCCACCAGGTGCACAGCCTTGGAGAACCTATCCACAATGATAAGCATGGTGCTCTTTCCTACTGAGTCTGGTAGGCCAGTGATAAAGTCCAGCGCGATGTGCTGACCAGGGACCAGCGGCTTGGCAGAGTCTGCGTGAAGAAGGATGGGTGCTGAAGTGAACAGGGGGCAGAGGTGGTGTGAGGCATCGGTAGCTTTGGGCAGGAGATGAAACAGGTTCTGAGTGGGTCTGATAAAGGCAGTAAGAGGTGCTGCGACCAAACAAGCCCCAGAAAATGCTGATGCTGTTTAAGTGAATTGGGTAGAGGCCAATTATGCACAGCCTCCAGCTTCTGGGGATCCATGGCCACACCCTGAGGGGAGATCATAAACACAAGAATCATACAATGTGATTATTTTTAAAATTCTGTCTCTCGCAGTGGAAATGCACCTACAATGTGAATTTCAGACCCTTCCAAGTGGGGGAGCTTGCAAAATCACAGAGTGTTCAAATACTTATGTTCCTTACTGTATACCCTGTGACACTCGTCACTTCCGTTTTCCTGTGCGTCATGTGACTTGTGCATGTGACATCATCACCATCATCACCATTACCATCAAATCATCACAAGCATCACCACCATCATCATCATCACCATCATCATCATCATCACCATCATCATCATCACCACCATCATCATCATAATGCAGGAGCTCTGCTGTCAGGCTGGAATTTTTATTTGAAGTTCATGGGTTTTGTTCATGGGTTTTGACTATTGCAGACCTTCATCGGACAGTAAATCCTCTTTAAGCACAAGTTCCTGGCTCTTCCTGGGCGTTTGTGTTTTATCTGTGTGATGTTTATTGTGTTTTTATTCTGAAATTTTCTGCTGGAGATGTTCAGCGTGTCCAGCTGATGATGAGGCAATTTTTCATTCTGTAAAGATTCTCCTTCAGTGAATGCTTTTCAGTAAAATCCGAAATCTTGCAACTCTGAACTTCCTGCGGGAGCTTTTAGTTCTGGGAGAAGTGGAGCTCAGTGGGTAAGTCTGAATACAGGCTGCTGGACGGCGTCCAAACCGCAGCTGTATGTTTTGATCTGAACGTGTGGCTCCTCGATAAGCGCTGCTTCATTACAGAAGTTTTTCCGGGTTTTGCGTCAGTGGTTTAGCCACTCAGGTGTTGCAGTGCCTTCAGGGAACCTACAGCACGATAAAATTCCACTTAATGACCTGCAGGAGCTCCAGAGGAATCTCAGCTGGTCGATAAAAACAGAGCTGACTGAGAGCTGACTGGAGCTTCAGCGGAATAGTGACATTTTATTTAAACTCTGATTAACATTTTTACTTTATTACATCTCATCCTCTCTCAGCAGTTTCACCGTCAACAGTAGCCGGCACGGCAAGAAGATGGAAATGAAACAGATAAAAAGATATTAAAGAGCTAATAAACGCGTAATAAAGGTCGTTATTTCTTCTGACACACTGGTAAATTCAGCACAAGGGCTTAGTGCTTACACAGCTTACACACACACACACACACACACACACACACACACACACACACACACACACACATGCACACACACGTGTCT
>JBBPDB010000032.1:15233041-15271710 GCA_037974465.1 Brachypetersius altus | reverse complement strand
TTGGTTGATTACACTCTCACTGTCCTACTCTTGTTGATAGTTAATCTAACATGATGGGTTTTTTGTTTAGCTTCTGAAAATGTAACAAATAAGTGAGTTGGACTTTATCTACTGAAATGCCACAGAGAGGGAAAAAATGGAGAATTTACAATGGCTGTTTCAAGCTTTACCATTTTTTCCTACCTAAAATAAAATTAGAATGTTTTTATCAAACTAGCAAATGTAAAAAAAATGTACATACACGTATGATTTAGCCAATAACACGAACATAAAAATGTATTACAAACACATTTTTCCCCAAAACTCATTAGACCTTCTCTGAAAAACCTTAAAAGGCCCTTAATGTCTTCTATGCAGTTGTCTGAAAGTTCAGACACTTTGCACTTGACAGAATTTAACCACTCCTTTCAACGAACCACAAGTAAGAAATAATCGTTTTCTACTGTCACTTCTTACACGCCGGGCTTCCAGAACCATGAACACGCACTCTAGCACTTTCCCACACATTTACTTCTATGCACTTCTTACTCATGCGGTCACACACTCGGACGCATATGCGCAAACATTCGCGTGCGCAGCGTGGCCGTTTGTGCCTCAGCAGCTTGGCCGGCCGTGCTGAGTGACTCTGACAGGCTGGCACTCGTCACGCTGTGGAGTCACCTTGGAGACGCTAGCCACACGCAGGCCGGCCGAGGAATGGGTCTTTGCCGTGAATCATCAGAGCAGCAGAATGTGTTCTGAAGAAGGTACAGGAGGGAGGAAGACACTTGATTCCACAGCAGTGCTCTTCAGCTCGGAGGCCTGGGCAAGGAGATGGACACCCTGACCTCACCGACAGGGACATGGGTGCACACACAGCTGCCCTCAACAGCTGGCAGAAGGAGCACAGAAATGTCCAAGTTTTGGTCAGCCTTAGTGAAAACACACCCCAAAACCCTTTAATCCAGTCAATCAGCCAAGACCAGCCTGTCCAAGGTTCATCCATCCATTCATCTGACCGGCTTATCATTAACCAGAGTCGCTAGAGGGTGCCAGGGCCTGTCATAAGGGGCCACAGGGCGAAGGGTGGAGAAACACCCAGGACCAATCCTATGAGGCACCAATTAGCATTGTTTCCTCAGGCAACTCCCTCAAAGGTCATGGAGTCATTAAAGGACAATTTTAGCCATTTTTCAGCATTTTAACACAGTGGCTTCATTGAAGAGAGACTTTTTTTATAGTGACGGTTATAAGAACCAGGGGTCACAGTGTCTACAACTCAAGCATTTGCATTTTACATACGATCCAAAACCTCCAGTGAGTTTATGTGTCTTATGAGTCTTCTATGCCATTTTTATTATGGTAAAAATAGTGGTAAATTTGAAAATGCATAAGGAATAGTTTGCCTTATAACACCCTGTAACTCTCCAGCATCAATGAATTTTAAAAACGATCTACTTTAAACGAACGCAAAGCAATGCCTCGATCATCAGGGAGTGTCTTTGTTAATGTACAACTTTCTGTGAAGGGCGTTTTTAAAGGCATCGGGTTTAGACGTCTGGTTCTTATCACCACCACTGTAAACGATTCTGACCTGTTAAATCTCTTTCGAATGAAGCTTGCCACATCAAACCACATGGAAAGGATTTGTTGCATCTTACCTATTTCAATAACTGACAATTAACTGATTTATTAATGACAAATTGGAATGTCCCTTTAAGTTAAGTTATCTCAGTAATCTCTTTTGTGGGTTCCAGCACGGTGTGCAATACTGTACAGGAAACATTCACCAAATGGCTGCCAAGCAAAGCTTTGATGAAAGTGAAAGGAGAAAATAAATTCTCTCTCATCAGGCTCGAGAGAAATGAACATTGCTCTTAAACCAGACTCGGTCTGAACACATGAAAACAATTAAAAAAATAAAGAGAGTGAGTTTCTTTATTTTATAACGATACTGAGTCTTATACTTTATTCTAAAGTGTAGAGGAGCACAATTCACTCTTATAGGCCCAATCTTTTCCTACTGAAGCCACTATTCTTCATTGAGGGTTATGGAAAGACATCCCCTGGCCTTCACAAAGCAAAGATGTTCATGAAGAGGAGTGAAGCAAATATCTAAAGTAATTTGCTCGGATTTGCCTTTAACAGAGAGTATCTAACTAAAAAGCTCTTGCATGCCGACTTAAAACAGAGAAATAAGCAGCTGCAAAGTCCAGAGCTCAGACTGCCACAACTGCTTTAGTGCATTTAGTGCATGGGGGAGTGATCAAAGCTTTTACATCGCATAAGTGTGTTTCATACCGGAGCACAGGCTAAACTATTCATCCAACAGCTACCTAGTCTGTACACTCTGAATTCCTCTCTATAATAAATGCAACTGCCAACAAACAAGCCAGCAATCTGGAGCAGCAGGAAATGTATATGGACTGGAGTTCCAACAGATGCTGCTGCCTGGAATCACATGGGGGTGTATCAGCCAATACTCAAGGTTTCAGTTTTCATATGGGAGAAGAGAAAGGGGTGTCACTCTACCTTTACTGCTGACATAATAAATGCACAATTACGCTAATAACTGCTTATTAAAACTGATGACTCTCATATCGATAATGGCATAAAACCCAGTTACATCCAGAATGCTCTTTCAGCACATCCCAAACAAAAGCACTATATATGCTGCGGCGCCTGGGAGCAAATTTCCTGCAAACACACACACACACACACACGTGAAGGATAATCGCTTTAATGGTGCTAATAAAGGGAGCGTCAGCATTCTGCGCAATCTGAAGCCTTTTAGAGCCGCCTTCAATTACACCCATCTCACAGACAGCCGCTCCACACTATTAAGCCTCATCCGCAATAAGTGATCAGTGTTTGATGGTGATTAATGCACTAAGTGCTGGTGAGCTGAAATTAGCGGTTATCTATTTATTTACCCACAGCCATCACTGTTACGCCATCTGTCACAGCGTTTCCCCCTTTTCTTTCTATAGGGAGGCTGTGAATCTGAGGCTATATTCTGAGCTGAAGAAGCTTCTGGGAACACAGGCTCATCTGTGTTACTGCTTCCCAGGCAGTATTAATGCAAGAGGGAAAATGTAATGTTTGCATAAAAGTGGCAACTGTCACACACACACACACACACACACACATTTTGAATCCTTCGTTTGTGGGGTACTGCCATTAAAGACATGTTATATAATAGAAAACCAAAATTGTAACTTTTAATGCCAGTTTAAAAGGCCCACAGATGCAAACTAAGCTGCCAAAATAACCCATTGTAAGTACTACAGGGGAGAAATGTGCATTATTACAATAGCAAAGTGGACGGTAGAAGAGAAGAGAGCATAATTTATTTATGCTATATATAAAATATAACAATGTAAAAATAGAAATAACAGTACACTATACAAAGATTCTATAAGTATATATATATATACTAAACAATGGGAGTATCCAGATGCTCAGTAGCAGCAGTCATTGAATGATACGCAGTATGATAGACAGTAATACTGCACCAAATATATTGTAAAAATTGCGATAAACTGTTTTTATGATGTCACAAAAACCAGAGCAGTCACACATATCCACCTATTCAGCCTACAGGCCTACAGCCCCACCCATTAATGCTGGAGTTATAAGGAGCGCTTCAAAACAGTGAACGAGCCACAAAACAGCCATTCGGAACAGAGGACAGTCACAGGAACCAAAACAGAGCACAAAGATGTGTTGGGAAATGATCCTGTGATAAAATAATATACCAGAAAATGTAAGATACGGGCCCCTCAGCGTTTATATCACTGTAGATAAATGCTATACTTAGCACAATCAAACATGCTAACATGACCAGAAGCTAGTACCCACAATTACCTATTACTGACATTGTGCTAGTTGGTGCATGTACTGTTAGCAAGACCAGCATTTCTGACCAGCTGTCTCTTTGTCTTTCATGTCTTTATGTTCTATCTGTGAAGAGGGTGTTCAAGTAAGAATTTCATTGTGCTCTGTACACTGTACTCTGTACATATGACAAACTTCAACTTCAACTTCATTAACATAGTCTTCAGAAACCACAGGGAAATTTTCACTTTATGATCTTGTTCTGCCCTCATTCTGCAGATCTGAGCCTCACAAAGAGATAAAAACATGCGTACACATTAAGGCTGCACAATATATCGCAAATTTACCATCATCGCGGTATCAACATGCGCAATATCCATATTGCCAAAGACTGACTGAACTGTGATAAATGGTGTTTTTCCAAAACTCTTCACCCAGAGCCACAGAGACGAGGACAAACAAATTACTGGGCAGTTTCTTCATCTTCTGTGCTGCTGTTATAGACTGCTCCGTTTGCTATTTTTTTCCGGCTAAGAACGTACTATAATTAAAATTATCTTTACATTTATTTAAGATTTAAAATGATTTAAAAAATATTTTCAGATTTTTTTCAACAAGGTTTAATAGTTTTATGTTTTCACTTCACTTTAAATGCTCTGTTTAAGTCAATTCTTTTAAAAAAACAAGCTGGAATGGAAATATTGCATTTCTTTTTTTTTCTGCATAGACTAGTCAGTGTCTGGAGTCTATATTACCAGCAAATTCAAAGCAGAAAACATGAACACTATAAAGGCTAAGTTTTTACTCACTTATCGCATGTGATATCGATATCGCAACCCTGAACAACATTATGTCATATCGCATGCTTTCCTAATATCGTGCAGTCCTAGTACACATACATACATACATACATACATACACACACACACACACACACACACACAAATCAGGGTGATCATAGTGGAGGGGAATTTTCTTGCTCTAAGGCACTAATACCCTTTCCAGGCTATGGCCTGCTCAATCAAAGAATTCACACAGCAGCCATTAGTCATTCTAAAGCGACACCAGCAAGGAGCCAGACGCTGCGTCCGGGGAAAGAGGGGGGACGTGGAAAAACATCCCTGTTACAGCTATAGAAACCATTCCTAACAAACAAGAAAAGAGACAGAAAGTCTCACAAAATTTGCTTTCACACACAGATTCAGCTCCCTGAAGGTCAGTTATGTCCAGCTGAGGTCAGCAAACTACTGGTCATACCAAAGCAACAGTGTACAACACATTTTAACTTTAATTTCTGAAAATACTTAAATCTGTCATTTTTATTACCTACTGCAAGTATGCTAGGAATATTTTATATTTTTAATTACTAAATGGAAATCAGCTTTTGCTCACTTCTGTGGGTCCCAGGTAAGTAAACTAAAGAGCCCCTTATAGTCACGTGGGAACGCCACCACAGCACAGCACACACACACTTTGTTCTCTGCATTTAACCCATTCACCAAGTGAAGCAGGGACTGTCACCAACTGGGGTGCACCCGGGGAGCAGCGTGTGGGGATGGTACTTTGCTCAAGGGTTTTGCAGTGACAACACCAGCAGTGTTGGGATTCAAACACACAACCTTTGGATTGCAGGGTCTGATTGCAGTGTTGGGATTCAAACACACAAACTTCTGATTGCATTGCCTAACCTCTAGGCCACCATATGGGCGGGACTTGACCCTGGAGCCTGGAGCAACTCCCCCAGTACCTGTCTTGACCCGGCATGACTTTCACTGGTAAGATTTGAAACCAAAACCCAAACTGAAGCCACATGCATGCACCCAGCAGAGATGGATTATCACAGATGGTTAAAGGCTTTATTCTAGGATAAACTGGTAGTTCACGCATCAGTACCACACTCATGGTGTTTATTGCAAGGGCATTTTTGTGGACATGGCGATCGTACCTGCTAGAGAACTACATGCAAACACCTACTTGCCGAAACGTTCAACACACTTTAGACAGCCTTCACAAACAAGGGAAAAATCTATCAGTTTCCCCGCAACTCCACAGAGAGTACATAAGGATATAGTGAAAACAGGGCCGTGCATGTGTGCAGCTTTAAACAGTGCAGGATTTTGCCAACCCTGGGTCCAGAGAGCACTGCTGTGAACAGAAAAGAACATTAATGACTCCTTCTCTCCTGAAGGTCCTCTGTTCTCCAACTACTGCGGGGTGATTAATCTATCTTTGCATGCTGTAATCTCACTGCACAAGGGGAGCCAAGAAGCAGCGGCATCTTAAACAGAGCTCCTGTAACCATTATTTCTACAACCTACCGACAACTATTTTATTAATCAACTAATCTAATCTCACTGTGCAACAGCCTGTTCTCCTGACCTGGTGTCGAACCAGGATACAAGGCAGATGAACTCACTTTCAGCCCAAGGCTCTTGGTCCCCAGTTCTCAAATACAAGGGGTCCTCGAGTTACGACACAGATCCATTCCCACGACAGTGGCGTAACCCGAGTTGAAGCCTAAGTTAGTTAACTGCCCTAAAACAGTTGTAAAATCATAATCTAGAACATAAAAACACAACTAAGCTACAGAAAAGATAAGGCCATAAATATACTATACTTGTTCACTGTTCTGTAGGAATTAAAAAAACATTTTAAAAGTCTAAAATGGCAAGGGTAAGCGTACCTCCCTCACTTATTCTGCATATTTTGCATATACCACGTATTCTTTTGCTGCGTGCAGCTACTTATAAGAGTATTGTAAAATCTAAACGTGCGTTGAGATTGTCTGAACCCGAGGACCCCCTGTAAAGCATCCCGTACCCGAGCTGTCCTGTCAATCACAGCTCTGCTCGACAGCAGGGCCGCAGCTGAGCTGACCGCATCGCTGCTTTCTGATTGGTTGAAATGTTGCCATCACAAAATGGAAAGAGACCATTCTTTGCAAAAAAACATTATCTGTATCTGTTTCAGTGGGAGTTTTCTATGACTCTAACAAATCTATCTTTAACGCTGTGAGAAACGCTACTGTAACAATTTTAGGTTTTTATCCAGTTTTAGGTTTTTATGGGTATAGAATGCAGAGACAAAATGTACAAAGCTATAAATGATAAGACCACCATATCAAATGGCTCTGACAGAAAAAACTTTATGCTGGTTCGACTCCATGGATGTGATTTTGAGACGACTGGCCATAAACTGAGATCTCACGTCACCATTGCGCCGCTGATGTGTCAGAAACACTGGTGTAACACTGGGGAATCAAATGTGCTGCAAGTTCCGAGCCAAAGCAGCACAGTTTAGGTACAACACGATTCCTGTATATCTATGGAAAAGTGCTTTAGTGTCAGCGCCAGCAATCCTAGTAGTACTCAGATAAATATCACTACAGTGACATACATACATACAAACCCCTGCAGTATATCAGTATATCATTCCCGCTGGGAAAGTCACATCTCTGAATAGGTGACTTTACATTAGATGGAAAAAACACTCGCAGGTTCTGGTTTAAGTTAATCCAAGCATCCTGTGTCTGAACTGCTTAAAGTAATTTGGGGGAATTTCCTTTCGATCAATTTTCACACAATGCAAAGAGCTTCTGGAACAAGTTATGTAGAAATTTGGACACACCTTTACTATGTTTTTATTAGTTTCCACATTGTAGATTAATATTGAAAACAAATAAAATTGGTATAAATCTTTTCTGTTTCGGTTTTTCCTCATTTTCTGGTTTTCAGTTTCGGCCAAAAAAACCTTTTCGGTGCATCCCTAGTTTAAGCTACAAATGTATCACATATATTAAATAGAGAAGCATATAATGATGTAAACAAATAGTCTGTAACTGATTTGTGAAGAATTTCACACTGTTGTTTTCTGTCAGCAGTCAGGACAGTAAAATATAAATATCTTCAGCATCTACGAAAAATTGCTTAAATGTAAAACTTGATTTGCACAATTTCTACAAAACAGATTTTAGTGCTGCCAGTAAACAGGAGTACTGGTAAGGGGACCGTGCCCTGACTGCACATCACTGCTACTAAAGTTGAACGCAGACCATCTAAAGTGATAAAAGCAGGCTCAAATCAAACCGACAGATAAAAACCTGACTGTAAAAATTGTCAGCGTATCAGACCTGGTCATTTTGAGCCGGATTCATTTTGAGCCGGATTCATTTCTCTGCGTGGTCAACTTTTGAAGTTAGCTGCTGCAGTAAATAAAGCCCCGGAGTGTAATGCTGGCGTAATGCAGCGTGGAGGATGATGTCATCTGAGTTAAACAGAGTTAATGAGAGTGGGGGAGCCCACGCTTTGATATCTGATAGAATCCCTCCCTCGCTCTCTCCCAGTCTCTCGCTCGCCCTCTCCTTCACTCCCCCTCTCCGTCTAATATGCTAATGGTACTCATTTTTCAGTTTTACCTCCCTGTGAAGCTCTGACACAATTACCTTCCCCAGCTAATGTTTAATTCAGCACCGTGTGGGTGTGAGAGTGTTTGTGTGTGAGAGAGATGCGACGGACTTTTTGTGTGGATGCCCTGTTCCTTCTCCATTACATACGTGTTAAATATACCACTTACATACCAGTCAAAGCTTTTGAAAAACACTTCATTAAATGTAGGTTTTTCAGAATGTCTCAGATATTTGAGCGGCAAGGCTTAGACTTAAATGCTTGAAATTTGTTTCTAAGACAAATATTATCTAGGGTGGCTCTTCATAAAGCTGCTGAGAGAATGCCATGAGGGCTGCAGAATGTATATTGTACAATATATATATATATTATTTTTATTGTTGTTATTATTATTATTATTATTATTATTATAAACAATATCACCAACAACAATAACAAAAATAATAATAATTATTATTAATCATATAATGATGTATTAGACACATTTTAAAGAATTATTATTAAGAAATAATTTATAATTATTTATTGTTAAATTATTGTTTATTATCATTGTTGCTTAACTCATACATTACTACAAATTATTAATTGGTTACTAATTAATTATTGTTATTTTGCACAAGTGTAATTAAAAGTACCTTAACAAAATATATTTATAACCCTGGTGTGACTCTTCAAACCACTCACAGTTCCACCATGAATCCCACCCCTCTTGTCCAAATTCAGCTACTGAGGATGAAGTTCCATTAATGGCTCTTTTAAAGAACCCATATTTCCAGCTGCTACCACAGTAAAATGGCTCATCACTGAAATATATTTAAAAACTATTCACAAATAAAACACACCACTAAAGGCCACAATACCAGTAACATGTGCCACTAGGACCAGCAGATAGTGCTCAAGGGTGATCTAAATCAGAGGCTAAATCAATGAGCAGCAAACTAACAAAAGCAACAAGCGAAAAAATAATGGCGCTGGAATAAGAACTTGGAATACGAGTTGGAACTTCCTCATCCTCACCTCCCTCTGCAGGTTTGTTTTCCCACTCGCCTGCTAGAAGATTCCCAGTAGGAGAACTCTCACCAGTGGCTGAGTCAGCTGGGTGCGTTTGTGAAGGCCTGTCTTTGTGATGCCTGTCAGGCATGTTCTGTGCTTATTTGTGGCACGTATACAGTAATCCCCCGCTTTCTGTTCCAAGAGCACCCGCGTATAGTGAAATACTTTTGGAAAAAAATACTTAAAAATGTCTTTTTTTTTTATAGTGTAAACCCTAAATATGCCCTCAAATCTGTTCCCAGAACATTTTCATTGTCTACTCAGTTAAATGCATTACCCTTAAAGAAAATGTAATGGTAAACCTATATTCCCCACCGAGATATGCAACTTGGAAGGTCACGGGACAAAAGTATTGGGACACCTTGGTGAGGTGAACGGTTTTTGGGGAAGAACCTCTGATCTACTCAGGCTATAAATACAAACAAGGGTTCGTTGGAAAGGTCTCCTACAGATCAATAGAACTGTGGAGGTTGAGGTGTCTGAGTGCTTGCACCGTGGAGAAATCACGCTTCAAATAAGTGCTTCCAGGTCAGCTACGGCTTGTCCCCTGGTGTGAAAACATCCAGAAAAAAATATATTTATTGCCACAAGAAAGCAAAAAAGGATATTAGCAGTTTCCGTGTTGTTGTGATGATTTCCACGTAAAACTATGAGCTCTGTTCTCAAAAAAAATCTGCATGTGACTGAATCCGTGACTCATTATCCGTGTAAAACTAGAGGTTTACTGTATATTTTGGAAACTGCTTTCATTCTATAGAGAACAGAATGATTTTTATGTTCAGGCTGATGTGCATCTGATGTATTAATACAATTAAAAACTATTGAATAACAAAGTAAGAAATACATTCTGATGCCTTTAAAAAAAAAAAAACACACACAAAAGCGTTCAAATACACAAAACTAACTAGACAAAATTACTACATGAAATGGATCGAAACATGGGTTACATATATCAACTATAAAATGTAAATTGACCACTTCTGCATATCTTGGGCGATTTGAAGACCCTTTGAAGTCTTGGAAGGTGCTTTCTTCAAATGCTTAAAAAATGGATACCTGAATATCAACCCAAAAGTTCCACATTGGTGCATCTCTACTGAGTAGTTGTGTCTAAACGTTTGACTGGTATTACTGATGTTTACAGGCTTCCATCTCCAGCAGTTTCGGGAAGCGCTGGCCGTCAGCAGGAGTTCTACAGGTCTCCGCAGACCAAGGATCGTGCGAGCGGAGGATTCTGGGAGAGTAAAGCAGCTGTAATGAGGCAGGACTGGGAGCTATCAGGCTGGAGAGCTCCAGGGAACACGCTGCAGATAAGCCACTTTAGCACAGAATATAAGACAACCAGCACAACACCAGCTCTGCGCACAAACACACACGCACGCGCACACGCGGCCGCAAGGGAGAGATTAGCTGTGAAGACAGTTTGCGCGAGTGCCAGTTTGTGTAGAGGAGCAGACTCCCTCCGGCGTGTGTGTGTGGATCGGCAGGCACCGCGCTGCATGTGCACGCCCGTGTGCTGGCCTACCTTTGTAAATCGATTCAACAGCAAACCTCTAAAAGCTCAATCTGGCCTTTAACAACTCATTTATGCACCAACTGTCTGCTCTTTGATTTATGAGCGAAGCAAACAGAACCTGCGCTTTGATTGATCAAAGGAGAGCAGGAATCAGCCTGATAAGAGGCAAATAAATAAGTAAATAAATAAAAAATCAGTGCAAAGACACTGCATTAGTTTTAGCTGAGGAAGTTGGATAACTGACCTACCCATGTCCACTACAGCCACAGCAACTGTTGCATGGCTGGAAAAGCCTTTTTGTTCGATGTAATGATTTTCTCTGTGTTTAAGGCATATGTGATCTAACACACACTCAGTTCCACAATAGAATATCTTTTATCCAGCTGTGCACACAGGCTGGTAGCTGCAGTCTTCAGTGCCTCTGAGAGTCTGGATCATGGTCTAAATCAAAGTTCTTTTGTTACATTACAAATGTTTGGGTTAGTTTTGGCGATTGTTGAAAACACTAAATAACTTTGCGTGACTCTTCCGTTGGCATGTTAGCAGGTAAAAAGGAAACCTGTCCTTCTTATTTGTAAGCCTTTTCTGATCACATTGAGCACCTTAATATACCATTGCCTCAGTTTCTTCACCTTCAGATGCTATTAATCTCTCATCTCACAATATATCCTCTTAATATCCTTTCCTCTCACAGAATAAAGTTGTAGAATTTTAAGCATTTGATGACTTTTGATTTTTTACAATTGGGCAGCAGTTCATCATTAGGGTGGTAACTATGTGAGCCTTTAGCAAAAGAAAAAAGAACAATTTTGGCCAAAAACCCAAAAATCTGGGAGCGTTTTTTGAAAATAAGTGACAAAAAGTGCATGTGAACATGCAACAGCACACAGCAAGAAATTGTATGTTCTGTATTTAACCAAGCAAAAGAGAGGGAAGCCAGAAACACAGGGCCAGAGGGGCTGTGTGTAGGATGGTACTTTGCTCAAGGGTACCTCATTGGTGCCACTAGCAGTCCTGGGATTCAAACCCACAACCTTCTGATCACAGGAGCAGATCCTTAACCGCTAGGCTGTAGTAGAATGGTCAATAAGCTTGTCCCTCCATGCTGGCGTTCTGAGAAAGGTCCAGTCTGTCAGCTTTAAATTGCCTCAAATTGAGTATTTAGGTCATTTCAAATAGACCTGCTTACATGGTATCTGACACTGCATAACCTCCGGTCCTCTATAAGAACAAAGTGTATCACATGGCAGTCATCTTCAGGCCTAAATTTGTGCCCGGTGAAAAGAAGCCAGTTTCCGACACCAAACATGTCCTATCTGATCACCTAGAGGGGATATTTTGGAAACCTGACTCTTGTATTACAGTCAAAATGAAATGCATAACGTTTACAGGTATAAAGAATGTAACAAGGCCAAGAAAGACATGATTCATAAAGCAGTCTCTGGGGTTAGGAGTCAATATACTTCCTTTCTGTGTGTCTGTGAGCAATGCTGGGAGCAGGGCATGCCGTCTGACTTATCTTTATCCAACACAATATCCCTAAATCAATGGCTTGTGATTTATTCATTTCCCTTTAGCTCTTCAGAATTGTGTTAAATCGATAGTGCGAGCAGATTTAAATGAGCAAACTGCGGAGTGTGTGTGTGCATCTTCGTGTGTGTGAACTGTGTTGCCGATGCCAGCTCTCAGTCAGTCTGCTCCGCTGGGGGTTATCAGGAAGCCATTTGAGTGTTTACATTCGGTGAGCGCCTGCGTGGCTCCTTTAGCAGATAATTAGAGCCAAGAAATGAGGCATTACTCTCGGCTTCATCCTAAATCCACATCACTGAAAACCCCTCCACGTCTACAGACTTAATCAAACCATCTGAGGTGGGTGACGGAGGGAAAGAGGACGAGAGAGGTGTGGAGTGACTAGAGCTAGCTAGAGAGCGCGACTGGGCTGGGTGTAGCTTCACTTTGTCTAATCGCTAGCGATTCCCCACCCTTAACCCAGCTTAGTGTTAAACAAATGCAACTCTGGAATGAATCAAATTAAAGCAACATACAAACACAATTTAGTTGATCCTATATAATCAATTAACACGTATCAACAGTGTCACTGATGCAAAGCACCACTCGAATGAAGCATCACAAGCTATCTGACTGCTAATGAAGCACCCTTGTGGAGAACCGTGCTAAATGTGTTCGAGTAAGTTCCACAGAAATTCTGATGAAAGTGTGGATTCTATGGATTCACTTCATCGCAAATGTAACCATAATTTTGATGTTAACAAAATAAAACAACAAATACAGGCTTGTTTTGAGAAAAGAAGAGGAAAATGTTTTTACTTTTTATAATTCCCACCTGCATCTTAACAATGCTACCAGGCTGTGAGGATGAAAGGTTCTATGTGTGCAGCTCTTGTGATTCAGGTGGAGCTACCGCATCTTTTAAGCGTTCTCTTTATGCAAGATAATTAAAGAGATCACAACACGCTGACACCTCTGTTATGTGAGCTAACGTGTTAGAAAGGACTGCACTGGGGGAGGCAGGTAGGGGGTGGTGATGTGGGAGGACCGACTCAGAGAGAGCAAGGCCTGCTGTGCTCTACGGGACTCGCGTCCATGGAAGGCTGTGGCACTGCTGGGATTAAATTCATGATCTCCTGACAACAGGGCCAGCACTTAGACAGTTGCACCAGTCAGAAGGTATTTTTGTTATTTTTTGACAAGGAAACAAACAAAAAAATGTCAGCTTCTGACCTGTTATTGAATACATCTAATATGTAGAAGGCATGTAGATAGAAGATATCTGTCTCATGCATATTTATATACACTATATATACACACACACACACACACACACACACACACAGAAATACATTTATATACTTACGTATGTATAAATTAATTATGTCAATGAAACATTATTACAATTATCTCTAAATAACAGTAATAAGGGTCAAGGGTTACAAGGGGTCATTACCAGCGCCAGTAAGGCGGTTAACACTTCCAGTCTTTAAATTCCTCAGGCCTTCTCAACACACAGGGCTGCAAGCTGCGCACTGTAGGAGTAGTGGCTGAGTGTGTGTGAGGGCCTGTGTGTGTAGAGATAGATGGGCTCCCTGTATAGCAGCCAGAAGCTGTGAGAAGAGGATGACAGCTGGGAACGGAGAGAATGCACCGAGGCCCAGAGCAGCTCCGGGGTGGGGCACGTGCCACACACCATACACCCCATTTCCATCTCCACTGCACTCCTAGTAACACGGCACAGCAGAGCCAAAACACAGCCCAATCACGGCTCAGCTCAGATAATACTGCCCGACAGCCCTGCCTACTGCTGCTCGCTGCTACAGGCAGTACACTACTGCACCATTACAGTTCAGTAGGGATGCACAGAGCCTCCAGCAACAATAACCAATAAATAACTGCTGAAAACATCTACACAGATCTATGGTGACCTGCAACAGCTGGTGAATGTATGCTTAAAGCTCCTCTTTAATCTTACACTTACCACGCTCACAACCTGCGAGGCTCTTGTGTTGCACCATGGTCCTGGAGGAACATTGTTTCAGTTTAACTGTGTGTATATGGTAGAAATAACAATAAAACCTACAAGACTTGACTTGACTCTTGCTATATCAGTTGCATTCTGCCTGGAGAGAGAGGGGGATGGGGTTCAATCCCTTTTTTGAGTACTTAATTTGAGTCAATAAATAAATGTATGTGCAAATGTACTCAGTGAATTTATCCATCAGTTAACTGTTATTGTCTGATAGCTTGATAATTATTATGAACAAATTTCAAAATCAGATCAATTATACTATGATATTGTATTGTTATAACTATGAGTTAATAACTAGCTGTTATTAAGTTCTTATTAACAGAACTGATCAACCCTGTTTTAGTTATTACAGCTGTAATTTTATTATCAGCTGACTTTCCTATATCATTGTATTATTAAATTATTAAGGCACTGTTAATAGAAATGACCCACTGTTATCGACTATATAGCTATAATTCCAAAATCAGATCAATGATATGTATTAAATGTAATTTTCAGACACTTTTATAAAGGTGTACCTGAATTATCAGTTATAATTCCAATACTAGCTCTATATTATTCAGCTGTATTCCCTATATGGTTTATTATTATGATGTTAAGTTATGCTGTTATTAATTGGAATTATGGTACTGTTGTTATTATTATACAGTTATTCTAACTATCATCTGCAGTTCCAATGTCTTACACGAATGAAATGTTGTCATTTCACAGTAAATAATATATGGGCTGTCAGTATGTCACACTTCCTTGTATTTTATATCATCATGATGGTATGGGTTCCTATGATAGGATCTGAATGCTGAAAATAACAGCACCGCTCCAATCTGATTACCTGCGCACAGAAACAGTTGTGAAATCATGCTGTAGAGCAGTGTGTGTGTGCGAGTGATGCGCGGGCTAATGCACTTGAAAAATCAAGAAACAGGCAGAATTTGGTCCTCATCAATCATCAGTATTAACAATTGTACAAGATTATAAATTGCACATCAAATTATTATCTCATACACTCTATCTCTCTCACACACGCACTTACAGGCTTTCTTTCCTCTCCCAGCCTGTGATGTGAAAGCTGAAGTGGGAGGAACATAAGACTCTTGGGGTTTGCATCACATCACTGAGGTGGGTGGGGGGCTTACTGCTGTAAGCAGACTCATCTCAGGGCGTAGTGTGTGTGTGTGTGTGTGTGTGTCTGTGTGTGTTTGTGCACAGTGTAGTGTTTGTTCAACACCAGCATTTATAATTAAAATGTGAGCGGAGAAACACCCCACACTATCATTTCAGCTCTGGAGCACCATCAGTGCCAGCAGTAGTCTAATAAGGACGCATAGACGAAATAAGACATCATTTATAATGCAGAACCCAGAGTAAAGTAAATGTACCTGAAGTTGATTCATTGCATTCTGAAATGCTAAACTGATTCTAATCAATTACGCAGGCTTGTTAACCAATTAAAACAATTATTGTGATTAATTGCCTCATTTTTGTGCAGTTAACTGACAAGGCTGCAGTCACTATTACTTGTAATCGATTAAAACTGATGAAAATTGATGCTCTTGATGAATCGGCTTAGTGATTACGCTGCAGGTTGAATGATAAACAGGGAATGTTCGGCCTTTTCTATTGTTCAGTCTGAACATTCACCACTAGAGGGAACTATTCAAACTCAACTCGATTTTCATTGAAAGGGTGGAAACCTACACCAGCAAAATCTCACTGATGGTTTTATGCTTATACAAGGTCAAACATATAAAGTCAAATTGAATAGTTGCTGCTCTAAACTGTACATATACCATAACTCAATTAACCATAAAAAATGATATTATTAATTATTATGTACTAATTTGATCATATTTTATAATAATACATGGACAGCCCTAATAGTGAATAATCAAATTTGTTTTGTTAGCTCAAATTTGACTGAGAGCAAGCTTCACAGCTTCACAAACTTTATCACAGTGGATCTAATCTTTTCAGCAATTCCATTATTCATCACAGGATTTCCATAAAAGCTACACCGTTTGTATGAATGAGAGTCATACAACAGTTTTCCTTCCACTGAAATTCTATGCAGCTTTTCTCTCTCCCAGCAGGGTTTGGAACACTCGTGTCATCGGGAGAGAGATCGGTCTCCAGCTAAGAAAAAAACTGCAGAAAGTTGCAGGATGTTAATACTTCCTCCTGCGTTCTGTTTAACAAGTGCAGTTGAAATGCGTTTTGCTGAGCCTGCAAAAACACAAGCGCAGCTAACAGCTCGGCTAATATGCTGAATGAACATTGTTTCACACTCTGACAGGACTCGCAGAGCTGAGCGTGCACATACAGTCAGCTCCAGAAGTATTGGCACCCCTTGAAAATGAACAACACATGATTCAATTGCTCCTCAGAGATGCTTCACTTGGTGAATGAGTTCAATGTTCCCTCTGTGTGCTGTAGTGTCTTCACAAGTGACAGAATGGCAACTTTCACTTTACTTCCAGTGAAGGTAATCTTAATGCTTCAACATTTTGGACAACGGCATGCTCCCAATGTCCCTATTGATGTAATGGTCAGGCATCCCAGTATTTTAGCCCATATCGTGTATGAGCATTGAAGAGATCAGTTCACAATCAAAGACCCAGATCCCTCAACTACTCACAACCTTCGTGAACATCACGGAAAATGACTCGGTTATTCTCCCTGAGGAGGCTTCACTGACTTGTAATAATGAGGTGCCAATACTTTGAAAACCAAATGTGTTTTTTTAAACCTAAAAATGATAATGTGCAGCTTGTACATGTGTTTAACCCAACAGCATCACTCACTGCATGTGTGGTTTATTGAATACATTGATTTTAGCTCATTTTCATGGAGGGTGCCAAAGGTTCCACAGTTCATGAATTTGAATTGGATACATTTTTTGCATCTTTGCGTGTTGCCATAGCTACCATCAGAAACCGCATACGACTGTTCCAGAGCTCCTTTAGGTCAGTAATAGCTGGGTTTAACCCTGGTGATTTACCTGATTGGGTCTTTATCATGTGAGCTTATCCAGGACCAACACTAGCTCCTCTTATCACTCATTAAGATGTGAGGAGAGAAACCTGATCCTGCATCAGAGCAGGCGCTTGACATATAAGACCCCTCACATGCGTGTCAGTGCTTTGACGTGGTGCACACGAACACACAAGACACACATTCCGCACCGTGACCTACTGTCTGGCTTGCAGACAGTGCTATGTGCGTGTGGCTACATGTTGGAGGCACATGTCGCTTGAAAAATTTATGAGTGCTTCCACCGTTGAAAAACGGTGGAAGCACTCAGATGGGTTGCCAGATATTCAAACAGATGAGCGCTTGAGTGTTTCCTCTCACACATGGGTCACGAGGTCAGACGAAGTTCAGCTACCCCCACCAGGCCCACTTCAAAGCAAACAATGAGGTGCTACATTCCCCAGAGCTGGCGCTCCTGTGATTCTGCACACAGGCCTAGTCAACATATTGGACCTGGCTACTCAGAAAATCTTTATTTTCACAATTTGTCATCTTTATGAACAATCCAGAGGAACACTTTACTGCTTGAACGTTAATTAAAAAATACTATAGAATTACAAATAGGAAAATTCAAGACTCTATTCAACATTATTCATGGCATTGAATAAAAAATTAAAAGAAATGTATCATAGACAGAATCAATGGGGCCACAAATAAATAAAACTGTGATTTAATTCTTATAACTTACGTCGTGTGAGGATATACTGCCGTAGATTGAACCAGAGGGTGAATGTAAATGTATACATATAAGCGTTTATATAAATGTATACATATATACACACATACATCTGTATTTGCCTGAGGGGAACACCTGGGAACAGGCGGAGCCATGGAGGAGACACAGGTGTGTACACTGATCAAGGGGCAGGACTAAGGTGGAGCTGAAACCCAAAAAAAGGCCACAAGGTCCAGAGAAAAACAAAAGAAAAGAGAATACACAAAGCAAAGGTCATTGATTTTGTTATATTTTCATAAATATATTTAATGCATTTGAACATTTATCTTATCGCAATGGAGAACAATTTATCAGGTGTGTCCAAACTTCTGACTAGTAATGCAGATATAACTTAAACACACATAGCAGAACACACCATCACCACACACACACACACACACACACAGTCATCACAGAGACTCACTCATACACACACATACACACACCCCTGCTGACAGACTGCAAGTGTGAACATCCCTAAATTAATGTGACAAACATTCTTGCGGGGAAATGAGTGATAGGTGCTTAGGCAAGGGTTGAGTGGAGGATACAGATGAAGTGGTGTGTGTGTGTGTGTGTGTGTGTGTGTGTGTAAGAAGAGTGTGTTTCTCTACACTGAAGAGCAAATACTACTCAATGCCAATCGATGTAACTGGCAGCGCTCTATATTCCTCTCAGCTCTGCAACTCGCAGACTCGGGAGTAAATCAATCAAACCTCAACCAGCGGAAGTCCTGAAAAATCAGCTAAACAGCTGTCTCCGCATAAACCTGCTCGCGTCTGCAAAGCAGAACAGGATTCTGCAGTGGAACTGTGTGTGAGGGGATGGTGTGATTTTGTCACCACCGTGATTGTGTGTCTGACACTCAGCAACCAGCAAATATTTCAACACAGTGAAAACCCACTGAAGCAACAGCAGTGGTCTGGATCTGTCTGGACTGGGGGAAACTGGGCCTTCCTACCTTCACACTATGAACACAGAACATAAATAGTCAATAGCGTTGCGAGCATAACTCTGATTGTACTATTGATTTTGAACTCAAATCATAGGTTATTTTATTTAATCATGCATTTATTAACTTGTGCACACTGTTGTGTTTGCCACTGGAGGACTTGGAACAAAATTGGGGTCTTGCTTTAATTGACCAAAAAGGCCACCTTTTTGAATAACCACTTTTTTTGGCTCAGGGCTTGAATGTTGAATTTCGGTTAGTTTAATTCATCTACAGGCAGTCCAGAAACTCCGAAACGTGATATAATGTCCAGTGCTGTCCAGGCTGTTTGAAAACCATAGCTCTTAAAACAGAAATTCTGATGTTAAATACATTTTCAGGCCAAAGAAAAATGCTGTCTTTTCCTCTAAATCTTGGTAATCCATGCCTTTAATGGTATACTCTGTAACAGAAGGATCTCAACAAATAACATTTAGGTCAACTGTCATTGTCAGGTATTTCATCATTTCACTTCTTTAAGTGAAACCTTAAAATGGAGTTCATGTTTAAAATGAGAGGAACTGAAACTGCCTTGAACTTTTACAGACCACATAAAATCTACACAGGTGATGAAAGAGACAGCTGACGGGAACGTGAAAGTAAAAGGTGACCGATGACAGGAATTCCCGGTGACTTTTTTTACATCGCATTCCAGTCAACTGTTCAAAGTTAAAGCGAAAGAACTCTCTTGAGAAAACAAAGGACCTTCATCTGTCATTCCACTAATCTCGGAAAACAAATCACAGCACCATTCAGCGGGAAGTTCCAATGTCAAACCTGTTTATGCAAAGCCAACATGCTTTAAAAAAGAAAATCACTACAGTCTGACTCACAATAAACAGGAATGGGCCCAGTCAGGGTCTGCTTGCTGAAATACAGATTTTATATTAATCTGCCCCCATAAATTCCTATACAAGCACCTCATTCTGCTTTATGAGGGACTGATTAGTGATCACCTGAATCTTATTTAATGAGGAAAAGTATAAAAACACTGCTGTAATCGACCCTCTCCTCTCACGATGAGACTAATTGGATGGTAAAACACTGCTAGAAGTTCGTTAAAGGTAATTATTGCCATTTTGTTTAAGAGAGAACAAGAGGTTTGTTTTCTTATTTCTCTTATTTTGATGTTTTGTCATGTCTTTAAAATTCTGCTTTATATTATGAAACTAGGAATATTGCCAGCAGCCCTTAAAAACTAGGACAAAGCTGTTCAGTTCAATACATCAATACTGAACAGTTTTGCAGTGGTTTCATATTTTCTTTCCGAAACTGTATACACACACACACACACACACACACACACACACACACACACACACACACACATGTGTCTGATTGTCTCTCCAAAGTTATCAGACATGAATTATTAAGCTAACAGTAACTACCAAATTTACTGAAAGACCCGCACACAGCAACTACACCTGGGATCACGTTCGCCGTGGCGATCAGGAAGTCATGGGTTCGATTCCCAAGACGGCCAAGCACCTCTGAGGTACCCTGAGCAAGGTACCGTGCTTTGTTCGTAGCTGCCCCCTGCTTCACTTGGTGAATGGGTTAAATGCATAGGAGGTATTTCATGCTGCTCACACTGTGTGCTGTGGTTTGTTCACATATGACCAGATTGTCACTTTCACTTTCACTTTGATCTACACACCAACCTACACACTGATCCACACACATGGATCTACATACTGATCTACATACTGATCCACACACTGATCCACACACAAGCGCACACACTGATCCACAGATGGATCTACACACTGATTCACACACTAGCCTATACTGATACACACACTGATACATACACTGATCTACATACTGATCCACACACTGACCTACACACTGTTCCAGACACTGATCCACACACTGATCCAGACACTGATCCACACACTGATCTGCACAGTGATCCACACATTGATCCACACACTGATCCACACACTAGCCTGCACACAGATCTACTTACTGATCCACACACTGATGTACACACTGATCCACACTAATCCACACTAGCTTACACACTGATCCACACATGGATCTACACACTGATCCACACAATGATCTACACACTGATCCACACACTAGTTTACACACTGATCTACACACTAACCACACACATATCTACACACCAAACTACACACTGATCCACATACAGATCCACACACTGATCTACACACCAACATACACACTGTCTATCACATCTATCTATCTATCTATCTATCTATCTATCTATCTATCTATCTATCTATCTATCTATCTATCTATATATCTATCTGTTTTCCTTCAGAAAATGCAAATTACTCTAGTTACTTTTTTTACTAATATAGAAAATGTGCCCCACACCTATTCATGTTCAGATATCTTACAGACCAAGAAGATACATTTCACAATGGCGTTCTACAGTGGTCTGTTAAATTACCAATCTTGCATCAAGAAAGCTGACTTTATCTCTAGACTGGCGTCTCTCCACTTTTTCCACTTCTTAGCCCTCACAGAGATGTGGATCGCACCAGAGAACGCTACTCTCCTCAGCCATGTACTTCTCCCACATTATCCCACAGTCTTTCCCAGCTCAACATCTCATCCTTTGAATTCCATTCTGTTACTATACTATAACAACTAAGCTGCATATCATTGTCCTTTATCGCCCACCTGGTGCTCTGGTGCTTCATTGGACATCCTCCTGAGCTCATTTCCGGTTGACAACCCCACCTCTTCCTCATTGGGACCAGATCACTTCCTATATTCAATATATTGTCCATTCCTCTACATGCCTCTGAACATCATCTTCTATCTTTCAGATTCACTCCATACCTCCTCATCTCATCACCCATGTGTAACACCTACAACTTCCCACAGAAATCTATCCGCTCTATTTCTGTCCTCTCTCCTCCTCTATTATTTCTTCATTTTCTCTCAACAACTCCACTAAACCCTTTCCAGCTTCAGCCACCAATGACCTTCTCTCCACGGCTTGTTTAATCATCTCTGTCCCTTGTCTTCCAGACCAAAGTGTGTCTCTCCCCAGCTCCAACAAAGGGAACTGAGTGCAGCCGGAAGAATATGGAGGAAAACGCTAGTGACAGCAACCTTGTCAATTATCGCTCTCTTTTATCCAAATTTGCCACTGATTTAACTTCTGCAAAGTCTTCCTTCTACAGGACCAAGTTTGAAGAGTCGACATCTAACCCTCGCAAGCTCTTTGCCACCTTTTCTTCATCTCCACTTCTCCCTGTTTTTCCAGATCTCTCACCAGAAGACTTCACTGTGTTCTTTGATGAGAAAATAGATGACATTAGTAGATCCTTCCCACCAATCATCAAGCTGTCTATCAGCCTGAGACCAGCCAATTCTGCCCAGTTTCTTGAGTTCTCACCGCTCTCTCTCAAGGATGTCACTGCTCCTGTTGTCCAGCAAACCACCACGTCTCCGCTAGATCCTATCCTGTCAAGTATACTCTGGATGATATCATCAGATCTAATCCTGAATATCACCTACATCATTGATGGCTCCTTAACAACTGGCCATGCCCCACCTGCTTTCAAGTCTGCAGTGGTCACACTGAATCTGACTCCTCAGATATAATGACAGACCAGTGTCTATTCTCTCCTTCCTTTCCAAAGTACTGGAATATGCTGTTTATAACCAACTCAACATTTTTCTTTCTCAAAACAGGCTTCAGTACCCTCATCAGTCCTTTTTTATTGGGTTAAAAAATAGTCATACAAATAAAGTTTCTCTCCTAATTTCAACTCCTCAATAGTGTTACAGTTGTATACGGCTCTGGTCAAAATTGTGAAACAGTACCACCCCGGTTAAACACACATACATATATATTAGGGCTGTAACGGTACATGGGTCACGGTTCGGTACATGATGTCTTTTGGAGAATACACGGTACAACGGAGAAGCCGTGATTGGAGTAATACAGAATCACAGAGAGACTAAAAAGCGCAAGTAAATCATAAACCTGGGTCGTAGTGTGGTACAATAGTGCCACCTACTGGCGGAACACATCTGCTGCCTTACACATACATGAAAATGTAAGAAAGAGTGTGTGTTTACTGTTTAATACACTGCTGTTTATTTAAAATAAACGAAAACAAACCGAGCCTCATTCTTTAGAACTTTTTCTGAACATTGCTGTATCGTGAACCGTACCGAACCGTGACCCCAAAACCGAGGTACCTACCGAACCGTGACATCTGTGTACCGTTACACAGTTACCTCTTTTACTCTCTCTCTCTCTTTCTCTCTGTCTGTCTCTCTCGCTCTTTCTTACTCTCTCAGTCTCTCTCTTGTTCCTGACTTTTCCGTATTTTATCCTTGGGTTTATATTTACAATTTCTTTAAGGGTAATGTATTAAACTGAGTTCAAAATTAAATTAAAGTGATCTGGGAGAACATTTGGAGCCATATTTATGGTTTACACTATAAAAATAGGCATTGAGATCCTTTGTTTTGGGGGGGGGCGGGCTTCAGACATTCGGCAGAATTAAAATGAGCTATTTTAATCTAGATTAATCTAGATTAATTCCAAGATTACAGTGAAATTAATCTAGATTAAAAAAGGTGGGCATTCATCTATGCTCACCTCTAATATATATTTATGTATATAATTACAGTCTAAAGAAAGCGCAAGAAAAAAAACGAGTATAGCTTAAGAGCGGTTAAGTCGATAATTCATATCGGTCGACCTCTACTACGCACTAATCCACATACTGACATACAAAATGATCTACACACTGAACTTCTGATTCTGATTCTGAACTACACACACATTCCATTCCACACACTGATGTCCACACTGATTCACACATGGATCTACAAACAGACCCACACACACTAATCCACACACTGATCCGTTCACTGGTCCACCCACTGTCCTACACGCACTGATCCACACACTGATCTATACAACATGTCTGCAAAACAGAAGTGTGTGTTTTGACTGTGGGCCTTTTTGTCTCAGCTCGAGTTTAGTGAACGGTTTTGGGGTTTGAGGTTTGTGTGCACCTGACCGACCATCAGGAACTCTGGACCCTCTGGAACAGAAACCCCTCAAAGTGAAGAGCAATGCCATATCTGACACCCACTTACAGGTCTGTTGTCATGGTGATGAGCCCAACAAAACAATGTGGAAAAAAATTAAGTATAAAATAATAATAAAGTGATGTCTGACGTTGTGCGGTGGCGCGAGGTTAACGGGAGCTGCATGAATATTCACGGCGAATGCCCTCAGGGACCAGAGACCCAATTAACAAATCCCATTAATTACGACACTATCACAACTGATTAGGCGATGGCCGTCTGCTCCCGGCACAACGCGGCCCATATTTTCTGCTTCACGGAGGCACAGCGAGTGCGACTGCCAATCAAAGTTAAGGAGTGCAGGAGGGCGGGAAAAACACACACACACACACACACAAACACAAACACACATACATACATACACCTGTCTTAGCAACTGAACACTAATTTATTTTAAAACAATAGTTGACAGGACCTCTGGTTTACTTTAGGTTAGTAAAGTGTTATAAAGCACTTTAAAATAAAGAGGTTAAAACTGTCAATAATATTAATACTTTCTTTTAGACCTCTGAACAAACTCTCCTACTAGCAAACCAACAAATCTGCTTCATTTCAGACAGCCTTCCTGAAATGTGTGTGAGTGTGGGTGTGTGTGTGTTTATGTGAGTGTGTGAGTGAGCGTGCGTGTTTGTGTGTGTGTGTGAGAGTGCTTTTCATAAATATTCGCCCTATCTGTGCTTAAATCTCAGCAACCTGTTGGTTTGTGCTGAGCATATTTATGAAATGTTCTGCTGTTTATAAAACACCTCTGGTCAAACCTTTGTTTCAGTGCAATTTCAAATATTGTGTTTCACTTCCAGTCAAAACAACAATTAATGATTTCAGAAGCAATAAGCTTAGCAGAGCGCGATAGCTGTCGTTCCAACCCTGCTGCTCCACCAGTCCCAGGCAAGTGAAGCGTCTGCATTTTTATTACTGCAAAAGTCCAATTCCCAAAAGCAACGAAGATATTAGCTGAAGGAAATTTCCCGCTTCACAAAGACAGGATGTTTCACTTATCTGTGCTTATGCAGTCCTTTTCCATTCAAATCCTCCTCATTGTAATGCACTGCACTATTAGCAGTGTGGCGAGACCCCAGGGCCAGAGACCCTGTCGGATGAACGAAGCGTAATGTAATGTATTGTTTGATTTGCTGATTTGCACATTTGCATGTTCTGCAGAAGTGTAATGGAGTGGGAGTCGTGCGCGAACGCTAATCAGGAACCGCGCCTCGTTTTCAGCAGTTGAGGAACTCGTTCGAGGGATGGTAATACATTTTTAATTGCAAGTGTGATTACTCTTCTAAGCAACCTCAGCCAGTTGATTAAATGCATTTGGGTCAATATTAGAGGCCAGTCATTCCAGCACAGGGCCTCCGGAGGAAGTGCTAGAGGTAATTGCTGGAGCACAATTAGAAATATTTCATATTGTAATAACACGAGCAGCGTCCTGTAGGAAACTGGGCAAGGGGTGATTAATGACAGGAGGCATCTCTGCATGTTAGTAAATGGCTCAATTAAGTTGAAAATGCCAATTGTCCATGCACCTTATGGGTGTGAGGACCTTTAATTATAGGCAGCAGTCTAATGTGTGGAATAATAATGGGTGGACTCTGGAAAATAATTTGTACTATTATGCCTCGATCTCAGTGTTACTTTTGTTTCCTTTGATTAACGAGTCCTACTAGATAGAATTGAGACCTGGACTGGACTCTTGGGAACTGTCCTTAAATAGTTTTCCTAGAAAAGAAGGAACTGAAGAACTACCAAGGAACCCTGGTGTGCGCTCTGATTTCTGTTGAGATCATGTCATGAACTGTAAGAAGATTTCATGATGAACAGAAATGCATGATTTTTCTGTCTCTTGTAAAGTTACCCTTTTTGCTTTTTTCTTGGGAAGACATCATGATGATGATGATGTTGTAGATCTTTTCTTCTTGTGTAAGCTCCTGCACTCACCTCTTAAAATGGTGCAGCACCTGATGACCACTATGTCAGCTTCCTCCCTCTTATAGTTTACCTCTGCTGTAACTGATCCTCTTTAATGGCATCTCGATGAGGAGAAGCCGGTTTGAGCAATGGCAAAGTTAGTTGTTGTAAACGCCCACCACCAGGGGGAGATCTGCATGGTCTGAGGGCAGAAGGTCAGGAGTTTGAGGTTCTATCTGTGCAGAAAAGCCATTTAAAGCAACAAACCCTTCAATAACCTTCCAGAAATGCAGCACTTTTGGGCCACATTGCCAGCGTACAAGTCCCTCATGCCACTTCTTTATTGAGACTAATTAGCGGAGTTGTGGTGATGTAACGTGGTTGTGCTAATGCTGCACACACCTTCCAATTAGTGCTGGGGAACATAGCCTGACCTGCTTCCACTGACTCAGATCTAGACTCTGGCTTTTGTTCCATCTGCTGAGACCTCAACACACATAAAGCCAATTAAAAGTTTAATGAAACCTGTGGCTGGTTTTGATGCTCCTGAAGCTGTAGACCGAGCATAAAGTTGTAAAAAATGACAGTAAAATGCCACCGCTGCCTTCAGCCCACCGTTTTTTGATCAAAAGTGATGCTCATAAACTTTACTCTGTACTGGCTTTAACACCTTCACCCAGAGACACACTCCTGTAAACAAGGAATCCTCACACACTCCCAAACCTGACACACACTCTCCAGCCACGTGTGACGCTCGGGTGCTCGCCGCCGCTAGGATAATTGGACAAAGTTTCATGCAAATATCAGCGTGGCATGGAATTAAAGGTGGGATCTGTTCGTTCATGCAGATGACAACTTGAGCCCTCATTTTCTCCCGCTCAGAATAATCAGGCTCCCGAGGAGCACACAGAGGCACAGGCACATGAAAGCTCTCTCTTCATGTCAGAGGAATGAAGTGGCCCAGACCTTCTGAACAGAACCGAGGAGGCAGGAGGAAAACACACGCCATGCTAATGCTAGCATTAAGAACGCAGGGGAACCCGGAATCAAACGGTTCCAATCCAGGGCATCAGTGCGAGTCTCGTGTGTGACAGGAGGATGAATTAAAGCAGAACAGGTTTTGAGGAGTAGAACCAAAGGTAAGGCATAAGACAGATGGAACTAAGCTAATTACACTTAAGCCAGTTGCCAAGGAAACCGTCTCCAGACACGCCTGCACAAGAACTGAGGGGTTTTAATCTGAGCTGATCAGAAATAATCATGATTGATTATTCGAACATTTAGTCAAATGTGTGCCTATTGTTTGACCAAAATACATTAAAAAAATGTTCCCCATCCGCATCGTTCCTCCACTGTCCATGTGGCCGGGCTGGCTTCCTCTCAGCCCGGGCGACGCGGGTGTGGATCGTAGGACGCTGTCTTTGTCCCACGGTCCAGGTCACCGAGGGACCCCGTGAAGTCCATGGCAGCGACCCTGCCTCTAGGAAGGCCTTTGGCCGGCTGGGTGCTCTCTGTCCCATAGTCCGGACTCGGCAACCAAAGCCCTACCGAGCACCCCGCAGGATGCTTCCCTGCGGGCTCGCCGCTGCAGTTCGGCAGGCAGGCCCATACGTGGGTCTAGTCTGGGCGCTCACCGCGCCCCTCTCTGACTGGCAGGCAGCCCCCTCTGAGGGGCTGGTCTGGGCGCTCATCGCGCCCCAGGTTGTCAGGCTGGCAGCCCCCTCCGAGTGGCAAGACCCATACACCCCCCAAAAAAATACATGGGTATTGGAGGGAGGTGGCAGAGACGGGGTGCAGACACAGGATGCGGCCTACTCCCTCTCACCACGCGGTCCCCGTTTTCCGGTGACGTGGGGGAAACCGCCTGCTCCAGTGGACTTAGGATCGCCGCATGCACTTGCGGCTCAGAGCTCACCGCCTCCTCAGTTTAGGACCGAGTGGGTGGCGGACCCCACGTGGACCTCCACGTCTCCATCTGCGCCGCCGGGACTCACACCCCCGACCAAGTCAGAGACGCAGGGGTCCACGAGACGCTCCGCCCCTATGGTCGGGGATCCACCGATCCACTCGGACCACAGAGAGCTCTGGACCTCCATCTTGCCTACTGACTCTCCACCGCACCGCAACCCGCAGCCCGAACACCGACACCCCGTCGGTTCCTCCGCGAGTCTGGTCCCACTGTCCTCAACCCAGCTGAAGCCCTCCGGCAAGGCCATGCTTGTATCTCCTTGTGTTTCTTGTTGATCTGTCCATCTATCACAATGGAGGGGGCTAGCTTGGGAGGTGCAGGAAAGGGCAGGAAACCAGGGATCCATGCTGATATGACTTTATTCAAAAAAAGGCAAAACAGAAGCCTGGCTCAGGGGCCGCGAGAAAACAGGAACGTGAATCAGGAAACAGGGCAGAAACAGAGTAAAAATAAGGCGATGGACAGATAACTGGGGATAACACAAACAGACTTAAATACTAACAGAAATCAGGGGCTAAACACAAACCAGATGGAACACAGGAACACGTGACACAAGCAGAACAGAACATGAACCAAAATAAAAGCCCTTAAAACAAGATCAGAAAACAGAATCAAACAAACTGAACAGCAGCGGCCACCGAACCGTGACACTCAGTTCACACAGCCCAGCTTGTGTTCATACCTGGGGGTCAAAAATGCACATTTTATTTTGTTAAACGTTTATTTTCCTTGTATCTATTTATTTTATTTTTTGTCTATTTTATAATTTTTGTTTACTTTTAGTTGCATACATGTTAAAGGAGTGAAGGTCAGGAGCTGTTCCGTTGTCAGTGGCAGGGTTAGTCCGACAGGTTCCCACTGCTGATGGAGTCTCCGGTTCAGTCCAGCATGAAAGTTCTCCACAAATAGAGGCTCCCTCCCATGGGTTCTCCTCATTAGGGGCAAATGTTCTCTAAAGGACAAAGGGACATTGGGCAGAAGCTAAAGGCCCTGTTGCTCTGAGCTGCAGCTTTGATGGAGAAACGGTTGTTTGAAGAGTGAAGTTCTTCTATTTAACTGTCGTTCCTGCAGACAGGCAGGATGTAGGTGGTGCACAAGTCAAATCATCACAGAGGAACTGCAGAAGAAATATCTCGGATGTCTTTAAGTAGAACAAAAAGCATTTCTGTGCATCATCAGTCCCTTATAAAAGACTGTAGCTGTTTCATGAAAGCCGACCAACGAGGCGGTGTGTTGTGTTCCACAGAGAGACGTGAGTAAGACAGAGGCAGAAAGCTTTCTAGTTAGACACGACAGAATGACTGTCACTCGTACTCCTGTCTCATTGGTTTTCCTGTTTCTCTCTCCTGTTTCTCTTTCCTGTCCCTGGTTCTCCAGTTTCTCTCTCCTGTCTCACTGTTTCTCCTGTTTCTCTCTCCTGTTCCCGGTTCTCTTGTTTCTCTCCCCTGTCTCACTGTTTCTCCTGTTTGTCTCTCATGTCCCCGGTTCTCCTGTTTCTCTCTTCTGTCTCACTGTTTCTCATGTTTCTCTCTCCTGCATCCTTGTTTTCCTGTTTCCATCTCCTGTCTCACTGTTTCTCCTGTTTCTTTTCTCCTGTCTCCTGTTTTGGTTCTCCGGTTTACATTCCAGCTTCCGCATTTGCTCTGCCCTCGTATAAAAAAAATGAGAAATTCATTACTTATTAAAGTAATGAAAAACTGACCATTTGTTCTGCAAAGCTGCTTTACCCGGAGAGGAAGACTGTACAGACGGGGCAACACAAGATCAAAAAATATTTCATAAACAAACAAGAAACACAAAAACAAACTGAAATGAGGTTTAACAAAATCACAGCACAGCAAGAGACGACGGTAACTGGTGAGGTTTTAAAAAACGAATCCACAAACACATAGGTTTATAAACTGACCTGGGAACTGAGAACACCTGGACAGATGAGGAATGAAGCAGAGCTCAGGCAGAGACTGAAACAGAAACGTCAGGGAGAAGGTTACAGAGGAACAGCTGGACTGAAGGTTCCGTGGTGCTGAAGGTCAGGACTAACGCAGGCAGCAGATCTGTGGATGTGGAGGTAAAAATGTGTGTGTGTTTGTGTGTGAGAGAGAGTTTGTGTGTGTGTGTCTGTGTGTGTGAGAAAGAAAGAGACAGTGTGTGTGTGTGTGTGTGAGTGTTTGTGTGTGTGTGTGAGTGTGTGTGTGTGTGTGTGTCTGTGTGTGTGAGAAAGAGACAGTGTGTGTGTGTGTGTGTGTGTGTGTATGTGTGTGTGTGTGTGTGTGTGTGTGTGTGTCTGTGTCTGTGTGTATGTGTGATCTGGCCACTTGGTTTGACTCTGAGTTCCGGATTCTGTTATCTCTGTGAACTTCAGCTTCTTTTAAGCGAAACAGACGCCTCCAAACTCCACTGCCAGCATCAATTTACCCTCACTATTAAACAGCTCTGCTCTCACACATCTGCAGAGAGGAAACCCACCCACCCACACACCCACACACATACACACACACACACACACGCCAGCAGCATCTACAGAAAATGACAGTACTAGTGGATTTAGACATTAACTCAAGCATCACGTTTTATTTCCGTTCACTGAGTAAAGCCTGAATCAGGAGAAGATACACTCACAGAGTTTACAGACACAGAGCTTTTTAATGTCTTCAGTACGAGACTGTTTCTCTGGAAAAGCAGGCTTTGGTTGTTTTGGGACAGGTAGATTTAAGTTGTACTGGATTGGGCTGCTTTAGGTTGGGTTGAGTCAAGATGAGCTGGTTTGGATAAGGTTGAGCTGGACTTTGTTGAGTTTAGTTGGGTTGAGCTGAAGTGGACTGTTTTAGGTTGGTTTAGTCAAGATTCAAGATTCTTTATTTGTCTGGACTGGGATGGCTTGGGTTGGTTTGGTTTGGGTTGGGTTGGTTTCACTGGGTTGGATGGAGCCAGACTGGACAGGGTGGGATTCGTCTGGACTGGGATAGACTGGTTTGGACTGTAAGCAGATAATGAGCAGGTAATGAGTATAAACTGTCTTATACTGCATCCTGCTTCCTTACTGCTAGATCATCACCAAAGAAATGCATGTATAAATATTTACATTTTGTATATAAACTCAACAGTGTGCACGTCTACATTCATATAAATACATTAATATTTATATTAATATGGAAACCTTACCGCATGCTACGTGTATTTAATTTAATTTCCTTTTTAAACAGATTGCCAGCTACATTCTTATTAACAACTTCATTTATATCATCTCAGATAACTAAAGCTATTTATTCTGTCTCTGAGGGCAGAGAGATTCAGCTGCTGTTTATCCTGCAGAACCTTTACTTGAATGTCTTTATTTATTAAACACCTAAAATAAAATTTTAGAGTGTAAGAAAAGACGACTGGTCGTACAGCACGCACACACACACACACACACACACATGCCGCATGCTGAATCCACAGAGACGCGGGGATGTTTGCTAAGTGATCCAGAAATGTGGAAAATGTGACACGTGGCTTGTTTTCTGTATTGCCTGAACCCGTTTCACATTCAGCCAAACTGTCTGTCAGTGCAGAGGCAGATGAGACTTTTTCTAAGGGGCAGAAAGCGAACACACCCTTCAGCACAAATCTGCATCACAAGCAGACAAACAGATAAAGCAGAAAGAAGGAAGAGAAAACGCTGAAAGCCTTAAACTGTCAGTAATCAGCGCTCCATTTGCAGCGCGGCAGTGCATTAGCAGTGTTTGTTATAGGCAAATTTCAGATTTGATACGTTTCAGGTGTCAGACGCCATCCTTAAACACAATTACCTCCAGCCGTTCTGCAGCCAGAAACGATGTGATATTAAATTACTTGGCAGGTCGTCTTTTTCTGCTTGACCATTCGATAGCCCAGAGCCATCAATAATTAACAGGGGAGTAAAAAAGCAGATTTAGGATTTAGGACAGGAAGTGCAGCTGGAAACACTGAGGGATTTCATTCTGTAACACTGTTCTTAGTTTAACTTTTAGGGAGGAGTGTGTGTGTATGTGTGTGTGTGTGTGTATGTGTGTATGGTAGAGAAGCTCAATCAGACTGAGCACCGTGAGTGAAAGTATAGCTGGTGTTTTGCTCTTTGATGATCAGATTGAATATCAGGTTTTGGAGAAGCTCCATCACTGCATTTCCATTTTTATTACTCTTACTCAGCTAAACACATGTGCGCACACACACACACACACACACACGCACACACACATACACACCACAGTTATATGAGAAACTTCCCTAGATGAACTTCACCTGTCCAGTAGGGACAATTTGAGTTTTTGGATGATGTACTGATGTAGGGGAGGATATACAGTGTTATAGCATGTGGTTGTGTGTGGATGATATAAATATATATAAATGGAGTGTTCACTGTGTACTATCATGTGTGGTGTTCGGATGAAAGGATGATGTTTGTAACTGGGGATGACAGATCACTGTCCTGTTTTTAGAAGCGGAAGTGACGCAACCATGGGAGTGTAGTGTGCGGTGTGGTGTGTAGTGTGCAGTGAGGAGTGTGAGGAGTGTGTGGTGTGGTGTTTGGTGTGGTGTGTATTGGCGATGACGGATCATGGCCCTGTTCTCATATATGAAAGTGAAGCGGCGAGTTTCCCTGAACCTCCATCACTCTCATTAATTTAAAGGGGCTCCGGTGCCCATGGCGCAGAGTGAGTGGGTGTTGTGCTCATTTCTGAGTGGCAGTGTGGTGGTAATTAGCTCGCAGAGGGCCGGAGGGACCGTGAGCTCTCATCTGCGTCTCCGTGGCGATATGTCACCGCGGGATAGCCCAATCAGCCGCCATCCCAGAGACCCATCTGTGGGGAAAAACAGTGAGGATGGTAGCCAACCAAATCCACCCTGAGGTTTCAGCTCCATCCCACTCGTTCTCCTCACCACTCTGTGCCGCTCCTCGGGGAACTGAGCAGTGACTGAGGAACCGCTGTCACATTCCCACACTCTCAGTCTTCTCCCGTTAGTATTGGTGTGCAGAGCAGGTGAAGAGCCTCTTGGGAAAGCGTTCTCCTGGCCTTCAGCCGAGAGCGGTGTTGTTGTTTGGAGCAATGGAGCCGTGGGGCTGGAGGTTTGGAGCGGAAGGATAGATTCCATATTAAAATGAGGAGCTGGGGCAGCTTTGCCGCGGGTTCTTTCTGGCTGCTCTGCTGTGATAAGTTCCATAACCGGGGGTGCTGAGCTCAGTCCAGTCTGTCTGAAGGGTTTTGGTAGGGGAATCATCGTCCTCAGCAAAGCTCTGAGCTTTAAATCAGAGACTCAGAGATGAGGGCCCTGTTGTGGGAACACGGTTGCTGAAGTACAACTTCATTATTTCACTTTGTGCAGCCGCCAAAACCAGTGCCGCTCTGCTGCCGCCGCCACCGGAAATGACTCCAAATCCACGACTCCATTTCTTCTGGTTTTGACCCGGGCCAGAGAGCGCTGCAATTGATCTGAGTGCTCTGGATGCTCTGCATGTGAATGAGCAGCAGGATGCGGTGATGATGGAGTCTGAGTGTGTAATCAGCAGCAAGATTGAAGTGTTAAACAGCACACAGCGCCCCCGGCCGCCAAGGCCGTCAGTCCAAATTGTTATGAAGGAGGGAGCTAATGGACTGTGGCAGGTGGGCTGTGTCCTCTCTCCCTGGCGAGGCCACAGGGGGCGCCGTCAAGGGGACTTCAGATCAGTGGGACAAACACAATGAGGTTAAAACTGCTCTTTAATACAGCGCTCCTGACCAGCCGGGAGACTCCATGAAGGAAAACATGATGAGTCCTGGACAATCACCTTTAACCACAACCTGCTTTTAAATGCACACAGTTCTCTCGTATATGAAAGCGTGAGTAATTAGGTTTCATGTCATTGTTTTGTATGAATACAGACCAGTTTCAGGCACATAGATGTTCATTATCATTTCAGCAACAATAACAGAAATAGGAACAGATGCTGAACACATGAACAGATGTTTGAACCCCAATTTCAGTGTCTCTGCTAAATATTCTGCACAGTATGTATTAAAACAGAGGCTTTAATGTCAAAGTCAAATCAAAAATAATGTTTTTAAAAATGATCTTCCTGCTCACTTTAATAGAAAATATGGCGTACCTCAAGTTTTTCTTTCTCACTGAAAGGTGATGAATGATGGTCTTAATGTTAATCAAATTTACGATGAATTTTGCACAGAATTCAGTATAATTACAAGCCAAAAAATTGAACATTGTTTGAAAGGAAAACAATGACATGTTGTGCTGTAACGGAGTGGTTTGGTTGATCTGAGCAGGTTTTGGTGCTGTGTTTTCTGCCTGCATTTCTGTCTCACCCCCCCACCCCTTACAACCCCTTAAAAGTCCATATCCCCTCAGGATGTCGCAGCCTGACTTGAGACAGCTTCTCTCTCTTAACGGGCTTCAGTGTTGACCTTTGAGTGACAAAGTCTTTGACACCTATTAGATTCAAACTACCCTTTAATAGAAGCAATTCCCCGCCATTGACTGAGATCTTCCTTTATCTTGCCTCAGGCTGTCGTGATGCTTGTTATCTTCTATGTAAATGGCTCCCAGCACTTCCCTCCTCCTCCTTTCCTCTGTCTTTTTTTCAGAAGTGGTGACATTTAAGTCCCACGGTAGAGTGGACAAACCTGCTGAGAAGAAAACGAGTGGAATCAATTAAGGAAAAGCTCCTCAAGAGCTGAGGTGATTGCAAAGGGTCATAATGATGTTTGGGCAGAGTCAAGCATCTTCTGTGGTGTGTGTGTGTGTGTGTGTGTGTGGTGGTGGTGGGGGAGGGGGGGTCAGTGAACAAAAACTTGCTTCAGTTCTTTATGAGAAAATCTCGTTTAACTTCAGCTTTCTTCATGGTTGGCTCTCCACCAAAAAACACAAAACTTCAGTAGAGTGACCAACTAATTCCTCAAAACATCTCACCTTCAAACTCACCACCAAAACCAGCAGCCCAGAAGAGCTCCTCAGTGCCTCTCAGAGGTTCTTCCACAAGTTCTTAAGAAGCTGCACTTTACTTCTGATTAGAGCTGCTCCAACACATGTGACCTGAACTGATCTGAACCAGCCAAACCTCCAGCAGAACCACCAACAAAACTGCCAGCAGAACCACCAGCAGAACCTTTATTGATTTTACATCTCTACACCTAAATATGGCAATTCAATGCAAAATTCTATTTCATTTGCAGAGGTTAATACATTCAGCCCGTTTTAAAGTATAAAATATTAAATATATAATGAGGTTTATGCGCTATATTTTTTATGCTTAATTTTTAACCAATATGTAAATGAGGCCATTTTAAAGAAAACAAATTAGGCGTAATTTGACCGACTGACCTGAATGTGCTACCTGACAGCAGAAGAAGGGAAAACCCGCCTGACGGGAGCGAGAGAGCGTTAAACGGATAAACAGAATAACAGCAGCTCGGAGCTAAGACACACCAGGGGAGGTGTCCATGCTCATTAATAATTAAGTGCTGATAATCACAGGTGCTGTGCCTGTCCTGTGGCGCTGGTCCGCTCTGACCACGCCCATCAGATCAGCGGGCTCAGAGCAGGGGCGGCGCCGCAGGCTCTCGGAGAACCTGCACATTGGGGATGTGTTCATTCTGTGTGTGTCATGCTGGTGAGATTTGTTCTTTTCATCACGTTACACACAAACACTTTTGTCTGCTCCCCTTTCATTCGTTTGCCTGCAGCAACACGATGCTCATGTAAGAACAGAAACATATTAAAACGTTTTAACACACTCCCAATGCACTGTCCCGCAAAGTGTGCTGCAGTGTGCGTGTGTGTGTGTGTGTGTGTGTGTGTGGTGTGCTGCTGTTGGGGGTGTGTTTGCGTGGTGTTGTGTGTGTGTGTGTGTGTGTGTGCGGTGCGGAAAGGGTCCTCCACAGCAGGTTGGATGTAGTGTGTACATGACTGTCTAAGTGAAAGCATATGGTGCTGCAGGAGCCGGGGGAGCGAACTGAAGACCCCCCCCCCCCACTGCATCACAGCTGACTGCTGGGTAATTAAGCTGAGTGTGTGCATGTGTAGTGTGTAGTGTGTGTGTGTGTGTGAGAGAGTGAGTGAGTGAGTGGGTCGCAAAGTAAATGTCGTTCAAAGCCAGCATGTGTGTTTTCAGAATAACAGACGTTACCGTGTCTCCAGAGTCTTCCGCCAATTAAGCTGCTTCATTATTCAGTTCTTAATATCAAGGTTTATCATTCTGTCACTGCAGTGCTGTAAAAAATATTGGAATTTCAAAAAAAAAGTTTTGAATAAAGTTGAGTTCATTAAACCTTAAACAGTAGCTGAACAGACTTTAATAATTCTGAGGCACCAAAGAAACTACTATCAGTCTGCTCACTAATATCAGTCCAGAAAGTGAGACATGCAGTTGTGATGGTGAGGCCTGAGCGTTTGAGGGTGTAACAAAATTACAGGGTGAAAAAAATAAAGAGAAATTTCAGAGCTGCCAAAATAGTTTCCAAAATAGTTCCCTGCTGTCATTTCCAGAGTTTCTGAGTGAAGCACTTTCCATCTGAAGTCGTAACATCATCAGAACATTTGGACTGATTCGTTCTTCCAGTCCTGTTGTTCAGGTTGTGACTCTGTAATCAGTGCATGTCTGTTAATCAGTTCTAATCAACCCACCGTGGAGAGGGATTCAGTTACATAAGAACAGCCCGACCTTCCCCAGCACTGTATTAAAGCTCCTCCTGCATCCTACAGGGCGCCATTACTTCAACAGTGAAGATGATGATGTGGAAGCAGATCACTATAACTACTGCTTTATTCCAGCATTTCCTCCCACTTCCTCTCTGAAAGCTCCCAGTGAGGGCAGATGTTCTAACCAGCACCTTTTAACACTGTATTGAAAAGTGATCTAACTGATCTTCTCCTGAGGATGATCATGGTGGCAACAAGCTCAGAAGGTCAGCCTTGACTTCTCCAGTACATTACCAGACTGCCTAAGTGTCCTGCCTCAATGACTATTGGCTCGTCGCACTCACACCCATCATCAAGAGGCTCATCATGCAGGTTACATACTGCTCTATAGATGGCACAACTCCACCCTTCACCAAGCCTCACCCACCTGGACAAAAAGGACAGCTTTAGAAAGCTGTTCATAGACATCAGTTCAGGTTCAACACCATTGTTCCTCAGCATTTGCCTGGGAAGCTGAGACTGAACACCTCCTTCTGCACATGGACACCACAGGGCTGAACACATGGACCCCCCGGGCTGAACAAAGGGGCCCAAAGGCTGAACAAAGGCCCCCCAAGGGCTGAACACAGGGCCCCCAGCTTTTCACGCTGCTGACCTGTGACATGTTGCAACATACAACTCGAGCCACATCATCAAGTTCACCAATTTTTGGGTTTGATCATCAGGAATGTAGGAATCCTTCAGAGAGGAGACCGCAGCCTCCACCCCTAGTCCTCACCACGTTCTACAGAGGGACCATAGTGATTCTCTGTAATTGCATCACTGCCTGGTGGGGGAATTGTTCCATTCTGAATTGCAAACCCTACAGAGGATAGCGGCTCGCCTCCATCCTGAACATTTGTGTCACATGCTGCATCAACACACACCTCACACAACCCTCGCACCACCTCTTCTTCCTCACACACCCTCTTCTCCCTCCTCCCATCTCCAAAAGTTCCGTAGCATACGGGCCTCCACTGTCAGAACGGGGAACCGTTATTTCCCTCAGGCCATCAGACACCTCAACCAGAACTGAAATATAAACACACACACACACACACACACACACACACACATGCACAGATTGTTTTGTTGTGCTTGTGTTTTTCTTGCTCTCTCTTTCATCCTTTCTGCACCGGTGGTCTTTGGTGTTCTGTTCTGCTCTTGTGTTGCATCATGGTCCTGGAGAAATGTTGTTTCATACAGAGTGTATAGAGTCTATAATCTATAATCTATAGAGTCTATAATAAAATCTACTTGAATTGGCTTGACAGATGTTTCCAAGCTATGAGATGGAACCTCTGCAGTGGGTCCCGGGTTCTACATCCAGTGGGAGCCAATCATGGAGCCAATCAGGGAGGCACCTTAGGGCCTTTACCTTGTAATGGTAACCTGGACAACGCCTGCACTGTATGTTTCTGTTCCTGCAGTAGTTCCTACAGGACTGGTAGCTGTATGAGCCCTAGCAGAAGGTGGCGCTGTTTCAGCCATAAACACTCCTGCAGCACTGCAGTTTCTCCGTGACGCCACAGAAAGTGAAAGAAGAAGATGATAAACAGCGAGTCATTGTGAAGGTGATTACAAGAGAGACAGACATAGAGAGAGAGACAGAGAGCAAGAGAGAGAGGCAGAGACAGAGAGAACAAAATGTAGAGAGACAGACAGACAGAGAGAGAGCGACAGAGAGAGTCACAGAGAAAAAGAGAGAGACGTAGAGAGGCAGAGAGAAATAGAGACGGGGAGAGAGAGAAAGAGAGGGAGTAAGAAAGAGAGAGAGAGAGAGAGAAAGAGAGAGAGAGAGAGAGAGAGAGAGAGAGAGAGAGAGAGAGACAGCGAGAGCCTGCAGGTTGTATTTCTTCTCCCCTGTGGCTTTTCTGTCATTTGGGAGTTGGTAAAATGATTGAGTGGCGTGTGTGTGTGTGTGTGTGTGTGTGTGTGT
>JBBPDB010000032.1:15095823-15105823 GCA_037974465.1 Brachypetersius altus | reverse complement strand
TAAACAACAAAACATTGTTATTAACATATGTACAGCTTGCATAATTAAAAAAAGAAATCCCTTCCCATATGATTGTCCACTCATGAGGTCCCAACGGAGGTGTGTTTATTTTTGGTATAGTCTACAGGACGGCACAAACGGGGACCGGTCCCCACTAAAACCGCCTGCCGGTCCCGAACGGGTGGAACATCATTCACAGCTTGCCGCTAAACAGCAGCTTCATAATGCACTGCCACCGTCAGTTACGAGCCCTTATTAACCAGACCCCCATCCGCACGCTAAGCAAGGCACTCTCCGCGGGCATGGCGAATGTAAAGTGTGTGTGCAGGGAGCTGGCGAAGAGAGGAGCCGGAATTACCTGCCATTAATCTGTGCAAACAATTTACTCTATTCCCTCCCGACAAAATGAAGGCAGAGTAATTAAAGTCGTTTTTCAAAGACATGGTGCAAAGCGGTTTGTGTTAAGTGTGCTTTCTCTTAACCTGCTCACCCGACCTCAGGCCTCGACGCTGCCTGAACTCTGTTTAGTTTCATTTCCTTCATTCACCAGTAGTGAGTATAGAAAAACAAAAAAACGTAAAACCTTTTTTAAATTAAACTGAACACAAAACATAAAATAGCCAGTGTTGAATTGAAACATAAATGAAAAAAGATAAAAATGATATAAAACAAATCAAGTGTGATTTTGCATTGAAAGTGACATACTATGGGTTTTAATTAAAACAAAAACAAACAAAAAACATGTTCAAAGCAAGATCCTTCACATAAGTGTGTTCTGATCATGTAACGTGTATTTTATGGGGGTTTTTTTTCTTTTTTTCAGTGCAACTTTGGTTTAAGTTTCAGTCCAAGCCCCCTTAATACACGCCCTCTGTCCACCTCATGTGGACTTGATGGTGTGGTACGCTGCTGTGGTACGCTGTGCTGTGGTACCCTGCCATGCTTTGGAAGTGGTCTCCTACCTGTTTGGTGCTATATTTTGGAGGGTTGGTCTTGTAGCTGTAATCCGAATACTGGTCTGAACCGGTTGAGTTGTTGTCCCCAGTTCCTACAAAGGTGTTGGTGGCTGGCAGGTCCTGCACTGCCTGGTGCTTCTTGGAGGCAGAGGGGGACTGAGGCTGCAGCTGAATTGAAGGCAAGGGGGAATTTGAACGGTAGTGGCGGCCCAGATCAGGACTTCCTGGGGGGTAATTCAAGGGCAGGTGGATCCTGGGACTGTCACTAACACTATCAGTCATAAGGTTGAACTTTAAACCTTTCTGAAGGCTGGCTTCTTCGTCTTCCTCCAAAGGTTTAGCTGGTTTTGGTGCCTTGCCCTTCTTGCCCTTCTTGCTCTTGTTGCTTTTGGGACCCTGCTTTGGAGCATAAAGGTCTTTTGTCTCCTTCTTGCCAGCCTGATATCCGCTCTTGGTCTCCTTATGCAAGCGGTGAATGATCACTACCACCACCACAATGACGAGGATGACCAAAGCAATTCCTGCAAGGCTTCCATACAGAATGTTATTGCGCTGGACTCGCTCGTAGGCTGGATCCCCAGCAATGTCCATGTCCAAAGAAGTGTAAAGGCTGTGGCCGACCAGAGACTCCACTAAAGTGACATTGCTGATGGTCTCGTTGACGAAGATGTGGACCAAAGCGGTCGTGTGCCTGGAAGGTTTGCCCTTGTCACTAACTTTTACTACCAGTCGATGAAGGCCGTTGTGCTTGCGGGTGAATTCTTTGGCCAGAGTGATTTCCCCATCAGTGGGAGATATGCGGAAGAGTCCATGAGGATTGCCCCCAGTGATGCTAAAAACAAGCTCGGCGTTTAGCCCAGTGTCTATGTCTTCCGCTTCTACCTTTTCCACACGAGTGTCTGGGCTCGTTAATGGCTGCAGGAACTTGTAGGATGAGTTGGAAGGCTTGGTAACGTAAGGAGCATTGTCATTCTCATCCAGTACATTGATGGTTATACCCACGTAGGATGAACGAGGAGGGTCCCCTTTATCCACAGCCCTCAACCGAAAAGTGTATGTACTTTCCTTCTCCCTGTCAAAGGAGATGCTAGAGAGGATGGTTCCTGTTCCATTCTGAATCACAAACTTGCCATTGTCCGGTACCACAGACAGATGCACAAGGGCATTATCACCCTTGTCTGCATCTATGACTGTGACCATTCCAACAGGACTCAGAGGGGGCATGTTTTCCAGAACAGAGAAGCTGTAACCACTCAGCATGAACTTGGGGTCATTGTCATTGCGGTCAAGAACCTTTACCACTACCGTGGCTGTACCCCTCAAGCTTGGTACCCCTTTGTCTGCAGCTTCCACATGAAACTCGTAGCTTTCCTTGTACTCACGGTCCAGCTGGTTCATCACTCTGACCTCTCCAGTGTTCTGATTGATCTCAAAAAGCCCCTTGGTGGCCGAATCTGTGATTAAGGTGTAGATCAACTCTGCATTCGAGCCACTGTCAGCATCTGTAGCTACTACATCCAGAACTTTATCACCAGGCTGGTTTTCCTCTGGAAAATCCACCTCATACACAGACGGGGAGAAGACTGGAGCATTGTCATTCATGTCTGTCACTTGCACTTTCAGTGAGTTGGTACTTGAGAGGGCAGGATTGCCAGAATCCACGGCCACAATTTCAATCCTGTACTCCTTGATCCGCTCATAGTCCAGTGGTGTAGTGGTCTGGAGGAAATACTTCCTCTTGCTGCTAGCATCTGAGGCTGAACGTAGCTGGAAGGGCACATCTCCCGCCACCACACAAGTCACCACAGCGTTCTCGCCTTCATCCCTGTCTGAAACCTCCACCAGAGCCACAGGTGTATTCACAGGCATGTCCTCAGAAACATTGGCAATTCCATCCTCATGAGCAACGAGACCAAAGCCTCGGATCCTGATCGACGGTGCGTTGTCATTCCTATCTTTCACTGTGATGGTCACAGTGGCTTTGGAGCTCTTGGCCTGTGGGCCGTTATCTCTGGCCAAGACGTTGAACTTGAGCAGTGGAACCTCCTCACGGTCTATCGCACCTTTGACCTGGATGACACCTGTGTTGTGGTCGATGTGGAGAAGACGCTGCACGATGGTTGGTGGCTGGTGCAAGCTGTAGGTCACTTGTCCATTAAGACCCAGGTCATCATCGTTGGCCTTCACCTAGTGCATGGAAAGAAGAAGAACAGTCATGAGCATATTGAACATAAAACAGCACTGTCAAATGTTAAGAATAAACTTAGAAGCAGATGTTAGAAAAGCCATGTAATATTTGAGGATACATTCACTTATTTTGTTAGAATGTTTGATTTTTGCTATTTTTTTTTTATTTAAGTAAGAAAACACCTGCACATGCAACATGCTTAATGTACCATGTTAACATATAAACATGCCTTCACTGATTTGATTTTCAAAATTCCAGATCTCCAGACTTTAGAAAGTGTTTATATCAATATTACATAATCGTACCAATGACAGTTTTCAGTATTCAGGCTTAAACAACTGAAACACATGTCTGGAGAGTATCTACAGTGTCAGCCGTATTTGGCACTGAAACAAGTCAAATGTTCCACAATGCATCGCTTTTTCATACACTTCACCTATGCGGTGCCTTTTAAGAGATTAAGAGTGGCATAATCATCATCTTTCAACAGAATCTATACAGAAATGACGCGACTCACAGTACCACGCTTTCCATTTCCCACACTAGGACAGGATCCACCTGAATGTCAAATACCGGAGGTGTCACTCACATCAATGACATGCCCAGGTAAGTGAGGCAGAATGTTCGGTTCCTCGCATTATTAAAAAGCACTGGCACAGTGGATGCCATTACAGTGGGACAAGGAGGAGGGCAGTGGACAAGTCCGACCTACAGTTTGTAATATATTCCAAAATTACACCTTAAAAGCTCAGAAAAGAACGTGACAGCTTGTCCTAAAAGTGCATTAGGCTAATTAATAAATGAGCAGAGCTTTCCATAAAACCGATGTCAAGTACCTTTTAGCCACATCGCTTTGGCTCCTGAACAGTTTCTGTTTCTTACCACCATTAGCATCGCTAAGCAACTAAGCTGGTCCTGGCACAGCCCAACAGGGAATAAAGGGGATGGCCAGCTCTGCCTAATGAGTGTACTTAGTTTTAAGAAGCCATTAATTTATGAAATAACACAAATTGTTTTTGAATATATAGAAAATCAGAGTGGAAACGAGCCCTTGCAAGCTCAATTGGTCATCCAATCAATTGTGGTTTGATTTAATTGAAGGTTAAATTGAAGACTTCCTCTCTTCCACATAATTTCTCCAATAAATTCGTAATCTTAATGGCAGTTGGACTTTAGAAAATGATGCTTTCAGAATTTGCATTCACTGTAATGGTCATTTATGTCAACACGGTTAGTGTTAGTGCTCATAGTTGCTCTCTCTCTTTCTCTCTGTCTGTCTGTCTCTCTCTCTCTCTCCCTCACTCTAAAACCAGTGTGGCTTCAGTCCATGCATTAGAGAGCACAGCTTTAATCTGAGGCAGTCATAAGATTATTCATGAGGCTTAAGTTATTATTGCTCTATATGAGTCACTCTGTTTCATCCGCCAAACAAGCTGGGAATTCATTTCATCTAATGTGTTTTTGAAGAGCATTTCTCTCAACAAACTGAAACACTCCATCAAAATGTCTAGCCCAGTGAAATTATAAAATTAAGCATTTTAATACCAGCACAGCTTACACACGCTAGTGCTCCACTGAGTGATTATGAGACTGGGATGGAAGTGGGGAGGTTTCTTGACATGCACTTTGAAAACAACTTTGTTGCATGGATTAATTGTTGATGGAGAGATTAGTGGTCTTTAAAACAATTTTATGTGTGGACACTTGTCTCGGATTGCTCTTGGAAAGTATCCAGGTCTCGCGGCCGTTTCCACGGCAATTCAACACGCAATGCTTGCGGGCGGTCAATACCTCACTTCTGTTTGGTAAAGTGAGTGTTTAAAGGAATCGCGAGGAGTGGATCGATAGGCAGGGTAAATATGATTGGCCTTGCCTGTTTCTGTAGGCGAGCACATTGAGACTAAAACCTGGGAGGGAAGAACACTTCAGCTGTCAAACTCCTCCGACACTCACTCCTGAGGTGCCACACTATAGCACACACCTGCTGACAGATTTAACAAGCATTTCCTGACAAAAGGGAATCACAGCGAGCATACCTGAACCCTCATTTTACAGGTTAGAAAAAACATGTAAATGATGTCATTCCCCTTGGCGCCACTAGCCTGTACAAGTGTAATAAGAACGGTGTCAGTCTGAGGCATGGCTGCCTCCATGCCGTTACTCTTTAGTGTCCGACAGGGTAGGCTTTCACTGTTTTCTACCCTTGAATGAGTAAAACCCTGCCAAGCACTTCTGTAAATGTAACACAATGCCAGGGGCGTAATCTTATGATGCTGTGGGGTGATGATGCAATGTTGAACAGAAGCGATTTCACCCCTGCCGGTGTAAGGCTAATGTATAAATCATGGAAGCATAAAGGCGTTTGCCGAAGCACGGCATGAGTCGTAAGTCGTAACTTTTTATAGAATAACACCTTTGGAAGGTGGAAATTCTCCTTCATCTTTGCCAACACTTGCAGTTCAAGCTAACATTACTGGGAAGCCATCAAACACAATCAGTTTTGAGAATTCTTCACTCTCTCCAAATCTGCTGACACATCAGTGCTAAGCGAACCAGAACCGTGTGTTTGTGTCTTTACTAATACTTTGGTTATTGCTATGTCAACAACAAATGAAGAGAACTTCAGGAACAGAAAGGAACAGAAAGGAGGAACAGAAAGACATACCTGCAGAACTGACTGACCCACAGGTGTGTTTTCGGCCAGTTCTCCCTCGTAGTGTGAGCGTTCAAATTTGGGCACGTTGTCATTGGTGTCAGTGATGGTGATCCTGAGGAGGGCGCTGCTGTAGCGCGGTGGTGTTCCACCATCTATCACCCTGATGCTAAGGTCATAGGTGTCCCGCTGCTCACGATCCAGGTTGCCCAGCACAATTAGCTGTGGCACCTTTTCATCTGAACTATCTGCCACCTGGAGGCTGAACAGGTTTGACGCATCTGAGCCTGGGTTCAGTTTATAATCTGCAATCCCGTTGCTTCCTGCATCTTTGTCTGTGGCCACCGGGATGGGATAGTGCGCCCCCACGTAGGTATTCTCCGGAATGGACAATTCTAGGATGGGCGAAGAGAACTGCGGGGTGTTATCATTCTCATCTTCGATTTCGATGCGGCCTTCGATAAGCCGTGGCCCAGTGCCTTTCATAAGATCCGTGATGGATACCTCAAACTCCAGGTAGCAGGGATCCCCCTCAAACAAGTTGCGGCAATCCTTGAGCGTCTCCCGGTCTATTGGGACCTCAGTGGTGTAAATTTCCCCCGTCTTGCCATCCACTCGCAGGTAGGGGGCGCCCACCTCGAGTTTGTAAAGATGGCCAGAATCAGGCAGGCCCTTGTCGGCTGCGAGACTTCCCACCTCAGTGTTAGGTGGCTGCTCTTCACGCAGTTTGTAGGTGATGGAAGCTAAGGAGGTGCTACAAGAGCAGAGTAGGAGTGCAGTCCACCCCCAGATCACTGCCCACATGGAGCCCATTGCATCCACACCTCGGCACTTCATCGGGGCTGCTTCTGTGGAAAAAAAACAAACACAAAATTAGAGAAGGCCCCCTTTTTCTTCAGATTCAGTCCTTGAGAGAAATGACCCTGCCAATTACTCTCGGCTCTACCTTCCCGCACAAAGTTCACGCCCTGTCCGATCTATAAAGCCGGATGCGGGCTGCTACCCATTCTGGGTGGCAAAGAAAAAGAAAGCTGAGGAGAAAGCAGAGGAACGAACTGCACTACCCTGTCCACTAGCCTGAATATTTTTTCCTAATTTGCCTCTGCTTGATGTGTCCCTTGACAGAAAGCGTCATATTTGTTGCCAACATCAAATGTAGTTGCCTATAGCTGTGATCTGAGCTGCAGAAGACTAATGAAGGGCCTTACCGCCGTCACACATACAGCAAACTGGAAGTGTGTTTGATTCCCTACCTGTTCTGCACGTTATATTAATTACCGTTTGCTATTTTAGCTAGCGCTTTGATCCCAATTCCCAAGCCTGGTCATTTTCTTCCTCTTTTTTCCCCACTGGCTGTAATTTATTTTGGAGTGAGCTCATTCCCAGAGCCCAAGACTGGAGGGAGGATGGAGCGGGTCACTGAGGTTAATCTACCACTTTCTCACGATGCTTCCTCCACCCACTTTTCCACAATCTGTCCTTGTCATCTCCGCTGACTTACAGTTTCACCAAAAACATGCGTTTTCAGAATGAAGAGGGTGAGCATTAATGAGGATAATAAAGGGAGGGAAAGGGGGAAGGGAGAGTGATTTGTGGAGAACATTCAGTTGCAGGTTTTTAAAGGCAAATGGTCGTTTACGACAGGGCACTCTGAGGTGTGGAGGGGGGAGGGAGGACTCTAATTTTGGGGGTGGGGACGAACCCTCCTGGAGTGAAGGATGAAATGAACGAGATTCATCAAGTGATTTCTATCTAAAACAATGAGCTGAGAATACAGGAAAAAGGAAGAAAGTGTTAATAAGCAAATGTCCAGAGTTAATAAATATGTCATGTACTATATCTGTAATATACTACCATTACAATATACAATAACAATAAATATATGATCACATATGTAATATCTTATAGCTGCATAACTACCATTATATATATATATATATATATGTGTGTGTGTGTGTGTGTGTGTGTGTGTGTGTGTGTGTTTTCTATGGTCTGTATTCCAGCAACTTCACTCCTGATTCAGTTTCTGATGGATGAAATACACACTCACACACACTCTGCTCTGAACATCACTGTTTTAATTGCAGCAGGTGTCAAATAATGAAAGAGTGTAGTGTAACATTTCCAAGGTATAATAAATTATTTATATGCATTCATATCCAAACGTTTTTCTGTTTGCAATTTTAAATCACATGTTGGTCAATAGTGTAACACTCCCACACATTACAACAGCAATAACCTGAAAAATGCCTCTTATTTATATATAATATTTGACTTGTTTCTCTACCTGTCCTGAAACTCCACATTAATTCTATTTGCTTCATGTATTGTATGAATATTCATTTAAAAAAAAAGCTGTGGTCCTTGAAAAAAGAGTCTCGAGTGCCACAATTGTTGCAAAGGAAACTGAAGGGAACGCGGCAGATCACGGCTGGAGGACGCCGTTACAGAACAATACGCTAATGAGGCTGAAACACGCAGAGCTGCGAGATCCAGATCACACGCAGGACGAACACGTTGCCCTCTCCAGCCTAATGCTCCGGCCTAATCCGGCCTGCATCCGCGCCGCATCTCTGGCACCGTGTCCTCGGCCTAATTAAGCGGTGAGAGCAGTCAGGAAGCCGCGGAGGTGGAAAATGTTTCACCTCTACAGCGGCCAGATCACAGTGGTGGTTCTCAGCACTGCAGGCCAGAGCTCCAGAACAGAAGACAGAAAAGAAAAACTCGTCCGAGAGCGACAGCGACAGCGGCTTTAATCTGGCGTCATTAACCCTTAAAGCTCATACCACACAGCTGTTTCCAGCGTTACACTATTAATAATCCAAGAGACGCAAACGGCCCACTGTTACTGCAGGCCTGGAAAGAACCAGCTTCAGTTTCCCACAGAACCTTTCCAGACGTGTTAAGTACTGATAAAGCCCCCAAAAGTCTTAAGAACCTCCACATAAGGTCCACCAGGGGTTCCTGCTGTGTCTGATGATCTGATGCTCGTAACACTTTGGTTCCGGCCCTAACTGAACACCTCGTTCAGCTAACAGAGGCCCTGAGAAGAATCCGCAGCTTCATTTGTGTCAGATTTGGGCTGGAGGTCCCCGGGGTGGCGGACCCTCGGGACCAGGGTTGGGCTCCCCTGTTCTGTACCAATTAAAGATTTATAGAACTGCACGTCCGAGCCAGGAGCCGATTATTTTTAGCGTCGCAGATTTAAACCCCGCCGAGAAGCTGCAGGACGGCACTGGGAAACGCGTGGAGCAGAAAAATCCAGATCAGTGGAAAAACAGAGGGAGCTTCTGGAAAAATGCGGCCTAACGACCTCGCACAATGTAGGGTCAAAGGTCAACAGGCGGAAACCAAACAGACCATGTAATTCAACAAACAAGACGAGCGAGAGAACCCAGAGAACCTCATCCCTGCGGAGTTCCTCCAACATCTCACACAGGAGAGGAATCTGCAGAGGAGCCTCAGAAACCCCCAACACTAACGGAGGAGAAAACGGCAGGACAGGGTTGTGACCTGGACAGATCTCTTCACAGATTTGGGTTTCGTTTGGCTGATTGCAAGGTATGAAGGAACACAAGAGACTTTTCCAGCCCTTTCTAGCAGCTGGAGACTCAACCAAAAAAAAAAAAACAAACACAACATAAACAACATAATCTGCTCTTTATGAGGCTGCCAGAGGTCCTGCAGTGTATCGTACTTTTACTGCAATATTGAACTATAATACTATGTACTATCACAACTATACATATAAATATATAAACAAATATATATACAACATACAATAAATATACTGGCACTACTATGTATATTTATACAATAACTGCAGTATACTACAATACAATAATACTATAAAACAATATGCTATAATATTATTCAGGTTTCTCTTCTCAACTGAAATGTTGGAGGATTTGAAGGTGAACGTGTGTGAGTTGTTAGTTGTGTAACAGTGCAGTGAGAGAGAGAGAGAGAGAGAGAGCCCCGCCGCTGGATTCTGAACCTTGCTCGACCTGAATTCTAAAACTGCCATTTGTTTTGTTCTGAAAGGTGAAAAGTTTCTGACGAATGTCCTTCAGTTTAAAGTCTTTCGTTCAAACTTCAGAAAAACAAGCTGTCTGTCAACGACGTAGCTGTGTGTATGTGTGTGTGTGTGTGTGTGTGTGTGTGTGTGTGTGTGTGTGTGTGTGTGTGTGTGTGTGTGTGTGT
>JBBPDB010000032.1:15053865-15064080 GCA_037974465.1 Brachypetersius altus | reverse complement strand
CACACACACACACACACGCACACACACACACACACACACACACACACACACACACACACACACACACACACACACATTCACCACACTATACACACTTTGCACACACACACCATGTCTGAAATGCTCTGCCTCTCTGGTTTAAGGTGAAGTTGGAGGTTTGCTGATTTATCGGTTGTGGAGTTTAAACACAAGTCAGAACCAGAACCAGAACCAGAATGTCTTTATTTTTAGGTTTTTAAGTTTTAAGTGGAAATGTGCAATTTTCTTAAATAAAATATAGATGTATAAATATGAAAGATTATTATAATATTTCAAGGACTATTATAAATATTCTAAGATTGTTATGAATATGATACATAAACTGTTAAAAGGAGCATGTAAACATATGGACATGTAAATGTATATAAACATGTGACTGAGTGTAATATTAAAGTGGACTACATTAACTTAGCCGTGTTCAGCATGGTAATGGCTGAAAGGTAGAAACTGTTCCTGAGCCTGATTGTCTATGTCTTTATCAACCTGAAGGAAGACATTCAAACACTTTGTGATCAGGCACTCTGTCAGACACTCCACCTCATCCCTGTAGATAGACTCATCCTCCCCTGAGATGAGCCCCACTACTGTGGTATCGTCAGCGGACTTAATGATGATGTTGCTGTGGTGGGCAGAAGTGCAGTCATGGGTGTAGAGGGTATAGAGCAGCGGGCTCAGCACACACTCCTGTGGGGAGCCAGTGCTGAGGCTGATGGCAGTGGAGAAGTGGGCGCCCACTCTAATCCTCTGTGTACGGTTACTTAATAAGTCCTTAATCCAAAGACAGGTGGAGGGTGGGAGTCCTATGTCTGAAAGTTTGGTCACCAGTCTGTGGGACAGAATAGTGTTAAAAGCAGAGCTGAAGTCAGTAAAGAGCGGGCGGGTGTTGTTCCCCTGCTGCTCTAGGTGGGACAGAACAGTGTGGAGGGCAGTGGCCACAGCATCCTCAGTGGACCTATTTGCTCCATATGCAAACTGAAATGGATCAAACAGAGGAGAAAAGTAACAGGAAATACAGCACTGGGATATTTGGTTATCTGGTTACTAATGCTGCAGTGTAAGAGTCCAAGAGCCGAGTTAGCATTAGCATCTGGTGCTATGTAAACAGCGGTGATCATAACTACGGTAAATTCTCCGGGGAGATATATGGGTCTGCATTTAACGGTCAGGTACTCCAAATTCGGAAAGGAATATGCTGGGAAGCAGTGGTTTCACAGGCTCCTCACGTAGCCTCACTAGCACGCCGGCCCTCACTTTAGCTTCCTCTGGCCTGAGCCGCCTCCATCAAGATGGTGATCCACAGGAGCCAGATGTCATGGGAGCGGAGAAACACGCTCCCTTCATTACAGACTCCTATCCTGAGAAGGTCGTGCCAGCTGTAGATGCTGTTTGCTTGGCAATATGTAAATAGTAGAAGGAGCAAGAGAGGCAAAAACACTGAAACTAAACGCTGAGATGAAGAGCACAGAGCGTGCTGCCATCTTGGTTCCTTAAAGGGTTAAAAGCCTTTAATTATTTTGTCCCACAAACAATAACAGACGCCCCTCTCTCGATAATAAATAATCTCCCTCTCTCCATAATAAATAATCTCCTTCTCCATAATAAATAATCTCCCCCTCAGCATTAATTACGGTGTGTAATCAGACGAGCTCTTTATGGATCGATCTGCCGCTTGGACGAAGATGTAACAGTTTCCTCCTCCTATTCTGTTACTGCCACCTAATTGAATGCTCAGATCTAGGGATCAATAAAGGAGCTGAAGCGTCTCTTACATCTAGTTGGAACACCAGAACACTCGGAGGAACACGCAGCAGCTGATCTCCACACCTCCCTGACGAGAGCGGCGGCACAGAACCAGAGAACCGCGTCAGAGTGAAGGAACCGCAGACTCTCCAGCAGAACGTCTGATTTACTTAGGTGCCTCCTTCCGTTTGGCTTCTGGAGTTAGAAACTAATGTTGATAAAGCATGAAATCGTCCTGATATCTAATATATCTGATTCTAAAAGCTCCTGTAAAAATAATTATTTATTTGATTACTTTTACTTTTTGGATCATTTTAAGTGTATTATTTCATTAGTCTTGCCTTTTTAGGAAATAATGCTTGAAGCAAAAAAACTATGTGATATTTTTACTCTCTAATGTGCCTTAGTCCATTGTTTTAGATAACTTGGTGTATCAGAACCCACTCATGGCCTGTGTTCATCAGGCTACATTGCTCTTATATATGAATAGAATGAAACCTATATACGTGTCATAAAGGCAGTTTTAGTCCATTTTGTAGTCTCAGGTACAGCACTGTGCAAAAGTTTTTGCCCCCTGATTTCTTCATGTTCTGCCTCCAGAGATCTAAAGACTTTGCGTCATGTTCCAGATGAACACATTTCCGGTTCCACCTTAAATAGGGAGAAACTGAAACTTCGGTGGAAAAGTTGGCGAATGGGACGCCGACTTTAAAGACGAGTGTCAAGCGTTTAGCATCGTGCTAATTGATGAGCTTCAGGACTTAGGAGATCGAACGCAGAATAACTGAGAGAGAGACAGAGAGACAGAAAGAGAGAGAGACAGAGAGAGAGAGAGAGAGAGAGAGAGGGAGAGAGAGACAGACAGGGAGAGAGAGAAAGAGAGAGAGACAGAGAGAGAAAGCAGGAGAGAGAGAGAGAGAGACAGAGAAAGAGAGAGAAAGGGGGAGAGAAAGAGAGAGAAAGGGGGAGAGAGAGAGCGGGAGAGAGAGAGTGGGAGACAGAGAGAGAGGTGGCTGTAATCCGACGAGAGCTGGACGGCCGAGTGTTGAGTGGAGAGAGCTGTGAGAGCTGGAGGAACCTGGATCTTTTCATCTCTTCATCAGGAGGTTCAAAGCCACGGGCGGCCCTTTGATTCCAGCCCCGCCAAGAGAGCCTTGATGTGCAAATCTAAATTTGAGCGAAATTGAAAAAGGAGGGGGGCGTGGGGGGGTCGGGGGGGATGACACATTACACCATATGAAGAAATAAACGCGCCTTTCGCCGCCCCACCGCTCTAATGACACTGCGGAGAGAACCGGGACCGGAGAACCGCACACAGGAGAGCAGCATGAGGAGAGAGGATAAACGACACGGCCTGCAGTGTCAGACCACACACACACTCACATACACACTCATTCTCACAGGCCACACACACACACACTCATACTTACACACACACACACACACACTCACACACACACAAAAACATACACACACTCACACACACACACACACATAGATGTAAGTGTGGGGGGTGTGGGTGTGGGAGTGGGTGTTAATATGACTGTTGATGAAACATAGGCCTGAATTGTCACACACACACTCTCACACACACACATAGATTTGAGTGAGTGTGTGTGTGTGTGTGTGTGTGTGTGTGAGCTGGTCTGTGTATAGTTTTGTATCCGGTTCTGATTTAGGACTCTGATGTTCTAATGGTTCTCCAGGCTGGTAGTGGAGCCTGAAGGCTGTGGAAGTTCTTCCAGGTGTCTGAAGAAGATATATATTTCATCGACTCGGACTGTCTTCTCCCGTAACGACGCCACGCTTAAATGTCACCGGATGAACGCGCCATTTTTACCATCACCTTCGGCTCGCTGGCCGGTCAGACGTCCACTCTAGACCTTTAGACTCCAGTATAAAACCTAACGGGGCTTGAAAATAAAACCTGGGTCTTTTTACAGGGTTCTGGCCCTAAACACTCTTACTTAAAGATCACGACGAGCCTCTAAAACTGATGATAGCGAAAGCGACAGATTCAGCAAACCTTTGTGCCACAAAGTACATTTCCGTCCGTCCGGATCAATAAACCATAATTACTCAGAAGCCACAGCAAAGTGCTTCCCGGGAAAAAGCGTCCCCTAGAGTCGCGCCAGCCGCTCTCGAGGTTATTAAAGTTTGCAAAGCAGGAAAAAAAATACAAATTAAAAGAGAAAAGTTTAGCGCAGCTGCGTGATGGTGAATTACTGACAAAACAGAAAAGAGAAAGTGGCGTCTGTCTCACTCAAGGCCAGGACAGCAGCTCCGAGACTAATCACCGCGGAATATTCCGCCCACTTTACTTTCCCAGTGCAGGTTCTTCATTATTATTATTATCATTTCTCTCCTTCTTTTGTTGCAGGAAAAATTGATCTGTTTTGTTTCAGGAAAGCATGAAAAAATGACAAAGGGGTGAAAAACAAAAGCCAAAAGCGGATCTTTTTTCACTGATTACTGAAGGACAGGGACGGACCGGTAGGAACATCTGCTGACACACTCACACACACTCACATTCACACACACACTGACTATCATTTTTTAAATTGTGTATTGTTACACCAATTCTCTGTAAACAATATAAACAAAAATACTGAAAGGCAGACAGAGTCACATTTGACAGATTAGAATTCGAATCATTTTGTATAATTTTAGTTTGACTGAAGTGACAGGAAGGCCCTCTGCGACCAGTCCGGATTGCTGCTGTGTGAAGGCCTGAAAGTCGTGTGAGGAGAGGAGGGAGCGAGTCGGTCCGGAAGAGAAAAAGTGCCCAGTGCAGCAAAGTGCTGGAACAAAAGAAACACAATCCGGGAGAGTTGGAAACCCGAGAGCGGGGGCTTGTCTTACTGCAACACAAATACACAGAGAAACACTGAAGCCCGCGGCACGGCACCGGCCGGCCCGGCTCTCCCCACCAGACCTCTGCAGCACCGCAGCTTAACGCCAGTGCTGCACTCTGCCCGTCATCACTTGCTCCTTCCCTCCGTCCATCACATCTTTCCCTCCAGCAACATCAGGAGCTTTCAGACACACCTCTGCTGTCACATCACTCAAATCAGTTTCAAAGTTTTCTTAATAGTGAGGAAGAACAGAATTCACACAAATAAAGATTTCCCTGAAAAATCATCTTTTAAAAGTCAAATGAACCGAGACTAAAGGATAGCAGCGTTATTCTGTTCTGTTCTAGTCTATTCTGTTCTGTTCTATTCTATTCTATGATTTTCTATTCTGTTCGATTCTATTCCATTCCATTCTGTTCTTTTCTATTCTTTTCAATTCTATTCTGTTCTGTTCTATTCTGTTTTGTTCTATTCTATTCTGTTCTGTTCTATTCTATTCTATTTTACATTTGCTAAATAATAAACCCCTCATTTGATCTAAAAGAAAGAAAATGCTTTATTAGTGAACAGTTCTCTGTAGAAAATGTTGTTCTCTATGGAGTCCCACAGGGATCTGTATTAGACCCACTTTAAATTTCATTTTACTTCTAGTTTATCTTCTTATTAAAGAGCATCGGCTTTCATGGCAGTACCTCTGCTGTTCCTACACTGAAATTAATGATCCCCCGTTAAAGCTGCATTTACAAAATTAGCTTTTTTTTTTTTACCCTCGAGAGTCCAGGCAAGGAGAAACGATGTCTAATGCACATTATACGTGTAACGTCTTCTGAAAGCCGGCCGTGTGTGGGAGGGGTGCTCCTGAGGCGCACTGGTGATCAGGACGTCCCGAAAGTGAGGGATAAGAGCCGCGCTGAGAGAAAAGGATAAGGCGGCGTGAAACCCGGCGTCAGCCTGAGAGGATCGAGCTGCGCTGCATGCTTGGCTAACTCTGTGAGGAGATCTACAGGAGCTTATTCAGCATTTTATTTTTATATTTATATATATTTATATATGAGTAGACTAATGCTTCCATCTCTCAGGGGAACTCTCCGCATTACAGGCCTCCACTTTAGAAAATGAAACGTATCGCCTGACAGCAAATCCCTTTCATAAAGCATGTTTTATCTGCTGCTATATTTAACCCCTTGTTATTTAATACATGAACAAAATAATCACTAATATTCAATATTCCTCAGTCATCTGACAGCTCTTGATTACAGCTTTTGAGGCGACGCTTCATACGGGCTGCATAGTTCATTTATAACCTGCATGAACATTTAGAAATGTTTCATTGACGATGTTCTCGTCCAGAAAGTGTAACAACGATGCTGCAATTGTCCTTTAGAAATGTCTTGTGATGTTAATGTTAGTTGTCAGTGTGAACGCAAACCTACTGCAAATGGTTGTCAAAAACTAAGCAGTGGATTTTGCACTCAATCACATTATTTTACATTAGAATTTGTGTTTTAGTTGATGTTATATTTCTACAGAGCCATGATCAGGCCTTTAATGAATAATTTCAAACCTATTTCAAAAGTGGGGAAAAAATTATATTCACAAATTAATTTCCCTAAAATAATGCTGTTTTTTAAAAAAGCTTCAGTTCTGAATAAAGGAAATGAACTGAGAGCAAAACAAGACTACTCTATTCTATCATAATCTGTTCAAAAAATGTTCGGCATCATAAAATGCCTCCTTCGATCCGAAAGAAAGAAAATGCTGGGCTCTGTATTAGGCCCGCTTTAATTTTCATTGTAAAATTTAATGAGCTTTCATGGCCATGCAGACATTACGGAATTGCATATAAGGTGAAGGCAGGATTTAAATCATCTGATCACTTTCTAATCCTTCATGAACAGCATGAATATTATTATTATTAGTAGCAGTGGTGGTATGTTCTGTCTTTAAAGCTCCAGTAGTGATGTTGTTCTGTGTGAGCTCTGCTGAGAGGGAGGTGTGTACAGAGTGTGTTGAAACAGAAAGGTGAAACTGTAAACGCTCGGGTCTCAGACTGAAGTTTGCTTTGCTAACGAGGGCAGCAGAAAAAAGTCTGACAGGTATTTTATCAGCTGTTGCAGAAATCAAAATATCACCCCGGCAACACTTACCAAAACGGTTCTGCTGTTTGCGAAGCACTTCAGACAATATTTGTGGCAAGTTTACTCGGCGTGACTTTTGCTAGTTTGTAATCTTTTGTTAACTTTTAACTTCCCGTCAGTCGAGGAAAGCAGCTCACGAAGTGTCAAGGAGCCGAAGATTGTTCCAGATTGTCTGTTAACTTTCTTCTTTGCTTCAAATTTGCGCTCGGCGGGTGGCACAGATATGTTCCAACACGCACCCCGAAACGTCTTCCAATTACAGATTAGAATAGCAGGAATCTTTTTAGCATAATTGAAAACTACAGGTGTTGAGAGAGTTTTTTCAGGAGAAATGCGAGGCCGTCGTAACTGTTCAGAAGTGCCAATCATAGCAGCGCGAATAATAAAACTCCGGATTGAAACAATAGGGGGGGACGCACTGCTGACCCCCTGCCAAAAGTGAGCGAATTAACCGTCTAACTTGTTTTCAGAGCTGAATTAATGAATGAATTTTGTTGTTTTGAGGTTTTCCACTGGGCTGACAGTCAGACCCAGCAGTGCCACGTGCAGCACTACTGCCTGATTCCTTATTTCCATCCTGATTTAAGTGATAATTATAAATAAGGATGAACAGCAGGTCCTACACATATACAGTGCTGTGCAAAAGTCTTGAGACTCCTATCATTCCTTCATGCTTTGCTTCCAAAGATCCAGACTTTCCTGTATTTAATGAGACTTGAGACTGGCAGGAGGAAAATAGTGATTTTGCTCCAACATGGAGATTCAATGCAAAATATGAAAAAAATGATGAGAGATCAAGACCTGAAGTGAAGAACACTGACAAGGTTATCTGAAGGTTGTGGGGAGAGCAGACCAACCCGTCTGGTTCTGATTCACAGCACATCTGCTGTAGAACAAACTGCTGGAGAAGTTCATGTCGCTCTGATAGAAACGGGTGGGAACACACAGTGCGGCGTCATCTTCTGGGTATGGGGCTGCGTAGCTGCAGACCGGTCAGAGAGCCCATGTTAATCACTGTCCTCCACCAAAAAATCTACAGTGGACATCAGAACTGGACCATGGAGAGATGAAGGAAGGAGGGCTGGTTGGGTGGATCATGTTTTCTTCTACATCATGTGACATGGGTGTGTGTAGGTTTGTGTGTGTGTGTGTGTGTGTGTGTGTGTGTGTGTGTGTGTGTGTGAAGAAGGCGAGGCGGTGGAAGCAGTGTGATGTTCTGGGTGATGTTCTGCTTGGGTTCTATTGGAGAAACACTAGGGTTCCTTTAAAAAAAATCAAAGTTTACTGTATTAATTTTAAAATCTGAATGATATTTATGAATTTTCCTGTTAAACACACTCACTGCCCAGATGAGCAGTTTGTAAAAGATATTTCTGGAGTATGTGGAACGTCCCTCCGAGCCTGTGACTCACCGGACTGCCGCCGTGCAGATGAAGGAGCATTCTCTTGCTGCCAGAAATGAAAACATGTTTCGGGCGTTTGGAGCGCGTTCGGTTTATCTGACTGTAGTTCTGCTTGCCGGGTGAAAGTTTGGCTCTCTGAAACCTCGCAGCCGCTCCTGCGGGGGAACCGGAGAACATGAAGCTGGAGAACGTGGAAGAAAACCAAGGTTCACGATACCAGGCAGGGCTGCCAGATCAGAGTGGAAGAAGCACAGAACTTGTTTATAACACATGAATCTGAAGAAACACGGAACATGACAGACCAGGCAGGATATATCTATGTATGTATGTATGTATGTATGTATGTATGTATGTATGTATGTATGTATGTATGCATGTATCTATCTATCTATCTATCTATCTATCTATCTATCTATCTATCTATCGGTCTATCTGTCTATCTATTCATTTCAATTTCATTAGAGTTATATAAATACATAAAATAAGCTTAAACAGAATGTATTTATTGTAACATACAAAGACATTAATTTTTCATCAAGGTGTTCACAATAATCACACTACACTCCTAAATAATGTTGCTGTTTAATGTACTGTATTTATATATTTTGTTGTAAAATTGCGTTTTTTGAAATATTTTGTTTAGTGATTTGTAAGTAAGGAGCTTCCACTGTTCCACTGCAACAAACAAATAATACAAACATATATATGTATATAATCTGACCTGAAAAAGAGAAGCGGCTGATATGTCCGGACTTCCACTCGGTTGTGTGATGTGATGATGTGAATTCAGTGCTGTGATGATGATCAGTGACTGTGCTGGCGGTGTGAAGGCGTCTCTCCGCCTGTGTTGGGTTTGTGTGTGTGTGGTAAACAGGTGCAGGTGTGGTGTTTGGATGAAGGACGGAACTTGGGTGCAGATATATGGTTATAAAGTTGTAGCTCTGACCCCGGCTGACCCGCCGCGCAGCCGTTAAGTTTTCCTGCTGGAGATGATAAACACTCTGCCTCGCAAGGAGCCAGGAGAGAAGCGCTTCCGAAAGCGGCGGCACTGCTCCAGCGCAGAGATCCTGACCCCGGCAGCGGCGCTCTGTTTGCATAACCTCTCGATGGGCAGCCACGCTGCATCCATAATGTGCCGGCTGCGCTGCGCATGTCCGAATACGGCGCTAATGAGGCTGTGGGGGCTCGGAGCAGGGGCTGATGGGATCGCACCGCGGCCTGGTCTGCTCCGGCTGTGGGCGGATCGTGGCTTCCCATTAGTCTCGGTAATGGAGGCTTGTGGGCTGGCGCTGGTACATTATTCCGATTGACCTTTGACCCCTGGAGAGAAGCCGTGAGCCCTGCAGGCATGTCGGAGCGAACGCTCCATCGTCCTGGTCTTTTTTTCTCCAACCTCCCGCCGGCACATCGCTCAGAATCCTCCGCTCCGAACCGGAGGGAAGATCGGCACTCACCGAAGGTTCAAGGCTGTGAGGAACACGGATTACTGTTTACATCACTCTGCAGGAGCCGAGACCACTCAGCCCACCAGGACCATCAGTCCTGAAGACCACAGACACCCAGCAAAACTTCTGAGGCGGGACTGATCGGGCCATACAGTCCAAACATAGAAAAGGAGTTCCCACATCAGTACCTGACCTAACTAATGCTCTCATACAATCAAATCCTCACAGCAATGTTCCAAGGTCAGTAACTGACCTCACTAATGCTCTTGTACAATCAAATCATCACAGCAATGTTCCAGCGTCAGTACCTAACCTCACTAAAACTCTTGTAGAATCAAATCCTCACAGCAATGTTCCATCAACAGTACCTGACCTCACTAATGCTGTCATTCAATCAAATCCTCATGCCAAGCTCACTCTCTCTGAGTCTTACCCCCTCACCCCCTCACCGCTTCACCCCCTCACTGCCTCACCCCCTCACTGCCTCACCCCTTACAGCTTCACTACCTCACCCCCTCACTGCCTCACCCCTGACATCTTCACCATCTGACCCCCTCACCCCCTCACTGCCTCACCCCCTCACATCTTCACCACC
>JBBPDB010000032.1:14959422-14969423 GCA_037974465.1 Brachypetersius altus | reverse complement strand
TTCCAGTTAAGTGTACCATATGCATCAGACGTTTAGCCAACGTTCTGTGGGCGTGACGTCTGAGGCTGAGACTAGGAGATAGACAGACCTACAGACTGGAGTCTATTGGAGATAGACAGACCTACAGACTGGACTTAATATTGGACATAGACAGACCTTCAGACTGGAGTCTATTAGAGATAGACAGACCTACAGACTGGAGTCTATTGGAGATAGACAGACCTACAGACTGGAGTCTATTGGAGATAGACAGACCTACAGACTGGAGTCCATTATAGATAGACAGACCTACAGTCTGGAGTCTGGAGTCTCAGGGTGGATGCAGAACATAGTCTTCATGCAATAAAAGTGGCTGCAGTGATCTGTAGAGTTTTGTTGTCTAAAATTCTAATTTTTTGCTTAATTTTTCTTCTACAAGTGCAATAACTTACAGTACAATCCAAAGCTCCCAGTTAGAAACACACAAACTCTATTCACTAAGAAAGAAAGACCATCTACCCTGCTCTTAAGACCCTCCTTTTATGCAGAATCACATTCCAGGAAAAAACATAACAAACATTCCGATGACGTATGAATTACCAGTTTGGACAAAACAAAGTAACCACAATGTGCAAAATAGGCATCCAAACTCCACCCTCTCCTCCATCCACTGGAACCATAGTACAGGCAAATGTGCACATTTCCGTCTCTATGTAAGAGCAGATGGGAGCGTTGCATTTGTGTGAACTGCTGTCTGTAGGTTTTAACACTTTTGAACAAATTGTTAAAAACTCACAGCTCCTTGTTTTATTACTGTATTGTTTAACTGCCGTTGTTTAGCCAGTTCACTGGGCCTCAGCCACACTTTATCCATGCTGCTTCTCAGAGCATCCCTTTAATCACTATACATTCATCAAATAAAATCATCAATTCTTCAAATACCTCAGGCAGACAGATATACACCAGTCTATACAGACATGTAACTCAATAGACTGACTGGACTAAATATCGCCAGACCTGAAGACTGGAGTGTACTAAAGATCACCACAATCCAGCTGTTCTTTCTTTTCCCATCCCTGCTCTGATTTCCGCGCCTCCTCTTCAAACCAAAAGCATAAAAGCAGGATTAACTACAAACGTCCCCTGGATTTCCATTGCAAGGAATCTGTGATTTGCTGCATCTGATCAATACAGAGCTGATTAGTTTCACATGTTCATGACTCACTCAGGTAACTGTATATGATGATGGATTGCGGTTCTTCCATGTGTCTTAGTGTCAGTGAATGTGTCTGTAATTGAGTTTACTGTAACTGAGTTAGGATGCAGTTCGGTGTTCCTTCACAGCTGGATTTGATAACCAGTCTCTCTATCTCTGCCTTTCTCTATCTTATCTTTGGTATATTGAGTAGATTAAATAAAATAAAATGGGAAAACTGTGCCAAAAAGTACTAGGAGCCTAAATAAAGGAGTTTCAATCACTCAGCATTCAGCACCACCAGTATACTGATCAATGCCTGATCACCTGGAATCATCTGATCCCATTTCTTCACTGGTTCAGTGAATTAGATGTGCTTTATTCTGCTTGAATGGTTCATTCGTAGGTCACTGTGTGGCTTAATAAACAAAATCATTTTGAGGACATTTCCTCATATTTCCTCATATTTTGCTTCCAAAGATCCAGACTATCTTATATTTTTAATGTAGTCTTGAGGAACAGTTCTCCAGGCTTCCTGATGGACTTTCATTTCCAGTCCAGTCCCTGAATCTGACCAGTTCCAAAGAATGATTTTGTTTTTTAAGCCACACAGTGACCTACGAATGAACCATTCAAGCATAATAAAGCACATCTAATTCACTGAACCAGTGAAGAAATGGGATCAGATGATTCCAGGTGATCAGGCGTTGATCAGTATACTGGTGGTGCTGAATGCTGAGTGATTGGAACTCCTTTATCTAGGCTCCTAGTACTTTTTGGCATAGTTTTCCCATTTTATTTTATTTAATCTACTCAACGGCTCAAGACCTTTGCACAGTGCTAATATTAGCCATTAGCATGGAGCTAAAATCATTATACACTCATCTAAACCATGTGTAACTGTTCAGTGATCTCTACACTCTTATGCAGTTTCTGACCCTGCATGACTTACTGTTATCCAGAATCCTGGACTGAAGTACATTAGCGTGGCTAAAATCAGTAGAAATTTCCTGAAGCCTAAATCCAAGAAAAGAGAAGGAAAGAAAGAGATAACAGAAAGAGAAGGGAGGATAAACAGAAAGAGAAAAAATGAGAGAGAAAGAGAGAAGAAAGAGAAGAAAAGAGAGAGAAAAGGAGAGAGAGGCAAATAGTAAAAGACAAATACAAACTGGCAAAGAGATGAGGATAGAGTAAGAAGGAGAGAAAGAGATGAAGAGAGAAAGAGAGAAACACAAAGAAGAGACTTAATGAAACAGAGGGATGAGAAAAACAGAAAGAAAGAGTGAAAAAGAAAGTAAGAGTGAAATAAAAGTAGAAAGAAAGACAGAGAAAAGGGAGAAAGAAGGAGAGAGAAACAGAGAGAAGATACAGAAAGTCCTAAAAGAGAGAAAGCAGGAAAAAGAAGAGTGAGAGGCGAGAGAAATAAAGTACAAGTGAAAGTCAGAAAAAGGGAAAGAAACGGAGAAAGGAGAGAGAAAGAGAAATGCAGACGAATGAAGAAAGGAGAATGGATAACATTCTCCTTTCTTCATGCAACAGAGAGGAAGTGGATAACAGAAAGAGGAAGAAGGAGAGAAGGCAGGGCATACTCCTCCTCTTCCTCCTCCTGAATGAAGAACAGATCGAACACACGTTTATCTGATCGGAGCAGCTCCGACCTGCTGAGTGGAGAGTTTAGTGCCACCCGCCCAGCGCTGATACACACACTGGCCCGCTGCCACGGCAACTAACAAGCAGCCACCTGACGGGGTCAAACCACAGCTAACAGCTGAGTGTTAATCACTGATCTTACACACACACACACACACACACACACACACATATACCTTAAATTTCAGTGCTAATGACTGCCAAAGGACCTGCAGCAGTTCAGGTACACACTGAAACAGTTTAACTGTCCTCTCTCTCTCTCTCTAGGTGGGTAGGGTGGTCCTCCCTCTCCCCATCACTCAGTATAATGGTCCTCTCTCTCTCTCTCTGAGTGGGTATGGTGGCCCTCCTCCTCCTCCATCACTCAGTATAACTGTCCTCTCTCTCTGGGTGGGTACGGTGGTCCTTCCTGTCCGTCATCGCTGATCCCACTAAAAAGCCAGAGCAGTGCCCACTCTGCCAGCACTGCCCGCTCCTCCAGATAACAGTGCTCTGTGTTCTCTTTATCAATAAGAATCACAGCTATCAAAGCCAGAAAAACTTCAAAAACACTTCCGACCCATGTCAGACAGAGTGGTATGATCTAACCTGACCTGCTCCCAGCCCACCTAAAGGGGGGGGGGGCTGTTATAGGTGGCATTTAACATTTAGCAAACTCTTCCTGTCTGTGTGTGAAGAATAGTAGTTAAATGTCAACGATTTCTTGCGCGAAGTGGTTCAGCAGGACTATGCGCACACACACACACACACACACGCTCACACAAACACACACACACACACACACTCAGATCACTACTCTCATAGTTAATGTCAGAGCCTGCAGCTTTAATCTCTCCCGCAAGCCTCTGGGGAAGGAGGTCACCAAACCCCTACTGTCCAAACTCATCCATCAAACACGCCTTACAAAGAGTGTGCATGTGTGCGTGAGTGAGAGAGGAAGAGAGAGAGCGTAAGAATGAGAGTGTTAATTCCAACACACTCAGACACACAAGTATGTGAACTGTGGCTGTAGCTTTTATTTTAAAATGTTCTTTTGAACATTAGCTAGAATATTCCATTTTTCTTTAGCTAATATTCTTGTTATAGTTTTTGTTACTGAAAAAGCAAGAAAAGAGAAGGAGTTAGTACAAATTAACATGTTTTTTGCATACATTCTGTTTATTATGCTACCTTTATTTATTTAAGTGAAAATACTTCAAAGTGAAACATCACCAATAGTTATTTTCATAGTAAGGCACATAGAAATGGTGGATCCTGTCCAATCTGGCAACCCTGGCAGAAGTTTCATGTGAAATCTGACAGCTGAAAAGTGCTGTAACTGAATAGCATTCATAAACAAACCTTTGCAGCTTCATAAAAGTGGTATCTGTTACTCACGTGGCCTAACTGTTTTTCTTTAATGTACTGAATATTAAACAGCCCTTGTATGTTCACAAATGCACTTTATTCCTCACAGTCATGTCCACTAGTGGATTCATTAGAAAAAGAAAACACTTCTATTGAATCCACCAGTGAACCAAACCCTCCTCTATTAGTTAATAATGCTAATAATTAATAATACAAAACCAAATGTACTCCTCTGTAAAACTGCAGTGAAACATGGATCTGAGTTTCTGAGAAAGCTGTGGTGATTCTAGAGCATATTCAGTGTTTGGTAGTATGGTTGGTAGTATGGTTGGTGGGACCAAGATAGTGGGTGGACCTGGACGTGACCGAAATGGAGATTTTAGGAAATGGAGATTGGGAAAAATTCAAAATAAGTAATGAAGTAGGACCCCCAAGCCGCTAGGAACAGCCCTGGTACCTGGATTTCAGTTTGATTGGCTGAAAGTTTGACTGGTGGACATTTAAGTGCAAACACATTGATTTACAATCCAGATCCCATTTAAAATGAACAACCAGGTACGTTTGCCCTCTAAGACTCCAATTTACCGAGACATTTGGGTAAAGTGCAAAAAACTTTAGAGCACATCGATACAGTATGCATGTATACACTGCCCTCTCACACTCCCCCACCCCCAGTGAGTCGAGGGGCTTAATGTGTATGCATTAGTTCATTTAGAACTAGAGTGTGGTGGAGAATGTGGGCCAAGGTTCAGTAAAGCATAAAACAAATGCATGGCATTATAACTCATTTCTGCGAGGGCTCTATTATGATGAGAGAATGAGAAATTAACTGCCTATTCATTCAAGTGTTTCGTCCTCACCCCCCAAGGCCTCCTTACTCTTAGCCATGCTAATGTCATGCTAATGTCACCGAATGTTCCCTTCCGCCTTAAATAGTGAAGCACTTGCAGCCTTATTGAAGATGGAATGGGACAATCTGAATAAGAAGCTGGTGAGTTGGAATCTAACTTCGATACCACATCTTAGGCAAGCATGGAGTTAGCTCCATGCTAATCGGTGTGGTACAGGCTTCCAGTACATGCTAGCTTCTCATGGTTGCCAGTGCAAAAACCAAAGAAGCTCAAGCACTCAACATGTCGACATTTGGGCTGAGGGTAAATTTGATTTTTGGCCAAATTATCACTTCAAGCCTCTTCATTTCCATTTGATGCTCTAATGCCTCAGGCCGGGCAGGGGCTTGACTAATTGGCCCGGATGATTGGCCTGGATGAGCGCTCTGGGTAATTACTGGGTGCCCTGCGCCTGCTCTCCATAATGAAGGGTGTTATTGGAGAGTCAGCGGGCAGCTGAGCTTTTCGGCTGAGACCCGCTGCCCCAGCTGGGCAGTGCCACCCTGCCAGCACCAATCAGTCCCCACTCTCCTTCTCTACTGCCGGAGGGCAGAGGAGATCAGAGTCACATTTCCGCTGCCAGGAGACTGAGGGGCCATTTTATCAGAAACACCTGCCCATATACAGCTCTCAGAAATCTTCAGTCACCCTTAATTTCTTCATTCTTTCTTGTTCTCCACGTTTCCAGAAGGACTTTCAACGTTCTCTTTACAGTCCACTCCCTGAACCTGACCAGTTTCTGTTAAGCCACACAGTGACCAACATATGAATCATCTGAACATAACAAATCTAACTGAAGTCCTGAACCAGTGAAGAAACAGGAGCAGATGATTCCAGATGATCAGGCGGTGATCAGTATACTGGTGGTGCTGAATGCTGAGTTGTTGGAACTACTTTATCTAGGCTCCTTGTATCTTTAGGCACTTTGCAGTAAGTCAATAAAACATTTGTTCACATTTCTTTCTCTCCAACAAGGAGTCTCATGGAAGCCCTGTAGCTCCATCAAATGCCTGGGCTCCATTAGTTCTTCATTTGATTGGAGTTGCTGATAGTTGTATAATATACTACTAAATATAAATATATATCAGAGGTTTTTGTGTGAAGTTCAGACCTTGATGGGTCAGAGCTAATTTTGGGGAATGTGGGGGACCATCACTCTTAGACTGATATAATTGTATGACTGATTTTAGTACAAATGCATATAAATGTGTACAATAGCATCAATTAATGCTCATTCGTTGCTCGGGTATGTATGTGATCAGTGATATTGTTTATTGCTAATTGATGAATTGTGCCTCAGCCCCTTTAAAAAGACATTAAGACAGAGACAGCTCATTCAAAATGCTGCTGCTAGAGTTTAAACAAAAACAAAGAGAAGATTATCTCTCCAATCCTCAGGTCCTCACACTGACTAAAAGTGTTCATCAATCACTCAATGTTTTGGGTTCTAAAACATAAACACATCTTTGAAATGTTTGATAAACATCAGCCTGGAAGGTCTGGAGATCAGACCTGAAACTAAACAGGGTGAAATTGTGTTTAGTCTTTCTGCTGCCCCCTACTGGAACCAGCTAGGCCTGCATTCAGTTACCAGTAAGATCTGTGTAAATTTGATCTACCTTCTTTTATATAATCACTTTATCTACTTTAATTATGTATTCATTTTATTGATGTCACTGAACTGCGCTACTCACATATAGTATTTAAACCAGGCATTACTTTATATAGTATAGGGTATTTATTTATTTATTTAATTAATTAATTAATTTAGACTTTATGTTTTTCTTCACTCTGTGTCTCTGGGTGTCTTTGCAGTCATTACATGAGCAAATTTTTTGATTCAGATTATTATGTTTATTTGTTTAATCTCTGTTTGTATTATGTATGCATTTTTTATCTCTGTAAATCACACTGAATGACCTCAGTGTGTGATAATGTGCGATTCCAGTAAACCTGCCCTCCGAGACAGCGCTGGGTGCTGCGGCGCGAGAGCCAGAAGAGTGTAAAATCCATTCTGGCCTTCTGCGGGGGTTGTTTTATATCTCATTTTTCAGTCTGTGACGGGGACATGAGTGGCATCTCCCTTCAGACAGTCCTTTCAAACGCTTCAATAGAGATAACTAAGTTCCACAGACCTTCTATTTGGATGTCTCATTCATCCAGGGCCGTATTTAAAATAGAAAAACACATTCACTCTCGCGCCGTCGCCTGAAAGCCCTTTCATACGGCTGACGCTTGCGGTTCAGTTCGAAACTATCAGTTATCAATGATATCATTTTTTTACTCGCCGATATCAGAGCAAACATTTACCCATGTGTGGTGACATCCCGCCGTCCCTCACATCCCGCCTTTGTGGAGGAGGAAACACTCAAAAAAGAGAAAAAAGAAGAAAAACGTGGTAACATGCTCTAAATAGATCCGCACTCAAACGGAGGGCAAATGTCTGTCTTTCTTTCTCTTCCTCCCTCTTTCCTTCTTTTTTTATTTGCTGAATAAAGCGTTCAGCATAATGCGCACAGATTGGATCTTGTCATGCATTATTGATATTTTTGAGCTTTTTCTTCACGGCTATTCATGGCGGAATGCCGCCTTAGTGCAGCTTTTCTCCGCGCCGTGAAAGAGCACAAGAATCACCAAGCCGGCGCGCAGGAAGGGGCTTCATCAGCGCAAGTGTGAACGCGGATTAACGTCGGGAGTCATAACTGAAAAAAACATTGTCAATAAGTGAATCAGCGCAAGTTCAGGCGGCGGATTGAGGCCATCAGAGCAGAACTGTAATGACAGTCAATGCGCTTTTCTAGTCTGGAGACATTTTTCATCACCAGCCTCAGGTCAAACGGCACCATCAGCTCAATTCGTTTTCTATTCTTTGATCAAATATTATATTTGAATTCTTTTTTACTTTTTCATTTTAAATTTGTACTATTACAGTTTAGAAATTTCAGCAGAATGATGACGATTCTTGTTTCTCTTCTTCTTAAAGTTTAATGTGAATCATTAAACTATTAAAGCATTGGATCATCTTCACTGAGTTGTTTCCTAATTGGATCATCACAACTTTTACTGAAATGTTGAATCACTGTATCATTCGGTTACCACATACAATTATAGAATTATTGAGTTGTTTACTTCTTGGATCATTATAAGCATTTTCAGTTACAGAATTATTGAGTTGTTGACTTCCTGGAAGAACTAAACTGTTGCTTTGTTGAGTTTATTATCACTGAATCACTGAGTCATTGAATCATTGGTTCATCATAAGCAATTATAGTCTTTGACTTACTGGATCATTATTACTGTCACTAAATCCATGAGTCAAATGATCATCTTATAACTATAGAATCACTGACTTGTTGACTTAAATGAAATAGTTGCATTGTTGAGTTGTTGACTCCTTGGATCATCATAACTTATCTCTGAATCATTTCTCCTTCAAGCGCAGTCACTGAACCACTGAATTATGGAATTGATGGATCTTCATTTCTATGGAATTACTGGATCTTCATTTATGATTATAATAATGTTACACCGATTGTTATATCAATCTCTGAATCATTGAATCACATGTTACTCTTATAATTAAACAATCTTTAAGCTGTCAGCCCCTCGGATCTTCAAACAATCACTGAATCACTGAGTCGTCGACTCACTGGATCTTCAGCTGCAGTCAGTTAACCCTGAAGAAAAGAGTTGAAAGCATTCATTATAAATATGTCTGATCATACATGCGGTGCTCAGGTGGAGCCTAAGACTCAATCATTAAGTCGCCCTGTCTCGCACATGCAGTCTGATGATTCATTTATTCATCTCTACCTCACCCAGCAGTGTCTCCAACATGAGTCATGCTGCCTCGCCGCCATTTGTCAGTGAGGACTCCAGAGTGACAATTAGTTCAAAATAACTTCACCTCTTTCTGTGTTTAGGTCTTGGAAGGGTCGTTTGGGCCGAACACAAGCTTTCTGGCCGAGTCCAGCATTGCTTCTCCGCCATTCTCCTGAGGCCTGATTGACCCTAACAAATGTATGCATTTAATATAAGGCTGCAGAGACAATTTTTCATGTTTTTCTCTGAAGCATCCAGGCACCGAACGCCGCGAGGAAACAGTCGATTCCAGGCATTCGTTAGGAGCCTGAATGTGGATTGAATTTTATTCCATTTAGTTCTAGTTGGTGGAATGTAAAGCTCCCATTATTCACAGCTGCATTAGTTCCAGTGGTAAAAACTCCAGGCTCCAGACCCGCGCTGGCTGAGGACGGCAGGTGGTTTTTGTGTAAATTTCACTTTAGAACCTCAGGTTTCTGGCCAACAGTTTAACTGCGATAGAGTCACAATTCCTAATCAGCGTCGTCCAACCTGCAGCGCTATAATTTGGACCGATCATTAAAGTCCTTATCATCAAATGCTTTGAAACAGGCAACTCGCCCGAAGTAATAACGGGTCATTTTACATGTCAAACAGAAATTCTTTAGTGGTCACTTTCTCAGACTTCACACTAGCGTTTGGTTTCTCCATTCACAGTTTAGTACTTGGCTAGATTTACATATTTAATGCATAATTAATTACAACCAACAAATTCCACCGGTTCTTTTTGTACACATTCTGTGGATAATCACTGTTTTGTCCACCAGTGACACTAATTGTAATATAAATAAATCTATAGGATTTTTTCACAAACAATCCCATTCTAAAAATAACATTTTTATAGGATGGCCAGTGCTGTACAGAAATCTTTAGCCCACTCATTTCTTCATTTCCCTCCCAGACATCCAGACGTTCTTGAGGAATGTGTTCTTGTTCTTGAGGAACAGTTCTCCAGGCTTGTTGAAGGACCATCAAAGACTCTCATTTCCAGTCCAATCCCTGAACCTGACCAGTTTCAGAGGAATGTTTTTGTTGGTTAAGACACACAGTGACCTACATATGAATCATTCAAGCAGAAC
>JBBPDB010000032.1:14928195-14939485 GCA_037974465.1 Brachypetersius altus | reverse complement strand
GGTGATGATGATTGTGATGATAATTATGATGATGATGATGATGATGATGATGATGATGATGATGATGATGGTGGTGGTGGTGTTTTTGATGATGATGATGATGATATTGATGATGATGATGATGACTTTGGTGAAGATGATGATGATGATGATGATGGTGGTGGGGGTAATGATCATTGTGATGATGATTATGATGATGATGATGATGATGATGATGATGATGATGGACATGATGGTGATGATGATGATATAGATGGTGTTGATGATAATGGTGGTGAGGGGGTGATGATGATGATGACGATGATGATGGTGGTGGTAATGATGATTGTGATGATGATGATGATGATGATGATGGTGATGATGGAGATGATGGTGATGATGATGATACAGATGATGGTGATGATGATAGTGGTGATGATGGGGTGATGATAATGATGATGATGATGATGATGATGATGATGATGATATTTAAACAGTTTAGAACTGGTGTTTAATCTTAGAGCGTATCAGTAAACTTGGATTTCAGTCAATATAAATGGTGGAAAACTGTCTAGAATCAGTTTTTGTTCTGTTTGTGTGTGCGTGTGGGAGAGGGGTGGCGGGGGCTACAGATGTGCTCGTGCGTGTAAGCCTCCCAGTCGTTTGTCTTCTTTCTCCGTGTGGCCTTTTTCCAGTCTATGAGCTTCTTTTACTTATTAATGAGATCAAATTTGACTCCTCCAGCACACGTGGAGCCTCTGAGGGCCTCAGAACTCCAGTGTTCTCCAGCTCCACTCCGATATGAGAGATACATAGCACTGATAATCATTATTCAACCTGCTGGCACAAGCAATAAAATCCTTTTCTTTTTTAACCCCCCCCCCCCCACACACACACACACATACATACACACATTACCCACCCCCATCATCCCTTCCCACTCGGAGATTCGCTGCTTATCGGCCCAGTGCCTTCGACCGCGAGCCGAGAGCGGATTCTTATTAACTCGCCTTTCCACCGCTTAGCTATCATGGAGAGGAACCTGCATTATCTCTGATGCCTCAAACGTGCTGAATTGTATTAACTAAAGGAAAAAAATTTGAAAATTATGTCTGCCAAGCACTTCACGGTTTGGTTCCTTGTGTGTATTAATGTTCTCCAGACCTCTAAAACCCAGAGCTTAATGAAGACCGAATTACAGCTGTTACTCCGCTCCTGCAGCTCATGGTGGATGAGCAACACTCACTCACTTACACTGACTCTACACTCACTCTACCTTTACCTTCACCTGCATAGACTTTGCACTCCTTTATGTCAACTTTACACTCACCCATTTACACTCACTCATTTACATAGACTTACTTATTTACACCTATTTATTTACACTCAGTTACTTACATTCACTAATCTACAGCAACTTTACACTCACTTGTTTACATTGACTTTACATTCCATCATTCACATCAAGTTTCACACCTTTAAGTATTTTTAATCCAGTATGAATCTCCAGTGTGTAATTTTACAGTCAAAATAAGGAGTGTTTTTAATCCAGTATGAATCTGCATTGTGTAGTTTTACAGTAATAATAGTGGAGTAATTTTAATCCAGTATGAATCCACTGTGTGTAGTTTTTACAGTAATAACTGTGTTGTGAATTTAATCCAGTATGAATCTGCAGTGTATTATTTTATGAGTCATCTTGGTATCCTGTTGTTATTCGGCCATTTAATTTGGATCTTTAGCACTTTATTTAACATCAGAAACCCCTGAAAGGAGAAAAACAGAGTCTGAACCCATTCCAGTCCCACGCTGGTGGAGCTGGCTGTACTGGGAAAGTCCTTAGGAGTTCTGTGGAGGAGCTGGACAGCTCAGGAACTCCTGCAGTTTGGAGTTTGAGACGTTGTTTTTCTGCTCGAGTGCCTGTTTCAGCTCTTCTGTCTGAATATGGATTCAGGCTGATTTAACCACCTCTGCTTCTGTCTGATAAAACCTTTGGCCGTATGATTTCCCACAAAGCGCAGCCTGTGTTTATGCCCTGGAGTTAACGTCTCTCCTTTCAGGAGCTCTGCGGTGCGGTGGTTCGTCAGGTCAAGGCTGTGTTGTCTCTGTCTGGATTAAGAGACACTCACAAATGCAGCTGCCTGGCGAGCTCAGGCCAGAGAAAATAATAAAGAAATAAAGAAATAAACTATTGAGAGACGAAAAGCAGTGAGCAGCTTAGTGTCGGCCGAGTTTTTAGCCGCTCCCGCCGAGAATGAAGTGTCCTTTTCCTTCCTGCTCACAGCTGTCAGACATTTGGGGGAGAAAATTGCCAATTTTTAACTAATGGAAGAAATTGAGCAGGCAGTTTCTATCAGGGTTTTTTTCTTCCCTCATTTTCTCATCGGAACAGAGATATAAGTTTCTCTGGACTCTCTCAAAATAATTTTTTCCTTTTCGAGAGCCATGCCATGATGCTTTAACCCCTAAAACACCAGACTTATTACATCCTCAGATTTATTATTCAGTAACTACGTCCTCCAGGCATCAGGGCTCCATTCCCGTAAATCGGGGGCTCACTCTGATTGGTCTCGCTCCTCAGACAGCTGTTCAGGTGAAATCATGCTGGGTTTAAATGAACACCTGTAGCCAAACTGGCCGTCTGACGAGTTCTGACACCTTAAATCAGATGAACACAGCACCCCTCCGAGCCCAGATGAGCTCGATCAGCCGAGACACGTCAGCTGCATGATTAACATCTATCAAATTAGAAGTCAAATGTCTCCCAAATCTTTTACTGCAAACACAAACCCAAAACTTCTCTGGACCCTCAAACCACATCCAGTTCTTCATTAAAGTGATCAGACAAGTGGACGTGGTTTAGGACACAGTATGACTTACTGTGATCTGTAAAAATGAACTGAACTCCTTCATTAAGGTCAGGGTCATAAAGATCAGACTAGTGCAGTGGTTCTCAACCTTATTTCCGTGATGTACCCCCTGTGAAATGTTTTTCAGCCAAGTACACCCTAACCAGCATTTTTGTTTGAAAAAAGACATAGAAACAAAGCCCTGTGCCATCAGTGTTTGATTTATTCAACTCTGTCTATCAGTTAACATTTGAAAAAAACGTCAGAAACAGCTCATTTGTAGTGGTCTCTTGAACTATTTGAAAATAAAATCATTAGTAAATGTCGTCAGTATCAGCAAAAGCAACAGGTTGTGCATTTCCGCTGACATCTGTGGATTCATACAGCTGTAGTTAAAAAGAGTCGCTAAGTTTCCCCACAAGTTGCTCAACAATGTCTGTTCCCATTTGATCTAATCTGCAGGTTTCTTGGCTATAGCTATGGGCAAAGACTGATCAGCAAAGGCTGATGTCATGAAGACTTTCCGCATCATGTCGTGAGATCTCCTGAATTCAGAAAGTTTCCCCTTAAAAAACTCAGGTGGCTTACCAACATGACATGCATGTTTTGTCTTGAGATGCCGCTGAAGATGTGTGGGCTACCTGCTACTGTTTGTTAGTTTCTCCCCACAGAAAAACACAGTGGCTTGGGTTGGTTGCAACCGATGGACGTAAATCCTACTAAAACATTTTCCTCTAAATATTGACGGAATTTTTCCAGCTCTGGTTTCGCCTTCTTTGGAATGTGTCTCGTGTTTCCATTGTTTGAGTTTTCAAGGCAGCAGTGATTGACAGGTGATGCCTTGTGGCTCTGTGTTTTTATAGGATAATGAAACTGAATACACCATTGAATATAAAATTCAGTTTATGAACTTACACTTACATTTTATTGAATCATTTATTAAAAACTATTTTTAAAGGATTCTTGCATGGATGCAATTTTTCAAAATATATATTTAAATCTTACATACCCCCCTGGAGTGCCTTCACGTACCCCCAGGGGTACGCATACCCCCAATTGAGAACCACTGGACTAGTGTATGTGGTTTGGGACACAGTATGACTTACTGTGAGCGTAAAAATGAACTGAACTTCTTCAATAAGGTAGATCAGACTAGCCCAGAAATAAACGATATATGTCCTTTTATATCCTCTCCTTTTTACAGTGAAGGTAATGGGGGTCTGTGTTTTTATTTTCTTCTCTTTACCGCGTGTGAACCCCTCAGATCATCGTGTTCCGCGGGTCGTGCTCCGTGTTTACGGTCTTTTCTTCTAAATCCATCCATTCACACCAGCCGTTATTCTGCCGCCAGTTTATGTTTCAGCATCGTGGCCTTTTCTCTCCACGGCCGCAGCTCTAAAGCCTCGCAGAGAGACGCGCCGGCAGCGTCGTATATCATTCATACGTATGGAGAGAGGAGTCATTAAACCCTCGGCGGGGACTGATAATGGCGTGATATCTGGAGAGAGAGAGGGAAATGGGAGCTGCAAAATAAATAAGTAAATAAATAAGTAAGTAAATAAATAAATAAGGCTCTTGAATAGGTTGTGTATAACCATGGCAACCTCTCAAATTGATAAAAGATGGTCAGCGGCGGGGAAAATGGTGAGGCTCACCGTAAACAAGCTCCCGGATCATCAGTGACCGACAGAAAAAAATAAAAGAGAAGTTTGTCTTCGCTTTCAGAAACCGCAGGAGCGACTTGGTCACGACCCAGACTCCGAAATAAGAGCCAACCAGGGATCTGTCCTTCAGTCCTGCGGCCATTTCTTTCTCTCTCACACACACGCATATACACACACACACAGATAACAGATAACACACTGACAAACACTATCACAATTAATCCTTTCACATCAGCGCATCCTGTCTGAGGCCTGCAGTTCTGTTCTTTACTACCAGAAAACAACATGGCCTCACCGGGATTCACGACACAGAGCTTTATTAATTTGTTTCATTTATTTACTGTTTTTAAAGCATTTGAACAGTGTTGGTGTGAGTGGCTGCCCCTGTTGGGCATCGATGGTACTGCTGCTCAGCCACCAAGGGTCATTAACGATAAATAATTATAATAAATGACAATTTGTTAGTTAAGTCTGAAATTGATGACACCAAACAACAGAACCCAAAACACAGAACCCAGAACCATCTCGAGAGGTAAACCAGTAGCTGACTGGTATGAAATCTTTACGTCAGGAGTTTTTTTTCACCAGCACCTTTATTTGTTTTTTGTTTTTTTTGTTAGTTTGTTTATTTGTTGTTTTTATCCACAGCAGATGGACACTCGCCGGAAACAGATTCTGTACGGGATCACCGGCTAACGGTGCACCTCCACATCTGCCAGCGTTTTTTTTTTTTCTTTTTGCTTTGTTTTGTTTTGTTTATTTATTTTCTGCTCCGTTGATCTTGCTTTCATAACAGCCCATTTGTTCTTAAGTAATCCAGCCGCAATCGGCTTGTACCGCTGGTGACACGGGGCCCAGTTGGGACGGCCTGATTCAATAAGGGACGAATAAATATGGCGTTATGAAGCAGCCATCCAACAAATCGATGCGGTCGGATTACGGGATGCCGGCGTTTTGTTTTTTCCTGCCTGCGTCCGGCTCGGCAAATTGCTGCAGTGATTGATTCAATCCAATAAAAGGCTTTGGTTGTTGTGCATAAAGTAAAACGTCTGCTGTGTGTTAAATTGACATTGAGTGGTGGGGTGGGATGGGGAGGGGGGATATTTAACCATCCGTACAGCCTGGACAAATCCCCCCCCCCATACACACACACACATCATCCACACCCCCCTCTACACCCAAACCCCCACTCTCCACCCCACCAACCTGCAATCTGTTTCTTATCTCTCAGCATCTGGAGCCACACGACGGGGTCGAACACCAACCGCCTGCATTAGGCTTACATTTAAACCTCCATAATATATTCTCTATAACACACACGCTCACACACACACACACACACATAGACTCATAAATAATGCCAGAAGCAGCTCTTAGCGGTTTAATAAATGTGAACACTAATAGGATCACACGTTTCCTGATGGGGGGCGGGTTTGAGAAATAAAGAGAATTAACATCTGGAATTAGGACATGTGTGTTAAAATATGTGTGTGTTTTCTGTGTTTGTGTGTGTGTGTGTGTGTGTGTGTGGTTCTGTGCATTTCTGAGTGTATGTGTGTGTTCCTGTGGTGTGTGTGTGTGTGTGTTTGTGTGTGTGTTGCGTGTGTGTAGTACAGGCTGTCAGACCAATGTAGTTGTTCAGGTTTCTCAGTACGCATGATGTATTTCTGAATTTGCTCGCGTCGCATTTTGTGTGCGTTGGTGTTATAAATATAAACCTGGCAGCAGTGACACACTATAGAAGAGTTTACTGCAGGCATTATAAGAGAATTCCCTTCACCTAACTTACTGTTTATACAGCATGGGAATCCTATAAAACTGTAATATATCATGTATAATCCCACATTAATTATAGAAGTAAACGGTCCTCTCTCTCTCTGGGTGGGTAGGGTGGTCCTCCCTCTCCCCCATCACTCAGTATAATCAAATGAAAGGTAAGTAAATTATTATATGTTAAAACCCAATTAAAAATAGATATTTTCTTTATATTTTTATTTTTGTTACAGTCTTGTTTGATTCCTGTCTCTGAATAACTGAGTTTGACTCTGAAGAGATTTCTCTATGAGATCTTTGTTCTGGGACAGACTCGATAACGGGCACAGTTTTGACTGAAGCTGCTCAAAACCAGACTCACCTTTTGTCATGGTGCTTTGTTTACCTGTCACCGCCTGTGATGGGCGGAGCCTGGATCAATAAGCCTCACCTGAAATGGTGCAGATAAACACTTGTTTACAGCGGCATTTGTTTGTTTATTCAGTCCTTCCCCCCTCTTGAGCGCTGCGTTTGTCTCCATTTAGCCGGTCGACATCGATCGACCGGGCCGTGTCGATGCGTTTCCGAGAGACGGCGGCGTGTCATCGACTGTGCGGCTTTTCCGCTTCCTATTAACCAGCTGATAACCCAACCTTTACCCCACAGGGGGGAGGGGTGGCCCCCCAGGGGGAGAGCGGCTGGGAGAGCTTTGATGAGAGGAAGACCACAGCACCATAAACACAGAGGAACGGAGCGCCAGAATCCATTTGCGCGCTCACAGCTCACCACTCCACACACACACACCATACAATACACACTCTACAACACACTACACACACCGCACACTACACACTCTACCACACACTCCACACACCATACAATACTCACTCTACCACACACTACACACACCATACAATACACACTCTACCACACACTCCACACACCATACAATACACACTCTACCACACATTACACACACACACCATACAATACTCACTCTACCGCACACTACACACGCTACCACACATTCCAGACTCTACCACACACTCCATAAATTGCACACTATACGCTCTACCACACACTGCACATGCTACCGCACACTACATCCATTGCGCACTCTACACTCTACCACACACTACACACACTGCACACTACAAACTCCTCACACAATATACACACTCCGCACACCACACACTACACACTCTACCTCACACTAAACATACACTCTACACTACCCCACACTACTCACACACTACACACACCACACAAACTACAAACACTCCACACAAACTACAAACACTACTCACTCCACATACTCCACTCACTCCACTCCACAGGCACCACACATTCCTTACACACCACACACTCCTCACACAATCAACAAACTCCTCACACCACACTGCATACTCTTCCACACACTCCTTGCACTCTGCATACACACTCCACACACCACATACTAAACACTCCACACACTACACACACCAAACAATCCACACACTACACATTCTACCACACACTCCACAGACAACACAATACACACTCTACTACACACTACACACATTCCTCATACACTCCACACTCGCCACACACTCCACACACCACACCCAATCTTCACACATTCCACACATACTCCTCACACATTCCACACACAACTCACACCACACACTCAACTCCAGAGACCCATCAGTCACCAAGACTCCACACACTCCACATATACCACACACTCCTCACACACTCCTCATACTGCACACACGACAATGTCCACACACTACACACTCCTCACACACTAAACACACCAAGCACTCCTCACACGCCACACATAACTCACTCTTCACATTCTCCACACACCAAACACTACACACACCACACTTTCACACCCCTCACACACCTCACACTCCACATGATCCAAACACTCCACCAAATCTAAAGATAGAGGATTATAGACATACTTTCTGCACTAAATTCATGTTATATTATATTTTTGGCAAAGTAGACCTCCGTCAAACTTATTTCTCCAAACCAGCATTTCAGTTTCATTACAGGAATCCAAACTCACCATCCAGGCCCAGCAGATCCAATATGCACCGAAACTCATGATCAAAGATCCATAAGAGAATTTCTGCATGGTTGGTTATTCTATTTATTTTCCTTTCCTTGTCTTTTCAGCAAGTTTGACCTCCCTCATGTGACCTTTTAAAAAGAAACATATTTCCCCAAACCATCATTTTATTACAGTGACATCTTCAAGTGATAGATGATGGAAGTTGGTGGAGGGTCTTGCCCCCTGACTGAAGTCCCGCTCTGACAGTGAGGGTCTGAACATGTTGGCTCCATCCTGTGTGTTGATTGTATACATGAGTGAACAGCTTGGTTTGGACAGAGTGGCGCTGGACTCTGTGTTGTGAAACTGACCAAACTGAAAGGCGCAGTTTCATCCATGCGTGAGCGGCGGATGAACACTGAGGCCAGAGTTTGAGCGCTGGAGTGTAAAAACAGCAATCTGACATCATCCAAGATCTCAGAGGACAAAATCCAGCTGGCAGCTAGAGAACCTCCTACTGACACTCCGTTAGAGTCTCCAGCCCTCCAGTTCATATATATATGTATAATGTGGTATCTAATGTGGTCTTAAGGAACTGTTCTCCAGGCTTCCTGAAGGACTTTCAAAGATTCTAATTTCCATTCCAGCCCCTGAACCTGACCAGTTTCAGAGGAATGTTTCTGTTGGTTAAGACACACAGTGACTTACATATGAATCATTCAAGCAGAACAAAGAGCATCTAACTGAAGTCCTGAAACAGTGAAGAAACAGCAGCAGATGATTCCAGATGATCAGGTGGTGATCAGTAAACTGGTGGTGCTGAATGCTTGGATGGATGGAGCTCCTTTATCTAGGTTCCTTGTATCTTTAGACCCTTTGCAGCCTGTCAGTAAAACATTTATTCACATTTCTTTCATTTAATCTCCTCAGTGTCACAAAGATCAGATAGTTTGACAGAAAATTAGATTTTCACACTCCAACAAGGAGATTCAAAGCATTTTTAAACTAACAAGGATATTCAAATGAGGGGATCAAGACTTTTGCACAGTTCTGTATTTGTGTGTATATGGTGTATCAGCTAATATGTATATTACAGGTGTAAAAATGCGTGAAGTCACCTGTAATCCACCCTGGAGAGTGTGGGGGCCCCACGCTGTGCAGAGGCTGATGGGACATAGTGGACCCTCATGGCCACCTGCTGTAAAACACTGTGGTTCATATGAACCTTGTAAGCCATTGCTGTGGCGCCCTCTTCATTGGCGCATGGGTTTGGAGGCGGTGCTCCTTGTGGGAGCGGTGAGTGGGTATTGATTGACTGCAGGTTTGAGGGATGAACCGAGTGAAGAGTTAAAAGTGTCCTGCAGTGCACAGCGACATTTCAGATCCATCCAGAGTGAATCGCATTATTCCAGACATGTAGATCCAGCAGCACTTCCCCAGAATACACCTCCTGTACCTCAAACTCCCAGAGCCCAGTTAGTTAGCCCATAAAAAATATGACCATAAAATTAACCTATAATAAACACAGCCGTAAAATTACCCATAATAAACACAGCTGTAAAGTTAATCCATAATAAACACAACCCTAGAGTTAACCCATAATAAACTCAACCCTAGAGTTAACCCACAAGAAACACATACAAAGTCAACCCACAATAAACACGGCTGTAAAGTTAACCCCATAATAAACACAGCCGTTAAGTTAACCCAGAAAAAACACATCGATTTGTAATGTGGGGGTTTCTGATGTGGCCAGTGAGTGGAAGTACAAGATGGTATTTCTAATCAGAAGATGTGAACAGATGTGTTTACTATTTCTTGCATTGTACAGTGAATTTAGTTTTATTTAATTCATTAATTTAAAACAGATGGACTCTAATGCGCATCTTGTCTGTTAACACTGGCAATCATGACGCAGCCTTAATTACAAAATGCATCCGTATACATCCAGTAGTGCACATTTGCAACCTGGAAATGAATTTACTGAACCTTAAATCATTTCACACCTATTAATTGTTCCTGGCGAAATTAAATTGCTGGGTTTTCAGAACATAATAGCACATATTAATTAGTCCTGGAGACAATAACTGTATTCTGCAGGAGAAAAGTTGTGACACTATTAATGGGAAATAATGAAAGGTATCTCACATTGTAATGATGCCAGTTTCCTGTTTATTAGCAGCTACTGTGTTGGGTTTCATTTTCAATAATCTTATTAGGTTTTTTTATTTATTTGTTTGTTAATTTGTTGTTATTCAGATGTGAGAGAAACTTTTCCTGGCCACGGGTTCATGTTGCGGAAGCTGGAATGAGAGTTATTAGTGCAGAAGCCGGACACGGGATGCGATCGTGATGCGGCTATTAGCCTCGGCCCACTGGACTAATGACGGATGCGGGATGTTGTTCGCACGCTTTTTAATGTTGATAATTTTCCTGCTGGATGTTATGATTGAAAAGTGCTTTCAGAGAAGCTTTTCATTTCTGCTCAGACTTGCCGCTCGCTTCTGACAGAAATGGCCTTTTTTAATGTGAGTTTAATTGCATGTGTTTAAAACTTAAACACTACTGAAACACCATCAGCGTCTCTCAAAAATATTTACACTTAGAAATTGGGGTGGGCATGCAAACACACACACACAGACACACACACATATACACATGCAAACACACACACAAACATACACACACAGACACACACATATACACACACAAACACACACAAACACACACACACACACACACACAAACACACACACACACACACACACACACATACATAAGTCTCTCCACAAGATGTCCATTCATTCTGTAGAGCATTTATGAGGTCAGACACTGATGTTGGATGAGAAGATCACAGTCTCATTTCTCTCTCAGCTAAATGCCGTAAATGTCTCTGTTCCAGTTCATCCCAAAGGTGCTGGATGGTCCGGGCTCTGTGTGGACCAGTCAAGTTCTTCCACACTGAACTCCTCCAGCATGTCTTTATGGAGCTCGCTTTGTGCACT
>JBBPDB010000032.1:14916133-14926943 GCA_037974465.1 Brachypetersius altus | reverse complement strand
CACAGTATGGAGCACTCCTGAATGTCCCTCTGCATGGAAATCCGAGCATGGAGTTCGTCCATTTTGTTTTCCAGAGAACGTTTGCAAACAGTATGACCAGGAGGGTTAGCCTTCGGGCCAGGAGTCGAGTCAGCATGGTGTATTAGCTCAGGGTAGGTTTCCAGCAAGATCGGGTCAAAAAGTCAAAAATTACTGCGCTCTCTCAGTTTTAACAAGGTCGTCCGATCATAGAAGGTGTTTGCATTGAGTGTCTTAACACGGCACAGGAAAAGAAAAGAGTAACTTGACTCGGAGCGCTTCGCGGCGTCACCCTCTGGGGAGTGCCATCTTTATACAGAGAACTTGTCTAAGAGAGTTCAGGCTGTAAACGGTGCTCCTAATGGAGCTCAAACACACACTGACTTTAAAGCTGTTAGAGTTAAACACACCATCTCTGTGTTTATGCTGGATTCACTGTGAGTTTGAACACCAATGTAATGAATTACTGTCTCATTTTCCTACAAAATATAAATAAATGAGGGGAATCAAAACTTTTGCACAGTTGTATATAATGAAAAACAGGGAGAAATATTTGTCCAATTGCTGTAAAAACTTATGCGGTAATGTTGTTGCTATGGGAACATAAGAAGATGACCAAAAGCATGTTCTATTTTCTGAAATACATAAATCAATATTATGTATTTTCTCATATGTTTGGCCGTTACTAAGGTCGGGGTCGGGTCGGGTCAGGTCAGGTCGGGTCATTTGTGATTCATATTAGTATAGAAGCTCTGGTGGCTAACTATAACCCTCAGAAAAGTCTTTCACAGCTTCCAGTACAACGGCGATGCCAAACTTAATCTTAACCCATTAGCAGGTCAGACACCCAGGCCTGGTCTTACCGCCGTGCTAAAAGCCTCTCACTGTTAATGCTAATGCTAACACTAATGCTGCTAACACATCTGAAGACAGATTCCTCCTCCTCTTTTGTTTTCTGAAAGTGTGAACTGGATGGTTTGGGGTGAAACCTACAAAATATTTTGTGACACATAATCTGCCAGATTAGCAACGCATGCTAACTAAACCTGCCATCTGAGGCCTGCAGAAGGTTCTGGAACCACAAAGTCCTCTGAACTGTGCTGCTCATTATAGTCTTCTCTCTATCTCATCAGTAATAAATCATCTTCAGACCTGGAGATTCTGACCTGTTCCCCCACTTTAGGAGAAATATAAAACAAAATTAAAAATCAACTCAGTTTCTTCTCTTTAACATTATGGATCAATACTGTCTGACTTTGGGAGTCGAGACTTGAATTTGATCACTGAGACAAATTTCAGATTAATTTATAAAAAAAACAAGTTTTCTTCTGGATCTTCTGGTGGCTCTGAAGATCTGATCATCTGAGCTGAATAAAGATCAGAGCAGTAAGAGAAAAGAAATTTGGTTTGAAGATTTGACTTAAACTGGGATCGGGCTAAGATTAGAGGAAGCTCTTTCTCAAGAGCTGAATTTAAGAAGTGGGATAAAATTCTCGGAATCTCAGATTGATCTAAAACAGAACAGTTTAGGAGAGACGGGCTGGAAGGAGAAGATTTGGTAAAACCTTTCTAGCCTGTCTAAAGCTTATGCCTGTAAAGGTTAACTGCATTAGCAACATTGCTAACACTGCTAATGCATTATGTCAGAATTGAGATATCCATCAAAGTGATGTTGGGTTTGATTGGTGATAAAAGGCCATCAGTTCAGCTTGGTTGGCTTTAGAATGAACAATATTTTGACGACATACGCCGCACGCTAAACATTCTTAACATGCTAATGTATGCAGCCGAGCCCGGCAGAGGGTCTAGCAGTTCCTCCAGAGGACAGCAGGGAGCCGTGAAGTCAGTCAGGATCCTCCAAGCTGTGCTGCATGAAGCTTTTCCAGCCTGTCATTAGTGAAGGTTTAAGCTTTCATACAGGCTAGCTGCATTATCACTAACACTAGCACTGCTAATGCAGATCCCAGAACTGAAATTACCTTCAAAGTGAAACTGGGTGGAAAACATGTTCATGTTCAACATGTCCATGTTCAAAAGGCAGGAGACCATATTAAAGGAAACTTCAGAATCAGATCTTCTCCATCCAGGTTCAAAGTCAATCTGAGATTCTGACCAGAACAAATTTCTTTTCTCTCATTGCTCTGATCTTTATCAAACACAGATCATCAGATCTTCAGAGCCACCAGAAGATCCAGAAGAGAACTTGGTTTTTCTTATAAATGAGTCTGAACAACATCTGAAATTCATCTCAGTGATCAAATTCAAGTCTCAACTCCTAAAGTCAAACAGTAGAAACTCCCACTGAAATTTATCTTCAGCCCAAACAGACAGTGGAGCAGGAACTTCATCACTTCCCAGCTGTTAGTTTGTGTCTCCATTGCTGTTTTTCATGCAGACAGTAAATACACAGTGTCCTCTTTCCAAGTAGCGATGAAACATTTCAACCAATCACAAAACAGTAATGCAGTCAACTCATCTGCGGCACACTTTCAGCCCTGCCGTCCAGCAGTTCAGGTTCGGCTTGGGTTCAGGTCTCTTTATTTGTGATGAAAAACATGGGGTGGCGGTACTGCTGGCAGTGAAAGAGTGCTATAATAAATGCAGCTGGGACTCTACAGTGTGTAATGGCTCTGGGAGGAGACGGCGGGGAGCCATGAACTCAGTGAGGATCCTCTTAGTTGTGCTGAATGATGCCGCTCCTTACAGTCGCTAACGAAGACCCTGCTCCTTTCCCCCCATCTGTGAAAGTGTAAACCAGTTGGGTTTTGCAGGGTGAGGGCTTCCAGAATGTTTTGTGTCACATGATCTCAGTGACTTGACAACAGGGGCACTGTTGGATTGGCGTCTGGAGAGGTTTTCCATCCTAATCGACGCAGCTGAGACTTCGCTGAAGGTCTCGCGGCTCTTGGAGAAGCCCGGGAACTCAGCAAGGATCCTCTCAGCAGACGGGAGCACAGTGCCTGGGGGAGACACATGGCAGGCAGATGAAGGTGACACTAATTTGTTTTTGTGTGGGGGCTCTCGCTCCTCCCAGAGCACTTTGGAGCCAAGTGGGAAATGTAGTGCCCCCAGGCAAAACTCCCAGCGGCGAAAGTTACCCTCCCATCACAGCGCGATACAGGCACCATCAGCCACTAAGCAGCCTTCTGTCATCTACCGCTGATGCTACCCTGCAAACTGGGGCAGCGCTGACGCCCCTGAGATCAAGAGGCATTAGCTGAGCGGAGAAATGAAGTCACGTGACTCATTTCCCAGACTAATACTCTAACCTGCCGCTTCTCTTCTTTTGCGCTGATTTCAAACCTATCAATAAAACACAAGGACCTTGGTCCCGTGCCAGCCGTAAAACCTTTACAGCTCCTTTACCGATCAGAAGTCGGCCTTGAAGCCCCACACACTCCTTACACATGCAGGAGTGACCTGTTCTTAACCTCTCCGAGCAGGTCGGTGCACCCTGGCACACACGGTCTGTTCAATTTCCCAGCAGGAGGAATAAAATGATCATAAAATCAAAAGCAACATAGAGATGTGGCAGTAAAATGTGAAATATGAGAACAGTGCATCACCACTATGGTTTATTAAACATCCTGTTTCTGCTGTTCCAGACGAGACACACGGGTTCCATCAGAATAATGACGAAATGTACAGCAGGGGGATGAAGCCCTTCTGTGGTGCTATATATATATATATATATATATATATATATATATATATAGAATGAAAGCGGATATATATTTAATGAACCCATATATATTTGGAGTGAAACCCAATATATATGGAATGAAAGCAGATATACATGGAATGAAACAATATATGCTGTATATGGAATGAAACCTGATATATTGAATGAAACTCGATACATATTGAATGAAAGCTGATATGTATGGAATGAAATCGGATCTTTCACTGTGTATTTCTGGTAAATGGGTAAAACCCGTCTGGATGAATAGAGTATATGACGTCTGCCTTCAAAGAAAGAAAAAAATTTAATCGTCTTTTTAACAATTTCTATTTTACACCAATTGTCTGTATAAAATATATTTTGTAGAACTATTGCTTGTACGCAAAGTACTGAAATGATATTGAATGAAAAAACATATTATATATATACAATGAACGTGAAATCATGGGCTGACACTGCTTTGGTCAACTTCACAGGGTCTCCTCTGTTCTGCATGGGGCTGTACAAACCACTTTATGCTCCAAACCAGATACCAGGGAATTACATTTCATTGGTAAGACTGAATAATTATTTTTATTATATTTGCCGATTACAAAATCATGTTTTTATAAATCTTAACCTTAGCTACGACAGGCTAAGTTAGCAAAAGCTATAGATTCTTGTGTTTAAGTCAGGCTTGTGTTTAATGTAAGCACTAACAATTTAGATTACTGGTTTAGTTAACTGTTCTCAGAAATCCACCTCAGTTTATAAATCTTAACCTGAGGTAAGCCAGGCTAAGCTAGCAAAGCTATGCATCTCCGTGTTCAAGTCAGCCTCCAAACAACATTTTGGCTAAACATAAGCGCTATAAAATGTGATTTTATAATGGTCAAATATAATCAAAACAATTTTTGTTGTTGATCAAAACAGAATTTGTTGTTCGCCAGATTTTGAGAAAGTTGCCCTGTGAAGTGTGCCGTGCTAGTTTGCTAACAGATGCAGTACTGACATCATATTATCAAAGCTACAACTAGTTCACTTTAAAAAATATATCAATATCAAGGCAAGCAGTTAGTGTGTCTTTGATCCATCAGTTTGTCTGGGCTACGGTTTAGAATAGTGATAACACAGTAACCAGAATGAGAGGGGACTGAGTGAAAGGTTTTCAGAAATTACTACGCCCATGTCTATACAATAAAATATTTTTATTTTTTGTCAAATAGTGTATAAGTTCACTGTTTAAAAAAAGACCAGCCTGCCTGCCGAAGTGTTACTGTTTGAGTTTTGTGTCATTGACTACCATTAAAAGTGCATAAATGGATATAAAGAATTCACAAAAATCTTTTAAACGTTATTGTTCTTTAATCAGAAAACCCAAAGAGTTGTATCATTTTACATGGCGCTTTTGCCACTCGCAATATAGCGGACACACTGACGTATCGTGTCAACTGGGAACACAGTGTGGCTTATATATGTCTGTCATTCCATATATATCAGGTTTTGTTCCATATATATCCACATATCCGCTTTCATTCTATACATATTAAGTTTCACTTTCATAATATTCCTGTTTGACTTTTTCATAATGTTGACTTTCCCAGTGTCATAAATTCAAATTCACAGCGAATAAATTCAATAAACAAAAGAGTCCATCCATGCTTGTATGTTTTTTAACTTGTGGGAGGGCTCCTTGAAACCCTAAGACCCTCGGCTATTGTTTAAAGAAAATAAATTGATGTAAAAATCCCCCTATTACAGTGAAAAACATATGTTTCTGGGCGGGACCTATACACAGGTCCAACCTCCTAGCAGAGAGGGAACAGAAAAGATGTGGTAGCACTGGATCTGGACGGGAAGGATAACTCTGGAAGTAGGAAGGGATGTGTCACGATTTTGCCTTCTCACACTGCGACACAGTGTTGCGATTTCGGTTCGGTTTCATACCCTGTGCAAAATGTTTAGAGCCACCCTTTGTTACTATACATTTTGAGGAACAGTTCTCAGTTCTTCAGGTTTCCAGTCCCTGAACCTGATTTCAGGGACTGATTTCAGGGACATTTTCAAAGAAATGTTTTTGTTGGTTAAGACACACAGTGACCTACGTATAAATCATTCAAGCAGAACAAAGAGCATCTAACTGCAGTCCTGAACCAGTGAAGAAATAGCAGCAGGATTCCAGATTAATGATTAGTCCACTAATAGCAGCCCAAACATCTCTGCAATAAAAGCTTGACGAATCTAGACAGATCCCTCGTGTGCAGACGGGTCAGGGAAAGGTTCTGATTCTGATGTAAATGTGGAGTAACGGCAGCAGGACCGGCTCAAAAGTGTGTCTGGCCTTCAGACTTGTTCACCCAAATGAGGGCAGTTTGTTTGCGGAGTGTTTTTTGCACAAACATCTTTCAGCGTCTTCCTTGTTATTGTTGCCCTCATTGCTGCGCTGTAATTACAGCTGGCAGTTTGCGTTATTGCGGCTGTGATTAGAACCGCCATTCTTTCGGCGCGGGGCCTCTCATCATAATGGAGCGGCCGGCAGATACAGCTCAGCCAATTAGCTTTCATTTAGACTCGCACTGCAAATGCCACATCGAGAGCGATTGACCCTGGTTGTGCCCCCCCGATCCCCCCCTTCACACACACACACACACACACACACACACACACACACACACACACACACTTCCTCCCTGTCAGCCTTGGCACAGTCCAGTAGTCCAATGATGCCCATACGGACTCCAAACTTGTATTCCCACCACGGTTTCCAGGGGCAACAAGGCCAGCATGGCTTGTCTGATCTGCTTAATGTGGCTGTAATCAAATGAGGAAAATGGTCCCTGTGCAGGTCAATTATGCATCCGCCACCCTGCTGGGGCGACACAGTCTGAGTGCTAACAGAGGCCAGGAAGGGCCGGCAGCCTCCAGCTCCTGCTCTCGCCACGGCATGTCAACATTCAGGCCCTGCCAGCGCCACGCTGACGGAGCACAAATGCCTTCCACTGGCGACCATCACTGGTGGCAAAGGCTGGGAGACAAATCCTTTGGGGCTCAGATGCATTGTTAATTTTGGCAAATGTTCCTTTTTAATGAAGGCAAAACATTTTCACTGCTTTTTTGTGACCATCACATTAACAAAGAAAAAAATTGCCAGATTAGGCTTGAACCGTGACTAAGAATGGATTTTCAGTGGCGACTCACAATTGCCCGTCCAACATTTGGTCTAAGCACGCAATAATAACACTTTATTACTGTACTTCAGTAATGTACTGGAAGAATAAAGCGGTCGAACACACACACTAACACACACACACTGCTTGTATAATCTCTATAGAAAAGCACTGACCAACAGGACAAGCCTTCACTAGGGGGGTCTTCGGAGAGTTTCGAAAAATGGGCCCAGAGTGTGTCCTCATTATATAAAAAGCGTTTAAAAATGTCTCTTTGGGGGACATTTTGGTGCATATTTTTTATCCAAAAAGGGAAAGAAAGTGGGGCTGTTCTTTGTAACGGAGACGTGACAGTGCATGAGGAAAATTACTGATGATTTAAATTAATAAATGCACATTTCTTGAAGAACATTAAGAGGCAGCTGAAATTCTCCTGAAACATCACTGAGAACACCTCACTAATCCTCTCTTACAATCAATCCTCACAGCAATGTTCCAGCATCAGTACCTGACCTCACTAACGCTCTCATGCAATCAATCCTCACAGCAATGTTCCAGCATCAGAACTGACCTCACTAACGCTCATACAGTCAAATCCTCACAGCAATGTTCCAGAAGAGTGGAGTCAGGGGCAGGATTAAAACCCCTTGGATTAAAAACGTTTGGATTTGTTCTGTGGAAAGTTTCTCTTTGGAGTTTCTGTTTAAGCATCAGTCTTCCAGGCTGGATGGACATTTTAAATGCGTCACGCAGCCTTTTAGAGCTGCAGCTGCCAGATTAATATATTCAACAGAGAATTAGTGTAGATCAGCGTCGTCCGGGAGCGTCGGAGGCTCTTTCAGTCGCAGCCCTTCATCTTGTCAGAGCTCGTCCGTCAGGACCGGCGCCGCATCTCCGGGTTGCAGCTCAGAAGCTCTGATACACGGAACGAGAGCTTCCAGTTTGAGCGTTGAGCGGCGCAGCAGATTTGAAACTACGGGCCTACTACCCTGTGTGTGTGTGTGTGTATGTGTGTGTGTGTGTGTGTTTGAGTATGTGTGTGTGTTTGTGTGAGTGTGTGTGTGAGTTTGAATTAGTGTGTCTGTGTGTGTGTGTGTGTGTGTGTGTGTGTGTGTGAGAGCTAATCCGGGCAAGTGAGTGTGTATTAGCACTTCAGAAGCGGATGTGAGTGCAGGTTAAATGCAGAGAGCCGCCGTTTGATCCACGCCGAGTCCACATCGGTCTCTCCAGGATTTTCCTGTGAGTCTCGGGCTCCGTCGCGCTCCGCCGAAAGGTCACACTGATTGATTTCTAATAAAAGAGCTTCCTGTGGGTCATCATACGGCTGAGGTTTGGCCTTTCCGCCAGGGAGGAGGGCCTGTGTACCGGAGAGAGACAAGTGGCCTTGCTTGTTTTTACAGATTTGGGCCTCACATTCTACTCAGACATCTTTAAAATCATGAGATATACTAATCATGAGATATACTTACACAGGACTGTGCAAACTTCTTGAGCCCCCACATCTCTTCAAAATTTGCTTTTAATCTCCTTGTTGGTATAAAATCCAATTTTCTGTCAAACTGTCTAATCTTTGTAACACTAAGGAAATTAAATGAAAGAAGTGTGAACAAATGTTTTACTAGATAAAGGAGTTCCAACCACTCAGCATTCAGCACCACCAGTATACTGATCACCGCCTGATCATCTGGAATCATCTGCTCCTGTTTCATCACTGGTTCAGTTAGATGCACTTTGTTCTGCTTGAATGATTTAAATGTAGGTCACTGTGTGTCTTAACCAACAAAAACATTCCTCTGAACCTGGTCAGGTGGACAACTGGACAGAGTCTTTGAAAGTCCTTCAGGAAGCCTGGAGAATTGTTCCTTAAGAACACATTAACATACAAGAACGTCTGAATCTCTGGAAGAGAAATATGAAGAAATTATCATGACTTTTGCACAGATCTCTGCATAAAGAAAATGAACAGCTGATTAAGCAGCTCCTGACTGGCAGAGTGAGGTGATGTCACAGTTCTTGCACATTTGACCATCCAAGGTTTTCTCTCTCCATATTTATTCCCAAGATTTAGCAAAAGTTTAATCATCAACAGCCACATTACATGGGATCATAACTCAGTTGGAACAATGCCAGTATCTCAAGCGGCCTCTGAGAAGAAGTGGTGCCTTAATAAAGGTGAGATAAAAGTAATATAACGAGCAGCAGTGGGGTTACGTCATTAAAATCTGAATCAGCAAAATCTCACGTTAAACCATCACAACCACTGAGTCACCTTTACAACCACGCCATGCCTCCTTTACACTCCAGCCCGTATTTACAATCGCTGGAACGACTGATTACCACTGAGCGATTGTTTTCATCCCCATGATGTGCGACAGGCAGAATAGCAGGATTAGATGGTGCGATTTTGGAGCATTCGTGAAAAAAAAAGAAAAAAGAATGTCTCTCGGTGCGAGGAGAAGATGACTCTATTAACAGAAGGAGGTTTGAGCGTGAAGCTCCAGACTAATCTCTCAGGCGGATCTAATGCATTAATTTATGCCCACATGAAATCAAAACGTTTTTTTTTGCTTTTGATACGAAAACACAAATGAAAACAAATGATTAAGAGGAGAGATTAAATCGTCTTAATTGCATTTCGACTTGTTTCGAGGGCGATTTAGCATAAAATTATGTGTTTACGGAAATTTTGACACCACATTAGGCGTCAGAATCGTCGGAGCGGCAGAACGACGTTCGGCTGTAAGTGGGATATACTGGGCCCACGCGAAAACCCACTTAAAGTCTGATCTCCTGTTTAAAGAGAATCTGCGGAGGGATTACAGCGGCTGAGGCCGAAAGGCCATCTGCCTCCCATCCCGTGGAAGGAGGGACGAGTGAATCGTAATCAAAAGGGCAGCAGAGGGAGAGAGTCTGGTTATTATTATCATTAAAATAAGGATTGGAGATAAAGCAGGATGAGTTCTGGGGATTGGAGGAGATGGTGGAGAAGGATTAGCTCTAGTGCTGCGGAGGATTACCGACATCCAGTTATGGCACCGGGGCGGTGAGGGAACCCACGTACTCGCGTCTGTGTTTATAGGAGCGCGGATCTCACAGAGGCTCCCTGTGAGTTACAGTATATCACAACCAAAATCTCCAAGATCCAGGATTCTTCATTTCTCACATAATACAAGATACAAGTGTAATACAAGAACAACACATAGTGAAATGAGTCCCTGAAAGTAAATTACAGCCCAAAACTAAATACTAAATATATCTGAGAAAAAAATCAGATAAACAAGTAAACCTTTTCAAACACTTTATGTTTGTTTATTTATGTATGTTTATTTATCATCAAACATGAAGGTCATTAAATCTGCTTTACAGGAATACAATAAAAAATACAAGAAGAGAATAGAAGAATGCATTAATAAACCTGTAAAAGATTAAAAGTCAGTAGGTATTTAAAGAAAGTGGAGAGAATAGTGCAGGTTTATCAGTGATTAAAGAAGGAGGAGAGAATAGTGCAGGTTTATCAGTGTTTAAAGAAGGTGGAGAGAATAGTGCAGGTTTATCAGTGTTTAAAGAAGGAGGAGAGAATAGTGCAGGTTTATCAGTGTTTAAAGAAGGTGGAGAGAATAGTGCAGATTTATCACTGATTAAGGGGCCGTTCACATATTGTGTCTTTTGCGCGCGCAAGTCCATTATTTCAAATGTAGACGCGCGGCAGCCACGCTCATAATGAAAGCGACCGGTTTTGTCAGGCACGTCGGCGCTGCGTCGAGTTGAAAACATCTCAATTTTGCAGAATGCCGCAAGTGCACCACGGGTCATGTTACAAGATTCAACCAATTAGCTTCCTCGTCTTTTCCGTTACACTGACGCCTCGGCAGAAACACGGAGGAGCAGCTCATCATTGTGGTCCAGGGATTTCCTGAACTTTATGATTTGTCAAGCCCCCAAACTTTTCCTAAAATATAATCCA
>JBBPDB010000032.1:14863671-14881650 GCA_037974465.1 Brachypetersius altus | reverse complement strand
CAACCTCTGCATTTAACCCATTCACCAAGTGAAGCAGGGGGCAGCCAGGAACACGGCGCCCGGGGAGCAGTGCGCAGCGACGGTACCTTGCTCAGGGTACCTCAGCGGTGCCTAGCGGTCTTGGGGATCGAACCTGGACTTTCTGGTCGCAGGACGGATGCCTTAACCACTAGGCCACCCAACTGCCCCCACTAGGCCACCCAACTGCCCACATATATATATATATATATCAGAATACCCCCCCTTATCACATCTACTAATCAATAAATCACTCAATCAATCTACCTACCAGTCTGTCTATATGTACAGTCAGACACTGATATTATCTCTGCCCCAATAAAAACAGAGGTGCTTCATTTTTTTACAGGGTATTTATCAAAGTAATATATACACTACTCACAATAAGTTAGGGATATTGTGAGAGACTTAGTGGATGTCATACATATGGTGTTTGTTTCACTTCAGACATTTTTGAGATAGGGAGGCGAATGTATTGGGGTGATGGACACACCTCATTTTGTGTTTTCCATGTAATGTCTCATTGTGTACAGATGAGCTTAAAATTGGGGCCAATAACAAAAGACAACCTTTTTCAATGTGGCATCAATTTCAACATTCTGTGGGTATAAAAAGCTGGTATTGTCAGTATGTCATTCCAAGTTCATCATTCAAACAGCCATGAACACACAACGCCACTTAACGGATGAGCAGCGCCACCTGGCCATGGCACGCCTTCGGGTCGGGGGCAGGCAGTCACATGTTGCTCGTGAACTTGGTGTGTCTCAAAGTGTCATCAGCAGACTTGCATCGAAACACAGAACTACTGGCAGAGTTCATGACAGACCCAGGACTGGAGCCCCACAAGTGACAGACCGCAGCGATGACCAGTACCTAAGGACCTGTGCACTCAGACATCGTTATGCGATTGCCACACAGCTGCAGGCCCGTTTACGAGATGCAAGGGGTACTAGGGTTTCCAGACAAACCATTTGCAACCGACTCCACTGCTTTGGCTTGAATGCCAGACAACCATCGCAGGTGACTCTACTGACACCAAGACACCGCCATGAACGTTTGCAGTGGGCACAAGACCATGTGACCTGGACAAGTCAGCAGTGGTCTACCGTTCCGTTCACCGATGAGTGTCGGGTCACCTTGCACAGAAATGATGGTCAGTGTTGCTGGAGAAGGCAAGGTGAACGATAAGCTGAGGTCAACATGATCCCCAGGGTTTGCTTTGGTGGAGGAGGTGCAACAGTCTGGGCAGGCATCACCAGTCAGCGCTAAACAGATTTGCTCGTTCTTACCTCAGAGACATCATAGAATCCATCATCATCCCCCAATTCCGCCAGCACACCCCCAACTTTGTGTTCATGGATGATAATGCTCCACCACATCGTGGCAGAATTGTCACATCTCAACTTCAGGAAGTTGGAGTGCCTCATATGGTATGGCCATCAGTGTCCCCTGACCTGAACCCCATAGAGCACGACTGGATGATCGTACCCCATCCCCATGTGACCTGGCAGAACTGTGTGTAGCACGAGACGTCGCTGTCAAGCTGTCATTGCGGCAAATAATGGAAAAACCCAAAGGGAACTTTTACTTATTTCATTAAAATTCAGAGCAAATAGGACAAGCACTCATGTAAATAACAATATCCTTAACTTATTGCGAGTAGTGTATATAAAGCTGTACGTAAAAAAGTGGTACACATAAAAAGTGGTGTATACTTACATATAAAGCTGTATATATAAAAAGTGGTAACTAAAGCCGTGCAAATATAAAGTGGTACATATTTAAATCTGTGTATATAAAAAGCTGAATATAATGCAGTACAGATATAAAGTGGTATATATAAAAAGCGGTATACAAAGCGATACGTATATAAAGCGGTGTATATATATATACAAATCTGTGTATATACAAAGCAGTACAGATATAAAAAGATATAATAATGAATATGTGATTTCTGGCCCGGTGGTTCCTCAGTGGGGCTGAAAGTGACGCACATTCGTTCCCGTTATGGTTCCCCTCACCAGATACCACCTCTCCAGCAAGCGCCGTCACTCATCACTCCTCTGGCATCCATAACATGCCAATTAATCTGTCATAATTCCGCGCGGCCGTGACCTGCGTGGATATGGAGGCTGTAAATGTCTAATCGAGTTGGATGTTTGTCTTTTGCTGTCACTCTGGAGGAGCTCCCACAAATTAAACACTGATTCCAGACCTGAGCCAAACCCAGCATAGACAGCGGCTCGCATTTAGTCTTGTTACTTTTATTATTTATTCTGCATTGTTTTTGTATTACTGTGGTTTGTTGACAGTATCTGATTTATTTCTCTGTTTATTTTTTAGATTTGCTCATTTCCTCTTGAAAAACTCTTGAATATATGATGTATGATTACTTATATATGTATTATTATTATTATTATTATTATTAGTAGTAGTAGTAGTAGTAGTAGTAGTAGTAGTAGTAGAAGAAGTAGTATTATTACAGTTTGGTTCTGTATCTGAAAATGTACTAAACACTGAAACGTTTTTTAATATCCAGTGTAGTTCCAGATTGGTTGATCAGGGGCAGAGTACTGATTGTTTAAAATTGCAAATAGATAATAGTGTCATATGGTGTCAGAAACCACATTAGCAAATCCTCATAAACTATATTCGCATTTACAGTATATATTATGTAAACAATAAATATGATATATGACCGCACTGACTGGTGATTTGACAAATGCCCCAAATATGCTCCCCAAACACTTTTATTTCATTTTAAACTCAGTTTTATACTTTACCCTTAACAGAAATATAAAGGTAAGTCCATACAGACTGTACTGTAATTCATGCATGGAGATTTTCTTTGCTATAAACAGGTAAATACAGTAATGAATTATTGTAATTTTTATTAATAAAAATGCAGTAAAATGTAGGAGTAATCACCAATAATTTTTACAGTTCAATTATTTTCTGTTCATCAGCGGTGTGTCTTATTCAGGATTCTTCGGGAGGAGTAGAGACCCACCGGTTAAAGCAGACATTGGACGGCGACTGAGCTCAACAGCCTCTTTTGATTTAATAAGTAGTAATAAAACTACTGGGCTTTAAGAAGAACAAAACAAAGAACAAGAGAAACACTCAAGATGAGTCAGGGGCGGACTGGCAATCTGTGCGATCTGGAAAAGAATGGCTGTCCGATGCATGATGGCTGTCAGCCTGTCTAAACAATAAGTAGCTTTAAATATAAAAATATGCAATTCTCAGAAACACACTAAAGTATAAATGCAAAACAATAGATAAATAAAAAGCTAAAAAAAAGCACAATCTGAACAGAGAGGTCTGGCAGGCGCCTGGATGTGGCCACACCGCCCCTACACTGATTTATATTTAGCTGAATTTATATTTGGATTACTATTTATATTACAAAATTTGTACATTTTTCTTAATAATTTAGAAATAAAATTCGTAAAAAACATTTCAGTTCATATATAATAAATTATGTAATTGTATACGTGTCATAGACTCTATATGTGATCTATTGGTAGAGTTGTGGTGGTTTTTATTTGGGTAGCCATTCTCCTGGCTCTCTATCTGGCAGCTTCACAACAGCTACCTGTGTTAATACAGTGTATCCCAGAAGCCCTCGGGGGCGCACTGTAATTATTTCATGCCAAACTGTTATTTATCGGGCCCGGCGCCCCGCAGAATGTAATGGTTCTGCTTCGGGAGGAGAGAATGCCTTTATAGAAGCAAATTAAATGTCAGGCATCTGTCTTTGATTCTTTTAAAGCTTGTTCTAATTAGTTACAAAAGCTATACATCCTGGAGATCATCCTCACGCGTCACTTTCCATGCGCCGTGCCGGGAACTGCTTGATGCGAGCTCACGCAAACCACACAAACACTTTTTTGTTTTTTTTAAATCTCATTAGTCATGAAGGTGCAGTTTCATCTCCAAAGCTGCCGTCTTTGTGCCGTACATCACAGGGCCGCAGTAACGGCTGATAAGAGACGTCACGCCGGCTGATTGCTGGTTTCAGGTGCGGTCCTCACACCGCCACTCACTTACAAACACACTGGCAGCTTTGGAAAAAAAAACTACAGAGACCCAGAGTGGTCGTACAACCACAGTACGGTAAAAACTAACCAAACACACACAGTTTACATGCTTTAGACCAGATTCAGTCCAACAATCACCACCAACAATCCAACAATCACCACACAACAGCTGTCACACAACTGAAATTTCTCTTCTATAGTTTGGAGAATAAGAGAGAGGGAGAGAAAGAGAGAGGGACAAATACCTGTTTGTGAGCTGCTTAGAAGAACACAGGTTGGGTTCCAGATTTCTCCTCGATGACTCCAGCTGTTGCTCAGATTTTGGAATTAATTTCATAAAGTTTCAATTGAGCCAAAGCAGGCATTTCAGGCATCTGATGAAATGGTGGACAGCTGCAGCTCATTTGAGGATGAACCCCCATCATGTCCTACAAGACGTCTGCCTCATCAACACCACAATACATTCTCATATACAGTACTGTGCAAAAGTCTTGGCACCCTCATTCCTTTATATTCTATATTTAAATAAGCGGGTTCAGTGATTTATGGCAACATGTTAAAACTCACAGTAAATCCAGAATAAGCACAGGGAGGGTGTGTTTACCTCTAACAGCTTTAAAGTCGTTGTGTGTTCTGAGCTCCGTTAGGACCACCGTTCACAGCCTGAACTCTCTTAGACAAGCTCTCCTGTCATTTCTTTAAGGTCTTTAGGAAGAGTTCTCCGGGCTTCTTGAAGGACGTTCCAAAGCTCTTCTCTGGTCTTTTGTTCTGTTCCCTGTCCAGAAGGTCCACGCTGCTTCAGCAATGTGGAGATCTGGGCTTTGGGGGCCAATCCAGGACTGATAGAGTTTCATCCTGTTTTTATATTGATATCCTTAGACTGTGTGTTTGGGATCAGTGATGCTGTAAAATGAAGCTGTCGCTAATCAAACTTTATCCAGATGGTCAGGGACTGTATCTTCATTATTAATGTAATAAAAACAGATACTAATGATTCATACCATGTCACAGACCACATAAGCATGTCTGTAGGGACTACTGAAGGTGAGTGTGTGAGGATGTAAGTGTGTATTTGCACATACTAAGTAGCAGTGGTTTTAGGTGGGGGTGAATATGAATTTTTTCAGTCTCTCTTTAAAGTATTGATGTGTTTTTCTTTACCGGGCCGGTCCTGGCTGGGGCAGGAGTAGGGCCCGCTGCGTGATGGTGTTGTGTATTAGTTGATATTTGAGTCAGGCAGTGAGTCAGAGGAGGTCAGATGTCACTGGTCTGGAATAATCGTGAGATCTGTATGTATGGTGCTGAATCAGACCAGGAGGATTAAAGAAATAACAACAACATCACTGGGCGCCGACTACAGCTCTGAGTCTGAGAACCTTCAGCACCAAAATCAGGTGAGAATAACAAACTGGCTGCACTGATAACGGATTACTTTCATGTGAATGATCTTCTTTAATCTGCTTCTGTGTCTAATCTAAACATATCTGTATATCTTTTACACACTCTTTGATTGTATATACAATGTATTCAAGGTTCAGGTTTACTTTATTGTCATCAGCAGCTGTGAACACGCACAGAGAGAGATGAGATGTTTCTCCACAGACCATAGGGAACATAGAGCAACATACAGCATTCAACCGAGTGCAGGTCACAACAAACTGAGGCCAATAAATAGACAGACAATGAATAGACAGACAGTATGGACACTCTGTAACCCTTTTGGAGTGATGATGACTGTATCACTGTCACGGTGGAAGGCAGAATACTGAGTGAACTGTGCCGACTGTGTAGCGTGGTGGAAGGACGCAGACGTGAGAGAGCATGAGAGAGTTGGTAAGCCACGCAGTTGATCTCAGAACGCTCCCAAGAGGAGTTAGAGTCCACACCAACATGAACTCGCGTTCTGAACACGCACACAGATAAGTATACAAACAGACTCTGTAGAGTCAGAGTACTCGTGGTACCGATGAGTAGGGAGGTGAGTCGAGTAGAGTTGAGAAGGAAGCGACATGCGGGCATGAAGCTTAGCAACTTCAATGTCTGTGTGAGGAATATACACTTACTTCCTGTTTATATACTTTACGTGAGTCACTTCCGGTGCCGATTGATGTCACGTGATCCGCTGTGTGTGACAGTCACTGTTGATCTGATTCCTGCACAGGAGGCAGTTACAGCACTGAACAGAGTTCCATGGATGACAGAACACTACAATAAATAAACAATGAAGAGGCAACGTAGCAATGTAACAGTAAAGTGAGTGGGATGTGAAACTTACTTTACCAGAAATTAAAATATTGCAGTATACATACATATTATTTGCTCTGGAATCATAATCTGATTCTACAGTTAGCATCATAGAAAAACACAGTGAGTGAGTGTAGAGTTATAACAGTGAGGTCTTAAGTGTGCCTGTACTGCAGTAAACAAGGATACAGTAGAGTGCAGGTATAGCTCAGTATAAAACAAATTATAGATATTTAGTATAAATAGCAGTATAAATAGCATAAAGTGAGGTAGTTAATAATATAAACTGAGGTAGCTAAAAGCATAAAGTGATGTAGTTGAGTGTGTTTTGTGTGCACTCCTGGCCCTGATGGCATGTGCTACGAAACTGTTGCACAGCTGTGCAGAACAAGAACAGAAGCTTTGATACTGTTTGCCAGGCGATAGAAGGGAGTCTGTGTGCTAGGTGAACGGTCCTTCACAATGTTACTGGCTCTGTTAAAGCAGGGTGTTTGGAAAATGTCCTTCAGGGGGGCAGAGACACACTAATAACCTTATCAGCTGCTCTCACTGTCCAAGACAACGCTGTGATGCAACAGGAGAGGAGAGTTTCGATGGTGCTTCGATGGTGGGGGGAGGTTCGCTCTCTTCAGTCTCTGTAAAAAGTGCAGGTGCTGCTGGGCCCTTTTAGCTGTGGAGGTGGAGTTGAGGGTCTAGAAGAGGTTCTCTGTGATATGGATGCCCAATAACTTATTAAGTGTTTAGTATAAACACTTTCATTGTATATAACATGTATATGACATGCACCCATTGGCTATATTTGTGTTTGTATGTGTGTGTGTGTGTGTGTGTGTGTCTGTGTGTGATATAATAAGTAGCGGCTCAGTAGTTTTCTGGCTGGATGTGTGAATTTCAGCATCGCAGCATCCATTTTTAGTACAATTATGGTGGAGGTTCTCAAGGGCAAGTTAAGCTCCACTTTGCTGCTGCTTTTGTTAGTTTGCTGATTTAAAATCTTAAAAGCCTTAAAGTGAGAGAGGCTACAGTCACTGATTCTATCAGAGTGACACAAAGGGTGCAGCAGCAGGACTTCAGCCTAAACTATTACAGAGGTGCTGAACAGACACCAGCAGAAATGGATTTGTTTTGATGGTTCTATAATATGTTGAAAGTAAACAGTTTGCACCAAAAACAAGACATTTGAGTGAAACATCACTGACGACCGAAACAGCAAATTGCAACAGTTGTTACAAGAGGTGTGAAGAAAAACAGTGTATTTAAAGGATAAACAAAAAAAGAGATTTTGATAAAGAATTTAATCCCAGAAGAAACGCAGGTCAGATCATCAGAGCCAATATGTGCGTGCCCAGCCAAAGAGACATGAAAGAATTTTTTTTAAAGCATTTTTTATGGCTTTCTTACTTTTTTCTGAGTTTCGTTTGAAGTGCTGACCTTCTGATCTTGTCAGAAAGCATCGTCCAGCGAGCGCGCAGGAAGAGATCCAATTTGGTGTTTGATTTTGGAACATGAATGCAGCCGTTCTGTGTATCGGAGAGAACCTTCAGCCATGTGTCCTTGTGAGAGGAATCAGGAAAACCTGGATAAGTGATGAAGCAATGATGTTTATATACACAGAGCCAGAAGTGAGCATTTACTCATTTAGGAAAGTGATTGTTTGTAAACAGATCCCCCCCCCCGCATCTGCATGATTATGTTACTTTAGTGCATCTTTAGATACCAGTGTAGATACAGTCTCAGAAACCACATCAGTCTCTAATAAACCAGAGAACTAGGACTTCGTTCGGGTCCAGAGCCGTTTCAGCCCAGATCAGTGTTTCAGTGGATCTTGCACATCGTTCACAAAATAAAAAAAACATTCAACTAAATTTAGAAAAGGGAAAGTAAAAAAAAACAGCACATTTATGCTGCCTTCACATGCTATAGGAAAGATGATCATTTCCAGTTGTAATTTGGAAATGACAAGTGTGTTGTGTTCAAGTGCTTTTGTTGGCAGACCCACAGTTCATCTTGAGCTGTTATTTGGGCCAATGCGTAGCAGAGATAGTGGGAGATGTAGTCTTTTAAAAGGCTACTGATTTTCCAGAAAATGTTTGAAAGATTTAGATATAGAACACACGCCATATCGGGAAATCTAGCTTTTTTTGTAAATGTGTGTGAAAAATGTATAATAGTGTCACAGGTCAGCCACAAGGTAAGGTGAGGGTATCACACTGGGGCTGAGCTCCCTCAGGTAGGAGGCACAAAAGCAGACACCCATTTTCTCTTCTGCTTTTCTTAATTTCACAAACACCAAATAAAAGGCACAGGGGCCTAAAAAACCACTAAACCAGGAGAAACCCCAAAAAACCCAACACCAGGGGTAAAGTGAGGGAGAATTAACAAAGGAATAACACAAAATACAGCCTCTTTATACTGTGAACCAAAACTTAAGACACCTGAACATAATCAGTGCTTCATCCCTGGCCAGCCAAGAGTTCTTATTAATCTCCCAGGCCAGGGATAATGCCACACCCCCAGTCAACATAAAAGCCTTTCCATTATTTAGGCAACAGTGGCCTCTAGTGGCTGCTGACAGGGGGTCTCTTGCTTGTTTGTGTTCTTTGCTCTCCGTCACGTTGAAAGTTGATCTCACCTCGGCAACACGTGTATCAAAAATTTCTCCCAATTCCCAGGTGGAAATTACGACGCGAGGGTGTGTTCATGTGCTGTATTCTGGTTTCTGGTATTTACCATAATTCCCATAGGACGTGAAGGCATCATTAATATGGGTTTGGAATTTTGGTACAAATCCAAATACAGCCTAAAGATTTTGGCAGCTGAGTTCAGATTTAATCATTTGACTCATGCCTGTCACACTGTATGAATATTAGATTTTGCTCTGAACAGTCCCTTTAAGTGCGGTGTGAAGGGTTTCAGCGAGTCTCCGGTTGGGCGGAGGTTCAGTACGAGCAGGTTCTTCGCTTTTAGTTTCCACGGCGACTAAGAAACGTCTGACTCATGTGTGACCTTCGTGTTAGCTATCATTAAGAGTGCTCCCTGTCATCACCGTTGATTGTTGTTCTCATGTGTGTCTTTGTGTATGTGTGTGTGTGTGTGTGTGTTTAATGCCTGGAGACACAGTGTGTGCTCCATCACACTTTCTGACACTTTACACCTTTTGCAGATTTCCAGACTTCCACTGTTTGTAATTTAATTCATATTGATGTTAATATCAGTGCTAACACTCTTAATAACAGAATATTAAGATCTGTTAACACAGATACACTTTTGTTATTATTACTTTTAACACTGTTAATTACACTGTAAATGATGAACCGTACCATCAATGCTGTTCTATTAATACGGGTTATAACTTGTTAATGAAGTAGTTGATAACACTTTTGTGGTACTTTTTATAATACTGTTAATCATACCATTGCTACTGTGAAAATTACTGTAAATATGAGAAATAATAGAACTCAGGGTTCTTATTCCCCACCTTACGCAGAAACATACCATCAATAATAATCATAGTTGACCATTTAATTGTCTGTTCAGTCCTTTTATACCATTCTAAGGGATCTAGTTTGGTTAATTTGTGACTATGCTGAAATTTCTTGGATGTTCACTTGCGCAAAATTCTTGTAACATTACAAAGTAAAATTTTTCTGCCGAGTGTGAAACTGCAAATAAAAATGATATTGTGGAATAGGCTGAGCAGCTGCTGTTCCTTTAGTGAAGTCTGAAATAAACACTTCGCCTCAACACTCTGGTTAATGTTTTGCTCCCGATGATTTTAATCTCATCTGGAAGAGAAAAGAAATTGCTAAACTGCCGTGAGTGCCACCAGAGACCCTCAAAAGCTGCTGGGCTCTGCTTGTCCTGAACGCGAGTATCTAAAACCACAAAACTGGGCCCTTCAGTACTGGACCAATGGCTATCATATAAAAAGACACACAGGTCCAGTTTTCAAAGTGTTTTTCAGAGATTTTCTGTCTCTCGGACTGGAGGAAAAAACGCCCTTGGACTGAATCAGCACTAACAGTCAAGCGCCTCCTTCATTGCTGTTTACTGTCTCTGGTGTTTCTGGATCCTCCTCAGAACATCTTGTGGCTGAAGGTTTAGCCCGGTGACGGGCTGTCCATTACACTGCGTGACTCATGAGTTTATTTTCAGGTTCACCAGTACATCTGTTGGTCCTTCAGGTCTGAACAAACAACAGGAATAAACCAACAATTATGTCTGAAAACTGAAAACCCAATTACAGCTTTCACATAATTAATTAAAACACCTTTTATGAGAGTCCTTGGGCAAGACTAACACTATAGAGATACACCCACAAATTCATGGGCTTACGTCTAAAGAGCACTTACAAATTGTGAAAAATGCAAATTTGTGATGTGGTAAAAAAAAATTTCTGGTCTGCAGCAGCATCAAAGGGCAGCAGCTAGTCAACAGCAAGGAGAACTAAATATCGTTCCCAGATTGGCTTTCCATCTCCCTGCCTAAAAGTACAGCAGTATTTCACCAACCCAACCCAACCTAAATGATTAATTTAAATTTTATTGTATAAAAAAAATAATATTTGGTGTGGAAACAATTACAGAAGTCACACTTTCCTGTAGTTCTTGACAAGGTTTGCACACACTGCAGCAGGGATTTTGGCCCACTCCACTTCTCCAGATGCAGAGTTTCAGCTCCCTCCATAGATTTTCTACTGGGCTCAGGTCTGGAGACTGGCTAGGCCACTCCAGGACCTTGAAATGCTTCTTATGGAGCCTCTCCTTAGTTGCCCTTGGTTGTGTTTTGGATCATTGTCATGCTGGAAATTCCAGCCACGACCCATCTTCAGTGCCCAAAATCGCGTGATATATGGCCCCATTCATCCTTTCCTCAATACAATGCAATTGTCCTTTCCCCTATGCGGGAAAACACCCTCAAAGCATGTTGTTTCCGTCCCCACGCTTCACAGTGGGTATGCTGTTCTTGGGATTGTACTCATCCTTCTTCTTCCTCCAAACAGATGTTCCTTGGCAAACTTCAGACAGGCCTGGACATGTGCTGGGCTGATCCCTCACCTTTTTCATGATCATTGATATTCCATGAGGCAAGACCAAAGGAGATTGAGGATCTTCAGTTTCTTTCATTTTCTAATAATTGTGGCAACAGTTGTTGTCTTCTCACTAAGCTGTTTGCTTATTGTCCCATAGTCCATCCCAGCCTTGTGCAGGTCTACAATTTTTTCCCTGGTGTCCTTAGACAGTTCTTTGGTCTTTCCCTTAGTGGAGAGGTTGGAGTCTGATTGATTGAGTGTGTGGACAGGTGTCTTTTATACAGGTAACAAGTATAAACAAGTGCAGTTAATACAGGTAATGAGTGGAGGATAGGAGGGCTGTTATGTGACTTACAGTTAAAAGCTAACAGTTATGTGAGAGTCAGAATTCTTGCTGGTTGGTAGGTGATGCAATACAATTGAAAAGTTTATATACACTTATGCAAGTATGTATGTATGTGTTTGTGTGTCTGTATGTTTGTGTCTATATGTATGTGTGTGTATGTGGGTGTGTGTGTGTCTGTACGTTTGTGTGTGTGTGTATATGTATGTGTCAATATAAATGTGTGTGTGTTTGTGTCTGAATGTGTATGTGTGTTTGTGTCTGAAGGACCTTTTCTTGCTCTTTCTTTCTGTTTGGCCAAAAAGAGGCCAAAATAAATCTGAGTGACCCAAACTGACCCTCAGCTGCTCCAGCAGCGGATCTTCAGAGACCTGAGAGGAACACCGACCTCAGCCAAAGCCTCCAGCATCCAGCAGGCTGGGGTGAGCTGGGTCATCTTGATCTGTAGATGAGAAGAATGTGACCTCAGAAACTTACATAAGGGCCCTGAGAGCAACCATGGTAAGCAGATTCCCCGGGTCTCCTGTCTCCTCTCCATTCAGCTCCATTAGAAGTTGCTCCTCTTCAGCCCGGACAATAAGAATGATAAGGAGGCGCTTTCAGGACCAGCTGCGGAACAGAAGGCTCTTTGTGCTGCTTTGGTGCTTTGGTGTCATCGGCACATCAATCTAATAACGGCGGCGTGTTGGAGGCGAGGCAGAAGTAGATAAGAGCTGAATGGAGCATTTAAACTATCCAGCAGTGCTCAGGAGGTCAGTCCTCACAGAGTCCCCCCGAAAGAGATAGGGCCGGACTCGCATGTTAAAATCACTATTTCTCCTTCTTTTCTTCTGATGCCTCCTGTACAATGGAGCACACCAGTCCCTAAAGGACAAACAAAGCTTGCCCATGGCTTTGTCTGGAAGATCGCTTTTATCAACTTTAAAAAGACCAGTGAATGTAGATGCAGTGTGGGAGCCTTTCTTTGTGTTATGGAGGCGTATCTTTGTCTTCTTCTTCCTCTCTATCTGACCAGCCTACTATTAGACCAGTCCACCTTCTTCCATCACTCCATGGTCCAGATCTGATGTTCACTGTAAATCTTTCGGTGGTGGACAGGGGTCAGCATGGGCTCTCTGACCGGTCTGAAGCTACGCAGCCCCATTCCCAGCAGGGGGCACTGCACTGTGTTCTGACGCCTTTCTATTAGAGCAGCATGACCTTCTTCGCAGTTTTTTTCTATAGCAGATCTTCTTTGGATCTGCTATAGACGGCGCCGCCCCGACCCGACCTGGGTTGATCTTCGCTCCCCACCACAATCAGAGAACCTTGGGAGTCCAGGACCCTGTTGCCGGTTCTCTGGTTATCCTTCCTTGGAGTAATTTTGGTTGGTTCTGACCACTGAACACCAGGAACCCCCCACAAGACCTGTTGGAGATGTTCAGTCAGGTTCAGGTCGGGACGGGTTCAGGTAGGATTCAGGTCGGGTTATGGAGTGGGTTCAGGTCCAGTTCGGGTCGGGTTGCTTTATTCGTGATGGAAAAACATATGTTTGCAGGCCCTCATGTCCATTGAAAAGTACTGTAAGACCCACTTTCAGCCCGGTCGTCAAGCAGCTTGAAGTCGGGTCGGGTTCAGGTCGGGTTCAGTTTGGGTTTTGGTTGGGTTCTGGTCAGGTTCGGGTCAAGTTCAAAACAGGTTCAAGTCAGGTTTGGGTCGGGTTCAGGTTGTAACCTGTTCTTCTACAGGAGGCACCATCTAAAGACCATTTGTGTTCACCTGGAGGTTTAACGTTGCGACTGATTGGTGTGTGTGTGTGTGTGTTAAACTGCTCATTGTCGGTTTGCTCTTTCTGGCCCATAGCAGGACTGAGGCGACATACAGGAGAAAGTAGAGCGGAGGGTAGTCTGTCCATCAATTAGCACCCGTTTCACCTCTACTGTCAACACACTCTGCTCCAGGTTTACCTTAATGTTCCGTTATTTATGTATTCATTCATTTACACATCTTTTTATTTTCTCAAGGACAAGCAGACCTAAACCATTTACAAAACTGTGAGATAATAACGACATCTTGAACGAGCCCATCCTAAACAGCCCACAGTAAGGAATCCACACCATCTCTCAGACTGAACTTATTTCAAACCTGCAGACTGAGGGGAGAGAAAGGAGATAAAAATAGAAGTAGTGGTGATGAAAGATGAACAGTACTGTGTAAAAGCCTTGGTGCGACTCTCATTTCTCGACTTTTCTTCCAGAGATCCTTTCAAAGACTCTCATTTCCAGTCCAGTCCCTGAACCTGACCAGTTTCATAGGAATGTTTTTGTTGGTTAAGACACACAGTGACCTACGTTTGAATCATTCAAGCAGAACAAAGAGCCTCTAACTGAAGACCTGAACCAGCGAAGAAACAGGAGCAGATGATTCCAGATGATCAGGCGGTGATCAGTATACTGGTGGTGCTGAATGCTGAGTGGTTGGAACTCCTTTATCTAGGATCCTGTAGACTCTTTGCAGCCTGTCACTGAAACATTTGTTCACATTTCTTTCATTTAATCTCCTCAGTGTGACAAAGATCAGACAGTTTGACAGAAAATAGGATTTTTACACCAACAAGGAGATTCAAAGCAGAATATGAAGAAACGAGGGGGGCTCCAGACTTTTGCACAGTTATGTATATTCCGCTTGAATATGCACAATATTAAGGTCATCTGCACATGAAGAATAAACTGAAATAATAATATTCATTTTTGAAAGATCAGAAATGTTGTTTTGGCTGATGGATGTCTTGGCACATCCATCGTGTGAGGGCTGATTGTGTATATTTGTTTTTTTGCCAAACTCTCGCTTTAGGAAACGAGCGACTGGTCCAGCCGTGGTGAGAATCCCAGCCGAAAGAAAGCAGCTCCATAATTGTCTCTGCTTGTATTGTGTTTTCCTAATTCGTCCTTCCGTCTGTTGAATAGCGATCAGCTCTGCCATGTGCCTGCACTGCTTTTTACCTCCGATCTCGCCTGACAAGAACCATATGCTGCATTTTCCTGGGTTCATGTGTGTTAAAGGTTCAAACCGAAGGCTTGAATATGAGAAGAAAACTGAAATACCAAGAATAATGAATAAAGCAAAATAAATAAGGATGGTAATATGTGCTTCATTTTCTCATTAGAAACACAGCGTTAAACATCCACTCCCGACCTGAAAGGATACTTGAGGAACCCATGGAGGAACTTTACTTCAGTCTAGCCAGATATTAAAATCACCTGCCCAATATTGTTCAGTTCTCAAAACATCTGTGACTTTTCAAGGCCATGGAGAGATGGAAGAAGGTGGGTAGAAGTTCTCTTCTACACCATGGTTTACTTGGAGAAGAGATGGATCAGGATGCAGAATGTGACGAAGGCGAGGTGGTGGAGGCAGTGCGATGCTATGGGTGATGTTCTGGTGGAGATCTTTGGTTCCTGCATTCATGTGGACATTCCTTTAACATCTAAACACTGCAGACCATGTTTCCCCTTCATGGAAACGCTGTTCCTGATGTCAGTTCCTGTTCAGCAGGATGACCCCCCCACACTGCAGACACTGATCAGGAAATGTTTGAGCAACATCGCAAAGAGATCAAGGTTCCTCCAGATTCCCCAGATCTCAATCTGATCGAGCTTCTGTGGGACAAACTAGTCCCATCCATAGGGGAACCACCTCACAGCTTCCAGGACTTAAAGGATCTGCTGCAGAATCACAGACCTCCAGAGGTTCTTGTGGAGTCCAGACCTCAATGTTTCAGAGATGCTTAGGGGGAACGAGGAGAAACACACAATATTAGACTGGTTTTAATGGTCTGGCTGATCGGCGTACAGGTCATCCAGAACTCTAATGTCTAAAAGAAACTGAAACTAAAGCAGTTTGTTTAATCTTGAAGGACAAAGACAGGAGGGAAAATGTTCTCTGAAGAGTTTTTGTTGCGGAACCCACATACGCATCCACACAGATGTTATAAGTGGACCTCAGGGACAGTGATGAAGCCAGGAAAACTGTAGAATTGGCTCTTTAGATGTTTATTTGCATGGGGAGAAGCTTCGCGAATGGTGAAGGAAGTCAGACAGAGCCCTTCATTATCCAGGCCTCACGCTGGAAACTTCAAAGTGACTCCAGACTCTGTTTTCTTCTACATCCACAAACTAGCTCATCTCACAAACCGCACCACTTCTCTAATAACAAATAAAATCACTTTTACATCACCTTATAATAGCATAATTATACTACTTTTAGATTATGTTATCTACTAAATTACTTATCTTATCTTCTAAATCTACTTTTAGACAATCACTTAAAATTACGTTTACGCTACCTACCAAAACTACTTTTAGATGATCTTATTTCATAAAATGACTCCTATATTTTCTAATAAAGCTACTTTTATATGACCTACTATGATGACTTTAACCCTAAAACATTCACAGTGGAACAAAAGTCTCAAAGCAAAAACATATTTAGTATAAAGATTAACAGACATGAGATTTTGCATTATTGGAGTTAACGGCGATATTTTTTTTATCGCGCGACAACAATCTCGCGCCGTTAACAGCCCAGCACTAATAGAAATCTATAGAAATGTCAACTAGCTGAAAACCACTGAACTCTGTCCATGTCTATGAGTCTCTCTGTGTCAGAAACCTCGTAGGCGAGCGTATCAAAGACTGAATGTCTCCGGGTGAGTTTGTGGCAATGTGGATGTGCCATTAGCAGCGTGCTAACGTCACTATAAACTTGGCTACATTCACGTTAAGGTTTAGATGAATCTGTGAGTTTTAGGATAAGGAGGAAACTGCCTGTTTAATGTTTGGAGATTAAGCTGCGGATGAGGTGGACGCAGCACTCCATGAAGGAACCAGATTGAGTGACAGGGCTGTGTGTGTGTGTTTGTGTGTGTGTGTGTGTACATGTGCACATGCACCCTCTAAAGCCAGGCCTGCGTGTCCTAAGCCGGTGGGTTTTGTCCTGAGCCTCTGAGCCGCTTCCAAAGCCCGACTGCTCTGTCAGGAAAAAGCCACAACCTGCTATGATTCTGCCCTGCCTTCACTCCCACGCACTGTCAATCAAGCGCTCTCACCCCCACACACACACACACACACACATACACATGCACACACGCTGGCACCACACCGCCTGCAGATGCCCAGCAATCGCTCACTGCAAAACCCTACAAGCACCACTTATCTCCCAAGACTGTTTTTACTCACATTGGGCTAAAAGCTGGTCAAAATATTTCTGTGTGTTGTTCCTTATCCTTTAAAGAGCCGGGCGGCAGATTAAAAAGGTACTGCTGCACGAAGAGTTGTGTTTACATCCACATCCGTGCAGATGAATGTTCCTTTCTGAAGGTCATGTGGACAATGTGCAGTCAGGCGGGTGTTAATGATTTTCTAGATGTAAATAAATGCACATTGTGTACAGACACATTTCTGAAAGGTCTGATACACAATTAGTGGTTGATGAAATAAAACTACTGGGAAAAAAAGGGATGGCACATTTTATATGTTGCAAATGTATATACATATATAAAAAAAACTCAGTCCTGGATTGGCCTCCAAAAGCCCAGATCTCCACATTACTGAAGCAGCGTGGATCATCTGGACAGAGAACAGAACAACAGACAAAGACGTCCAGAGCTTTTAGCTTTTAGCTCTGGAACGTCCTTCAAGAAGCCTGGAGAAATCTTCCTCAAGAACTTGACAGGAGAAATGACAGGGGAGCTTGTCTAAAAGAGTTCAGGCTGTGAATGGTGATCCTAACGGAGCTCAGAACACACACTGACTTTAAAGCTCTCTGTATCTCTCTATTTTAGATTTTCTGTGTTTAAAAATGTTGCCGTAAATCACTGAACCCACTCATTTTAACACAGAAAATAAAAGAATGAGGGGGTAAAGACTTTTGCACATAGTCCACATGTGAATTGAATTACTCTGGAAATCAATGGTAACTCCATGTCTGGAATGATGAAGAAGCTCTTCAGCATCTGATTCAGGTTCCAGTTCAAATGATACTCGTGACCTGAACTATTACAAATGTGTGCAGATTTTATTGGAATTTGGAATTTTTTTTTTTACATTTCTGATATTATCAATAATACTGATTATGATTTTAGGCACCAACACATTTTAACTGTTATGGACGCAGATGTTGATCAGTTCTCATTTCCCAGGTCAGAGTTGCTGCCTAAACATTTATAGTTTCTAAACCAAAACATTGTCACGACCGGGCGCGCGAGCACCCGGCCATGCGTTTCCTCTAAGGGATCGGGACGAACCAGGCAGACAGGGTTC
>JBBPDB010000032.1:14845701-14855838 GCA_037974465.1 Brachypetersius altus | reverse complement strand
TTAGTGGTGAGGAAGGGTCGGATTCTTCTGATGTTGTAGAGAAGGTATCTGCACGATCTAGAGATCTGGTCAACCTGTGGCAAGAAAGACAGATCTTCATCAAGCGTAACACCAAGGTTTCTTACTTTCTTAGAAGGGACGATAGCCGAGTTCACTACTACTACTACTACTACTACTACTACTACTTCTACTACTACTGCTGCTGCTAATACTACCTCTACTATTATAGTTGTGTTTTGGGCTCCTGGTCTCTGCTGGATTGTGCTGAGCAGGGAAGTGGCTTTTATTTCCCTCTGAGCTCATCTCGCTCATCCGTGACTTCCTGCCATTTAAAAACAGAAACAGAACAGCCCAAATAAACATCTGCACCTCCAGAATCCGATCTAATCAGTATCACACACACTCATATAAATATACACACACACTGGACCCAGTGGAGGTGGTGAGTGACAGAAGAATAGTGGTGAAGCTATTTTTACAATGCAAATGTGCATATTTATATTCCTAGATTTTATACTGTACATTTTTTAGACTGTACATTTGAACATTTTATTTTATACTGTACTGTAACATAGTGTTTTATTCAATTTTATTTTATTCTCTTTTTTTTTCTTCTTAATATTGCTGCTCTTAATTTTGTACTGTCCACTTTCTGCCATGACCAAGCAAATTTCCCACTTGTGGGTCAAATATTTGTTTATCTTTTCCTATCTTGTGTATGATAGTGTATGTGACAAATAAATACTGAATCACACACACACGCACCGTCCTCCCGGTTCTGAAAACAGAATCAGCTCCAGGGAGTTTTAAGTATTGCTAAATATCATCCTCAGTCATTCTGAAATACTGATACATTTTGTCCCCATGCCTTCATGAAACATTGGTAACTTTCATCATCGCAGCTTCTTGAAACTTTGGTAAATATTTTCCCAACACTTTCTGAAATAATGGTAACTTTCATCCTCAAGACATTTTGGAATGTCAGTACAATTTGTTCCCACTGATTTTGACATTTTGGTAAATTTGGTTCCCACCACTTTTGGAAAGACTTAGAAAGACTCCTTTGTGTGTCTCAGTGGTGCATCAGGAGGCCACGGCATTGGTTGCTTTTTTAACAGAAAAAAGCAAAAACGACCTGGAATTCTAAAAAAGGAGCCTCAAGAAAACAGTTTCACTCGGCTGCTCGGAACACGCCGGGCAGAACCTCAGAAGCGGTTCTGTACTCCTGCTTCTGATGGAACTCAGCACAGGTCCAGCTCAGACAGCACAGAAACCCAAAAAGCCTCTCTGATCTGTGTCTGGTGAGGAAGACGATCGTCAGACACTCATTTAGCCCCTCAGAGCCGAGAGACATAGACGGACAGGCTGGCCAATTGCATTAGTGGATGGACATATGATCCAAATGGCTGTAAATCAGTAAGAACTTGTTAAATATCTTGTGTTTTCATTCCTGAATGAGATTTAAATTATTTCTTTATCTGTGATCCTGAACTTAGAGCAGCATATTGGTGGTGGGATAAAGATTTGGCCTCTGTTTGGCGAGGCAGATAAAATGGCTCTGAAAACTCACAGACTCTGAAAGATTTATGTCCTGAACTCGGTTCTGTGTCGTCTCTGCTGTGGAGGTGAACAGGCCGACTCCTCATCTCCTTATTTAATATTACAGGCCTTCTGTCTCAGAGTCTCAGCCTTTGGCATGAAAAAGGGGGAATAAATGCTGAAATACTGGTGTCCTTTACACTTTGTCCCCACAGTTTTTAGAAATGCCAGTACATGTTATCCTCTCAAATTTTTAAAATATTGGTACATTTTGTCCCTAGCACATTTTTTAAAGACTGTCAAATTTCATCCTCACCACGTTAGGAAAGGCTGGAAAATGTTGTCCCCATGTCATGGTGTATGTAATTAAAGGGAAGCAGGTGGACGCAAACTAGTAGAGAAGAAACACAAAGTTTCACAAAACCCCGACTCAGAAAACAAGAAACAGAAAACAAAACCAAAAAAGAAATTCAACAAAAACAAACTGCAAGGTTCATGCTAGCTACAAATCAGGAATACACAGAATCGGGGCAGTCCAAGCCAACAGGCGAGATAAACATAGCATACAGAATCAGAATCTCTCAGGGTGCAAACGCCAACTCAAAAATGTGTAGCACGAACCTGCAAACAAAAAAGAGAAACAACAAGAAACATTAATACAAAGAACAACGTTTAAGGATCAGGTAGGGTAGTATACACACACGTAGGAGAACTAATACTGGCACGCTGAGTCGGGGTCAGGCTGGGAATTATATAGTGTACAGGGAAACGAGACACAGGTGAAACTAATCAGGACGCAGGTGAAACTAATCGGGACGGGACGTGATACAAACGGTGTGTGTAAACTCTAAAGGGAACAAGAGGTAAAGGGAGGAAGGGAGGAATGGAGGGAGAATGGGATGCGGGCAGGTATGGCATGAAACGAAAGAAAGGAAAACACAGAGAAATCATGGACAAAATAAACGGGATAAACTAATACTCAGGGGACGGGGAGCGGTGTCTACGGGGGGAGGGGGAGGCGACCGTGACACCCCATCAGTTTTTGAAAGACTCAGTGGGACATGAGGAAACCAGCATATTAGTTTTTTATTCTCTCTTATTTCTTTTTTGCTGTTGGAAAAAAATGGAATAAAAGGAAAAGAAATGTGTATGATATTCCATAAATCAAGCCACTTGAAACACTTTGTTTCGCTCTCTTGCTGTAAACATGATGGGAGCGAAGGTTCAATCTTCAGGTTCCGTTGGTTCGGGTGTTTCTCAGGTATGCTTTGTTTGCAGCCTTTCTGATTCACTGCAGATATTTAAGATATTTCACTAAGGATGGAAGCAGTTACTGAAAGTCCAGACCATTCTTCTAATAATAGATCTCACTGGACGACTAGAAACAACTGACTATCAAGTATGATTTTAGGACTTACTGACTTAAGATCAGAAGGGCAAAGATAACATTTACAAACTTAAGGTAGAATTTGATTCTGTGAACATATGAGAGGGCCGGACACGAATGAACTGGTTGGGAAATAATAATAACAATAATAATAATAATAATAATGCAAAGAAGAAGAAGGAGAAGTGGAAGAATGGAAGAATGAGGAGAAGAATTAGAATTAGATATAGATTTAGATTCTGTAAATGGAATGAAGTTTTAACTATTTTATCCATTTGTTCATGTCTGGATTCGAGCTAAAGCATGTTGGGTTGAGATTGATTGAATACAAATGGGACACCCGCGCTTCCCGTCATTGTTTGTGATCTGAATAACATAATTTGTCTGTAAGAGTAATGACACATGATTACAAGTGGTTTGTGATGAAGTGTTAGTGAAACTGAACAAAAGACGGTTCTTCAGGGTTTTCTGATTTGATCTTCACTCACAATGATTACATTTTGTCTGAAGAGCCTGATGTGGCTGAGGTGATGAGTAGGGTGTTTTAAGTAAGAATGAAGATGCAATATTTGTTGTTTTCTACATATAGGCTGGTAAAAGTGCTGGAGGAACGTTGTGGTCCGGAAGAAATGTTGTGGTCCTGTGGAAACACTGTAGTCCTGGAGGACTGGTGTGTTCCTGCATGAACATTTTGGTCCTGAAGGAATTATGTGGTCATGGAGGAACATTGTGGTCATGCAGGAATTATGTGGTCCTATGGAAACACTGTAGTCCTAGAGGACTGCTCTGGTCCTGGAGGAATGTTGTGGTCCTATTGGAACACTGTGGTCCTGCAGGAATGATGTGGTATTAGAGGAACACTGTGGTCCTGCAGGAATGATGTGGTCCTATAGGAACACTTTGGTCTTGGAGGAACATTGTTTCAATTCACTGGGTACTGTGTGTAAATGACACACCAAGTGAAGCAGGAGTAGACTTGACAATCCCAGCATTTCTTTAAGCGACTGAGGCAACACAAATGAATGAAACTCAGATTGACCTGCTTGGGTGCAGCCTTGGCTGCTGAAGGACATTCTGGTGATAGAGACGATCCTCAGGCGTTCATTTAGTCCCGCAGAGCCGAGAGACAGAGACAGACAGGCTGGCTAATTGCATTAGTGGATGGACATATGATGCAAACGGCTGTAAATCTGTAGGAATTTGTTGTAAAAAGGTGAAATAACATGTTTTCAGGATGAGATTTAAATTATTTCTTTAACTGTGATCCTGGACTTGGAGCAGCATGTTGGCGGTGGGATAAAGATTTGGTCTCTGTTCGGCGAGGCAGATAAACCGGCTCTGAAACCTCACAGACTCTGAAAGATTTATGTCCTGAACTAAGTTCTGTGTCGTCTCTGCTGTGAACAGGTGAACAGGCCGACTCCTCGTCTCCTTATTTGATATTACAGCCCTTCTGTCTCAGAGTCTTGGCCCTTGGCGTGAAAAACACATTTTATGTCACACAATTTTGTCCCCACAGTTTTTTGGAAGATTGGTAGGTGATGTCTCCAAACCTTTTCTGAATGGCTGGTTAATTTTTTTCTCCACTTTTTAAAAAATTTTATTCTCTTAAGGAACGGCTGGTAATTTCTTTCCCGATCAGTTTTTGAAAGATTTTTTGAAAAAAATTGTAAATAATGTCCCCACCACTGTTTAACAGCTGGGGCAGCTGGTGGCCTAGTGTTTAGGCTGTTCGCCCTGTGATCAGGAAGTCGTGAGTTCGATTCCCAAGACTGCTAAGCACATCTGAGTCCCCCACACACTGCTCCCCACCAAACACTGCTCCCAGGCACTGTATTCCTGGCTGCCCACTGCTTCACTTGGTTGAATGTGGTAATTGCAGAGGAAGAATTTTGTACATTTTGTCCCCACTACTTTTTAAAATGTGTCCTCACCACTTTTTGAAAGATTTGTAAATTGTGCCCTCAACATTTTAAAAAACTATTTCAATTTTGTCTGCCAACTTTTTGAAACATCAGTAAATTTCATCACTTTCTGAAACGCTGGTATATTTCTACCTCATGAAGTTAAAGCTAAATATATTTTGTGGAAAAGTTCTGCTGTCTGTTGGAATGTTAAATGCAGAGCAGCTGCCATGGAAGAAAACTATAATTTCTTAATTGCTCTGTCGGATAATGAAAAACATTTCAGAAAGCCGTGGTCTCCAAAGTATTACACACTGTACACACTTTCCAATCATTTAAATTTAAGTGGCAATTAATTCATGAATAATCACTGAACTAATGTGATTTAATGTTTGTTTATGCATTCGTTTATTCAGGCTACATTTTAATTCGTTCTTTTGAAGCGTTATGCAATTAATCCTGGTTTATGTTGGTTTGTTACTATCATGATTCCTGCCTTCTCTGTGTGGTGATTTCAGACAGTGAGTGATTTTGTTCAGACCTTCATTTGTAGGCTGTAGTTCACAAACAGGAATAAAATCTCAAGCTGGACCAGAACATCCAGCAAAACCGGGAGCTCAGGTTCAGAGCAGAAATGGCTTTTCCATGACTCTGTTCCTCTGTGATGAAGGAGCAGCTCATCCGTTTTCTCTGTAACCTTTAAGTTCTATTAATAAAGCTCCGTGTCTGTCTGCCTAGTGGTCCGGAGGAGATGTGATTAGTGTGGAGCTCAGGCGAAGGTGAGAGGTTTTGCACCCAGCCTCATCTTCTCCACTGTAAGAGCAGGACCAGGCCGGAGAAACGCCTTCAGCCAAAGAGCCGTTTCGGTTTTGAACCACAGCAGAACAGCAAATTTCACACTGAATGAAAATGATTGACGTTAATGTAAGTTATGGACGTTTGTGTACACCACACTGAACAATCTTGTTCAACAATCCCATATAGACCCACTTATGTGATTTCTGACTATGTTCGGTTGTAGAACCACCGACTGAAGAGCATCAATAAAGACGCTAAAAACAGAAAGGCCTGGACGATATGAAGCCATTTACATCACAATATTTTCCACTATTTGTGTGATAAAGTTATCAAATTATTCTAAAACTTTAATCACAACCAATAATACAAAAGGCAAATGATAATAGTGGCAAATGATAATTTAATAATAATATTCTATATTTAAAACATGTAATGGAAGAGGCATTGAAATTAGATTTAAAAATGAGATTTTCTTTACTGAGGTCCTAGTTGATAGAATTGAAAACAAACTACAGAAAACAAAACTAGAAGGATCAAGGTCCAGAGTAACAGTGTGAGACCAACTGTAGTGAATATAGAACTGTATAATTATTATAACTGTATAATTAAATTATAACTATTATTTACATATACAATTTTATATATTATTTTTCCAATTAAGTTTCACATTATCGTCATCAATAACAAGTGAAAGTAATGATACACAAAAACAAAGCAAACAATACAGACGGTGAACGTTAGACATAAGATACGAAACTATGAACTAAACAATCGAGTTCCACTTAATTTTTTATATAGATCTGATTCAAAAGAAGCTTTTCCAGCATATCTGTAAACTTTCACAGCACAAGGCCACACCAGAGTGTTTCACACACAACAGCAACAATACAGATAGAGAGAGCTGCTTGTAAAGCAATTCTATGTGAAATATAGGCATTTCAGTCTTAATATGATATTGCACTCAGCTACACAATAAAAACACAAAAGCTAGATTTGGTATCTTTAGTGTATTTCTATGAGTTATAGAACATGTATAAGTGGAAATTCTGTTCATTCAGATTAAGGCAGGTGCAGTTCGCAGTCCAGCTGGATTATTATTACAGTAACCCCCCACTTTTCACAGGAGTTACGTTCCAAAAGCACCCACGTATAGTGAAAAAATGCAATTTGGTAAAAAAAAAAAAGGCCTATTTTTATGGTGTAAACCCTAAATATGCCCCCACACATGTTCCCAGAACATTATTTAATTTTACATTTTCATTTTAATGCATTATTCTGGCAAAATTCTGGTCTGCAGTTGCTACAGATGCTGCAAACGGCAGCAGCAAGGAGAAATAAATATTGGTAAAAAGTTGTAAATACATTTGTAAATACTTACAAAAAGTAAGCATTATCGGTTAGCATTAGCAGCGTGCAGCGAACCAAAACAAAGACTCATACACAAAAGGAACATTGATATAGCTGTCTCTACCCACATGTTTAGACAGGGCACCACTTACTAATACTAAATAAACTGAGATACCTGTTGAAAATCAGGGGGGAGAGTTTAAAATACTAAAATACGAAGACAAGACGTTGCGCAGTGGCTACTGGCTGCTTTCATTATCAGTACGGTTCTCAGAAAAAATCTGCGTTAGACTTAATCCATGACTGTTGATTATTTAATTAATTATTTATTTATTTTATTATTATGCCACCGAGATCGAGATGGGAGTGTGTCGGCATATTTTTTTTTATCTCTTAATATTTTAAAACCTATTAAAGCTGTTTTTATATCACACTTTCTTAGGGACAGAGCTTTTTTAGGGTTTTGGGGTTAGCGCTTTTTGGGCATGACATGCTGTCCATTATATAATCTATATCATGAGACAATGTACTGGAGTTCATTTAAGACCAGTATACCATTTATAGCCTCGTAGCTCTGGCGAACACGTTTCACTTAATTGACGACTTTTGTGTTAAAACAAGTAAAATCAGATTTCTTTTAGCCACACTGTCACGTCCAGACTGTGTGAAGTAGATGTATGTGTCTCGTCCTCCAGTAGAAACATCAGAATTGCAGCTCCAGCAGTGAAGCTAAAGAAGCAAACATGTCATGTCTGATGGTTTATTTTTAGGATAAATGTGTTCAATTATATTTTTCTTAACCTACTGATCACTTTCAGACACATACGCAAAGCTGTACATTTCCCACGCAGTCTGTATTATTAACCTGAACTTCTTTGATTGAGACAGGTTGTTTGTTCTATAAAGCCATAAACAGAGCTGGGCAGGGAATATCTGACCCGGATGGCGGGTCTGGAGGCGCCTTATTTACTTGTCGTCTTTGTCAAGGACAGGCTCGTGCTAAGGTGTGATTATTGGCATCTAATTAGGATCCCTGCCGGGCTGTAAACACGGAGGATTAGCCGAACATAAACACACCCATCACACAATAACCAAACACATCAACTAATAAGGCCCGCTCCCTTTCGCCTCCGTAATGAGACAAGCGTGTTATTTTTTGCCAATGAGGCTTGACAAATGTATTTTCATTTCGGAGGTGGCGGCGTCCCTTTTCCTCATTAATTTGAGGCATTTCTGCTGTCGTCTCGTCTCTGAACCAGCCCGGCGATTTTATTTCTCCAGCATCCTGCCGATATTCAGTGTGAGTCTTTGAAAGGTTGGCCACAGATGAATCGCTTGGCACTGGAGTCGCCGTCTCCATTTGCCCTTCCCATTGCCATAGTCCAATTATCTTAGTTTTCATAAAGTGCGGCCGTCTGTGCCGGCTGACGGCCGAGTGATTTGTCGGGCCACGTTTGCGGGAGATGCCTCAACTCAGTTCGGGAGGACACGAGGCAGCACTCGACGGCGTAACGAGCTCCGGCTTTCTGTGTGTCTATGTAACGACGTCGTTTAGGGCAGTTCACAGCCGCCTTCATTTAACTTGCGATGTTCTGCGCTGGAACTTCACAGCAACTTCTTTTTTTTGCCTAAAAGTTAGTTCATTATTTTATTTAAGTTCCCGTGTAACTTCCAGAGCCCTGTGCTGCTCCTCCATGCTTCATTTACTTTATTAAGCTTTGTCTACACAAGCCTGTAATAGGATGAGCAGTAAGGAGAAAACCTCTGCAAATTCTTCTCGGGAATTAGTGCTCATGCAAGGTCAGGGGAACGCACCGCGGACACGTTCACTTTCTAACATTTCGCTGTCTGCAGCCACCATATTAGAAACTCCTGCAGATGGAGGATTAGCTATTAAAGAACATCCAGTTCCTCCAGTTTATCAAGAACAGTCGGTTTTGGACCACAGAGCAATTCTGGATGGTGGACACATAAAGTGTTTCCAATAAAGTAGTCAGTGAGTGGAACCACAAGGTGGTGTTTCTAATACAGTGGCCAGTGACAGAAAACACAATTTGAGTGTTTCCAATAAAATGGCCAGTGAGTGAAACCGCAATGTATTTCCAATAAAGTGGCCAATGAGAAAAAGCACAATGTGTTTTCAATAAAGTGGCCAGTGAGAGGAACCACAAGTTCATGTTTCTAATAAAGTGGCCAACAAATGGAATAATGCGAGTGTTTCCAATAAAATGGCCAGTTACTGTATTAATGGTAGATTGGATGAATCATGTCTATCTATTAGGACTGGAATGGTACACTTACAATTTGTTTGGATTCAGGATATTCAGTTCATAATTCAATATTCTTACAAAATTCAGAATAATTTCATTGGAAAAAATAATGATTGTGTTCAGTATAGTGATGATACTATATTTGGAACATGGAGGGATGTGTGTGTGATGTAACACTTATTCTCACATATTTTCACATTTCTGCATTGCAGTATCATGCTGTTTTGAAGTATTATGATCCCACTACCTTCTATTTATCTCTCTCTCACTATCTCTCTTTCTCTCTCTCTCTCTCTCTCTCTCTCTCTCTGTCTCTCTCTCTCACTATCTCTCTCTCTCTCTCGCCCTATTTCTGTTCTCGCTCCCCTAACGCTGGTGTAAATATTCACCCAGTGGGACACAATACGGCCGTTCAGTGAATGTTGAAATAGCCAGTTCATAATTAAACACCTGACTCTGGTGTTTGATGTTACGTAACTGTGTGTAAGATGTAGGAAAAGGGTGAGGAGATGCTCCAGATGTACATTTTTAACTTCCTTGGACATGTTTACCTATGATGATACACTTTGCAGGGCAATGTTGTGATTCCGCTGCACTCTCCAACCACCATAGGCCCCATAATTCAATGTTTGAGATGTAAACAAAGTTCAGAGTGTGTTCAGTTCGTGTTGAGTGTGAGCTGAGCGTGTTCAGTGTGTGTGTTCAGATGGCGTTTGTTCTGTGTTTGTTCAGTGTGTTCAGGGTCTGTTCAGGGTCTGTTCAGGATGTGTTCAGTGTGTGTTCAGTGTGTGTTCAGTGTGTGTTCAGTGTGTGTTCAGAGTGTGTTCAGAGTGTGTTCAGTGTGTGTTCAGAGTGTGTTCAGTGTGTGTTCAGTGTGTGCTCAGTGTGAGTT
>JBBPDB010000032.1:14817589-14830305 GCA_037974465.1 Brachypetersius altus | reverse complement strand
CCCAGGAACACAAAACCACATGACAAGACACATGACCAAACCAGAATAGAACACACGTCAAAATAAAAGACCCTGAATACACAGAACAGAATAAACCAGAAACATTAACAAAAAACAATGGCCCTAACCGGCCACTGACCCGACCGTGACACAATTATTGGAGAAAAACATCTGATTTCATAAACAGACACAAATGCTCCAATCTTTAAGGCCATTATTACCGTTTTGTATTCTTTAATTAATGCATCATTTCAAGTATGTCAAGTGTATTGAAATTATCAACTTGCTTACAAAGATTCTTCAGTCTATGATTAATAATTAATTAATAATGAGTTACTTAATAGAAGCACATCAACAACTGCTTATTGATTGGTAATCAGTGGAGCTTAAAATGGAGTGAATACAATGACTTATTATTGATTAATGAAGCATTCTTAAAAGAAATACATAGTAATGAATTGCTTATTAATCAACTTTAAGACGTCAAGGTGTAAGTGTCAAATTCCCCTCCTCAGTCGAGCCGCAGTGAAGGGCTATTGTTTTCTCTTGTAGTCCTGGGTAAAGTCCACGTCTCCCACGGTGATTCCATTTCGTTTCCCCTGGAACTCCGGATCTTCTTGTACTTTTGAAGTAATTCTCCAGACGAGAGTAAACTCAGGAACACGATGCTCACCAGAGACAACAAACAGAAAAACTTTGGGACTTGCTAACACTGAGTTTGACTAATTTTTGTAGGGGTTCTGTTGAACTCGGGTCCAGCCTCAGTGGACTAAAGTGGATTTTACTTCATCTCTCAGGGTGAAGAGGGCTCAGGTTTTCCTAGTATAGTTCTATATACAGCACTGTGTACAAGTATTCCTCCACTTTCCACATTTCTTCATATTTTGCTTCCAGAGATCCAGATATCTTATATTTTAATGTGTTTTACTGTATTTAAACTCTTTTTTCCTGTACAGTCCCTGAACCTGACCAGTTTCAGAGGAATGTTTCTGTTTGTTAAGACAAACAGTGACCTATGTATGAATCATTCAAGCAGAATAAAGTTCCTCTAACTGAAGTGCTGAACCAGTGAAGAAACAGGAGCCGATGATTCCAGATGATCAGGCGGTGATCAGTATACTGGTGGTGCTAATTGCTGAGTGCTTGGAACTCCTTTATCTAGACTCCTTGTATCTTTAGACACTTTGCAGCCTGTCAGTAAAACATTTGTTCACTTTTATTTCCTTTAATCTCCTCGCCATGACAAAGATCAGACTGAGAGTCTGAGAGAAAATAGGATTTTTGCACCAACAAGGTGATTTAAAGCAAAATATAGAAATGAAGGAGGCTCAAGACATTTGCAGAGTGCTCTATAAAATGTCGATTTCCTGGTCTTGTTTCCTAGATCTTTATCGTCAGAGCGCTCCGTGGTTCGGCCTGAAAGTCGGAGAGCTCAGAGGAGCTCTGTCCTGCTGTGGAAGGTTCAGGCTATTGATCAGAGCAGCTCCGCCCGCGGAGAGCCGTGTTATCTGTGTGTTTTTTTCTGCTAATGTATCACAGAGCCAGTGGCCTGAACTCTTGTCCCGCGCCGCGACCCCGCTAAGCTTTATTTGTCCGCCCGGCTCGGCTGTGTGTCTTTGGGATTAACGCCGGCTGACGGGTGCAGAGTCAACACGGCCCTCACACTCTCTCTGTTTGTGTGTCATAAATGGACCTTCCTCGTTTATTGAGCGGATTGTCGAGTTGTTTATGAGAGAGAGAGAGAGAGAGAGAGAGAGAGAGAGAGAGAGAGAGAGAGAGAGTGAGAGAGAGACACAGAGAGAGTCAGAGAGTTAGAAAGAGATAGAGTTAGAGAGAGACAGATAAAGAGAGAGAAAGAGAGAGAGAGAAAGACAGGGAGAGACAGAGAGTTAGAAAGATAAAAAGAGAGTTAGAAAGAGAGTGAGAGAGAGAGAGTGAGAGTTAGAGAGAGACAGTGAAAGAGAAAGAGAGAGAGAGTTAGAGAGAGAAAGAGAGACAGTTAGGGGTGGCGGGGGTGTGGCTCTGTTGACAGGCCAGTTGGGTCTGAGCACCTCGATAACCGTTGAGTGACATTTGGAGGAAACAAAGAACCGAATACATTGCTCAAAAAAATGTCGCCACACTCCTGTGATTCACCAAACAAAACAGTTTCCCTCATCAATTCTATACACACAGGATCAGCAGCATCTTAACATAAGTTATCATTTCCACAGGAACCATTCTCTAGCTAAACTGTACTGTGATGGAACTTGTTAGTGATGTCCTGGATCACCTTCACGTTTCTTGCAGAGTTAAAAATACATTTGTTGGAGTCTAAGAAACCCCCACTGAAATGTTTTTTCAGCCCAAACAGACAATCGAGTTTGAACTTCATCCACTTCCCAGTCGTTAGTTTGTGTCTCCAATGTTGTGTTTTGGATCATTGGATTCTAGACTATGAATTGTTCCTGGATGCAAACAGCTCTGGAAACTCATTCAAAACCTCAAAGGTCTCTGTTTAACTTTAATACCTGGGATGTAATTTGTTTGTTAATGTCCTTGTTTGATTGAAATAATGGTCAGCATTCTGCTCCGTGAAAAACATAAGATGTTACAGAAGAAGAGAACAAAGGTAACCCATATAATCTAAAACAATAGGTGAGCTATATTCAGCATTTGCATTGTAGATTATCATAGAGCATGAAGATACAGCATCTGCTGACAGTGTTACTTACACAAAGTTCCTTCACTTCAAACAAAAATATGAAACCCAGGACAGTAGCTCGAGTTCAGTGGACTTGGTTTCAGTTCACAGACTTGGTCTTGACACAGATGGCTCTGTTCTGTTGACTTATAATGTGGGGGACTGTCATATATGTGGGTGGTCTATTAGTTGTGTCTGTCACATTGCTCACAGCAAAAAGGGTCGGTGTCTCTGTATGCGTCCTGTAACCTCCATGCTGCCCGTATTGTTGGATGTGTTTATTGTTAGTGAGTGACGTTCAGAATTCACATTACACAGCACTTATTATTGATCTATTTCGTCAGAGGAACAATCAAAATGCCACTGAAGTGTAGAGCTCATTCCTGCCTCACATATTTGCTTGTAAAAATATCTTTCAGCTTTGTTAGATGTGTATCGACATATTAAATGTCTAAATATCTGTTAACAGTATGGATTAACTCCCAATATTTTACACCTTTAAAATAAAAAGCTTGCCAGGTTTTCATCTTTGGCACTGACTGTGACACTGCATGAATTAAAAAAAATCAGCCCTATACAGGTATGTTAAACATCATCTGTCCAACCAAATACTGGCAAATCAGCTTGTCTTGCTAGTGAAAAAGCACAGAAACACAAAACAAGACCGTAAAGATGCAGCGAACGCAGAAAATATGTGGGGGATCAGATCTGAAGACTGGAATGATGGAGAATAGATCAGTACACCACAGATACGTCTGATCGTGGCTTTTGGTTTGTTTGTTTGTTTGTTTATCATGGTGCACTGTAGTCTGTTTACGTCCCACCTTCTGTGGAACGTGGTGGGTAAAAGAAGGAATGATAAATCCATTGTCGGAATCCACATTTCTGTGCTGCATTCCCTTGGGAGCGTTAAAAAAGGAAAACATTAGACTTGGCATGAAGGTTCCACCACGTTAAAAACTGCATTTCTTTTCTTAAAAATAGGGGCTTTAAGTCTGTAATAAGGCCTCAGGATTGTCCTATAGTCCTCCGAGGGGGTCTGAGATGATGGTATGGGTCATGCTAAGGCCTGGATAATTAGCGGTGTTGTGTGTCTTTCCTCGCAGCATGAGAGTGAAGCTCCAGGTTTTGGGCAAAGTAAATAAAACCCGCTCCTGAGCTGCCGCCGCCGAAAATGACTGAGCGATTCTACACCCACGGTTTTGCCAGCAGGACCTGAATCACCGCGAAGGTAAAGCCTTTAATGGCCACCATCCATTTCTATCCAATTAAAGGTTACATGCACATCAGTCTAGAATGCATTGTTTGGAAATTGGAGCCAAACCCGGGAAGGCGGAACGGGTCACTTAGACCCATAAAGGAGGAGTCTAAATCCGGAATTGATCACGGTGGGCGAGAGGGTCATAAATCCACAGTTATATTAAAGAACAATTTTGTCTCCGGTGTAGAAGCTGTAAAAATGCCTAATGTCCAATCCCACCTAAGCCCTGATGAATTAAAGAAGTGCTTAGGGCTGACGTGTTTATGTATAATCCCATACCTCAGCGCCTCCGAGTCAATTAGCCCTTTTTCTCCGCCAGCAGCTCGGCGAAAGACTAGAGCGATCCCAATAATGGACCGGGGTGAGCAGACTGCTCAGGATTTACATTCGCAGGGATTAAATGTCATTTTTGCTGCCATTCTTGCTTTTTAATTTTTTTTATTCCTGAAAGGACTGATATTACAGTGGCTGATGGGTTCCTGATATTTAACACTATGGAGTTCTGATAAGAGATGTGGTGCGACGGGGAAGCTTTTAGTTAAAAAGCGGCGTGAAATATGGGCTTGACCTCAAAATGTGCCATTGCGGGTTATGCAAGGTAATTTGGAGCAAGTTGAGCATTTTTGGCTGACAGCGGAGGAAATAAAATGGAAATGAAGCGCTCTTACATCACATTGAGGAGAACAGTCCAAAACTTGAATGCCTTTATTATGCTCCAATTAAGCCTTAATAAGCCTGTTCCTGGTAATTAACTGGCTGCTCGTTACTTCGTTTAGCAATAAACGGTGAATTGAGCATTTTCCAGAGCGCTTGAATTTGTGTATTATATGTTGGAATCTTTCTAGGTGCCCCTTATTAAGTCTTTATTAGGGCGTATGATGTCAAAAGGTGGTAATTAACTGGCTGCACTTCTTATTAAATTATAACTAAGGTTAATTAAGCATTTCCAGGACACATTTTTGTTTGTAATACCTCATAATTGCAAGCTGCATTAAGGTTTATAATGCTCATTGTTATGATAGGGGTTTAAATGGGACAGAACAATAGTTTGGAAAATTATAAATTTTAAAAATACTTATGAGCAGAGAGTTAATTACCTGCTATTGGCTTGTTAAGGCTTAATATGAGCCTTATAACTGTGTTATAAAGACGTACCAAAGTGCTACCAATATTGTATTAAAACATAATGTATTCGTAAATCTTTGTAAAACTCAAACCTTACAATATTACACTGGCATAGAATATGACATCAAATGACTCAATACGAAACCAAACACCTTTTCTCTTACCCTACAGGAAATGAAGTAAAATGAAGGGAAAAGAATACAGGTTAAGGTGATTGAGGGGGAAAACTACTGAATTTTCCTCTTACTTTCAATTTTGTCCCTTAAATAATAGAACATCATGATTAACCCCTTTAATTTAATATTAAGGGGTTTCACCCAAAATTAAGGGGTCAGTTCACAAATGAACAGCCACTTCATTCAAATGATGTATTTTCTGGGTAAATTAGGCTCGGGTAAGGTACATTTTAAGTCCATTGTGTTCCATAGTGACTATGATATGATTATGACATGTCATGTCATGCTACAGGGTGCGTCTGAAACACCAAATCCCCACATACAAAAGTGTTATCAACATTGACTTAAAAAAACATGTATTTGAACATATTGGTCAATAAATACGACACTGATTTAGTAGTTTATTTGAATTGAGCTACATAACACTAACCTAGAATATGTCATATGCTGTCATGTTAAATTATGTTCTGGAATACAGTCATCTGCTAATTTGTCAAGACAGCAAATACTATAACAACCATGATGGGAATGGTTATTATTATGATTCTAATTATTATCTGTATGCAATTCTATGACACAGTTATGACATCTTATGTTAGTGTAAGATAGCAGATATCAAGCGAAGTTTAAATCTGATTCTAATTCCATTTTACCTACCACTGGGCTTCATATGAACTTTGTAAGGGTACTATAATGCCCCACACACATACAAAGGCATAATCAATATGTTGTTACATAGATTATGAATAGAATATGACATGTGCTGTCATGAGCTGTTGTGAGAAATTTTGTTCAGAAATACAGTCAACATTATCAGAAATAGTCATGGCAGCTTATAAAATCAATTAGTAAGTGCTATGACATGTCGAAGTTATGTCAATGTTTGAGTACACAGTACACATCAAGCTGAGTAATGTTTTGTTGCACGCTGCTACACAGCACTGACATAACACTCACACTGACACAGTGTGTCATGACAGCTCATAACATCACATGGCATGTGCTATGACATGTTATCTCAATCTTTTGTAGCAGGGCTCAAATAAACATGCATTATGTGTATTGTTTACTCTAGTTAGGTTTCAAGATGTGAAGCATCAGTATATTATTATGACAATCATTATATTATTATGGACGTCAAAGCTCACGACATCAATTGACAGTTCTGTGACACAGTTATGACATGTCACATCAATGTTATTTTGCAGCATTCAAGGAAACTTGCACTGCTCTACCGGATAAGCAAAAATGTTGTATTCAAAGAAATCTCCATAATTAATATTCCCCACCCAAGTGAACAGGTTTACCTCTGAAACATTTTAAAAGGTGACCGTATTCAGTGGCAGGAGCTTGACGACAACAAAGTGTGCGCTATTGAACTTGCGTTCTTTAAATGGCTGCTCAACCGCAGCCCCTCTCCATTAACACACGTTTGAATAGGTCCTATTAATTACATTTGACACCCCCTTGTTCTGAATTGCCGGCTTTGACACCTAAATAGAAAAACAAGCATTGTAGGGAGCGTGCCCGGGAATATCAGTGGGGGGAAAAAAATGTTTTAAAAAAAGAGGAAAGAGGTATCTGGAAATTAATCACACTCCGAATTATTTGCTGTGAAAGGAGAAAGAGATGCGCCCCTATTCACGAGTGCGCCGTAATTTACCGTGCTTCTGAACAAACACATTAACGAAATACATTACGGCGGAGAGGGAGGAGAAAGGGACAGTTCATCAAACGGCGGTTCTGGTAGGAGGGAAAATGGAAAGGAGAGAGAGAGAGAGCGAGTGAGTCTCGTTCTCCCCTTCCTGCAGCCTACCTGTGAAAAGCTGCATTATGGACACATTTCCTCCCATGATTCTCGGCATCTTTCAGTGCGAATAATGGCCATTGGGCTCGTGACGCGCACCATAAATCAAAGCGACTCATGTTGTGTTTACCCTTTGGAGACACTTTGAGGCTTGCAGGAACTGTATCTGTATGGTCCAGCTGTTCTGCCTTTCCATCGCTACGGCTAATCACAGCGTTCAACCCCCCCCCACACCCCTCACCCCCACCCGCATTACCACTCCACTATTGTCTCGCTCCGAGTTTCGCCAAACTTCATCTCCGGAGTGTCACTCTTTTTCCCAGCTTGCTTTTTTCCTCCTCCTTACACAGGCACCATTTTTAGATAGTGTAAGCAGACTGTCCATGTTCGGCACAGAAGAAGTCCTAACAACCACGGCGTTCTGCTGAAGTTTCGCCAAGCATTTTTTTTCTTTCTCTCTCTCTCCTCTCCTCTCCTTCAGCGACAAAACTTTGAGATATGTGACAAGTTCTAAAAGAAAGCCCACAAATATGTTTCCCGCATTGTAAGAATTGCAGTGAGTCACAACCGTGAAGCCTTCAGAGATGCGGAGATGACAAAACGGAGGGAGCTTTGGCTTCCTCTCCTCTCCCATCCGCAGAGACGCTGTGAAGACACGGATAATTGGGGACGGGAGAAGTGTGTGTTAGGGTGCGCTGTGTAAATTGATTCGGCGTCCTTCAGAGTTCTAGACAGGATTGTTCCTCACCCTTCCTGGCCTTTTCCTCTCAGCCATTCTCCTGGACAGCGTCCGAGGAACCCCTGGGGACCGAGCCCCTGTTGCCCCAGCTCTCGAGGCCGAGGGTAATTGACGGATCCACTGGGGAGCCCTCTGCAACGCTTTCCTCAGGAAGCGGCGCATTTGCGAGACTGAAAGCCCTTCCTGGGCCGCCACTTTGGTACTCAAGTGAAAGTACATGCGGGGGCAGGTACTGGACCATCAGAGAGATGGAGGGTGGTGGTACAGTTAAAAAAAAAATCAGAATCCACCAAAGGCATGGCTATTAATCTTCATGCAAAGTTGGTTTGAGAAAAACATATCAGTTTATTGAAACAGTTACGTAAGAAGCTAATTTGCTAGTCATGTTTCATCTGCAGTACCTTACCACGCCACTAAGTTACATGACCAAATAAGTTACAAGAGAACTTTCAACTGCAGCTCAAATCATTAAATGCTATTAACTGCTGCCTTCTAAAGGTGGCACTGTACCCTGCAGAGGTTAGAGCATTCACTGTGTGTCCTGCATACATTGTTTACATTTCCATCTTAAATAAATGTATGGTTTTCGGCACCGGGCAGGGCTTTGCTTTGATATTTCAGCAACTGCATCAAATAATACATGCACAATGCCACGACGAAAAGATAGACCTCCAGGAACTTCTCCGATCACTGCCCGATTTGTTTTTCTTATTTTATTTACTCGAGATCGAGTGACGTGCCCTGGGCAGGCACCCCCCTGCATGACGTTCTTTTGTTTTGGGCGGAGTGCACATGAATGGAGCTCCATATTGACGGTGGGTGACATAAGTCTCATTTAAAAGAGCCTCATATCTGTAATGTTGAGACAGTGGGAGCGGGTTATTGAATATTTGCCGTGGGCAGCTGGTGTAAGCGGCAGCGCAGAGCAGGGGAGGCTGGGTAATCGACAGGCACAGAGTGAAGGCTGTTTGAAGTGGCCCTGCCGGCCAGACGGCTGGTTCTGCCTGTTTGTCATGTAGAGGCTGATCGATGGTCAGCCCAGGTCTCCAGGGAGAACCGGACCGCCAGGCTCAGATGCTCCTCGGCCCCTTTTGTTGTGTTTCCTCTCTCTGTTGCCACAAGCTCGGGTCCTGGAGGCCGGGCGAGTGGAGAAAGATGAACTGTGAGGGAAATAGATGGAATAAATTTCCCACTCTTCACTCGAGCTTGCCCTTCTCTCCTCTCTCTCCTCTCTCTCAAGCTCTGAAGCTTTTATTTTCATTTTTTTAATGCTGCCTTATTTCCAAGCTTTAGCTCCATCCATCCTCATCCTCCTGGACACTCTTTTTCAGGCGTCTTCTGTAACCCTGGAGTCGATATGGTCGTGTCGCACTCTTCAAATGGAATTACATAATGAAACGACCGCTTATACAGCAAGGTACACATTTACATTCTGAATGGACAAAAAAAAACTATTTTATCTGCACAAAACCTGAAAATGACTCTTCATCAAATTCAAATCGTTGTAAAACCTTCCATCTTCTTCTCACACTCAAACTCTGGACTGAAAGGATCTTCTCATCTCAGTGGAGCTCAGAGAAATAATTCACTTAACGCTAAGGCATGACTTTGTAATCGTGGTGTTAGGAGGTCAAATACCCATAAAAGATGAAGATGCAAATGAATGCCCACCGTTCAGAGCAGAGCGATTGGGTTATAAAAAACCTGACACTCTCATTGCAGGGAAAAGAGAGAAATGATCTTGTATCACAGAGGACATGGCTTCAAGAAGAACAAAATAAAACACAAAAAGGCACACCTGGGTTTACTTTAAGTATGAAGAAGGAAAAGGTCGATACCGGAGATCATGTATATCTATCTATATATCTACATACTGTATTTTGTAGTATTCATATATTTGTAATGCTCTTTTACAATAAAATCCTCACTATAATGTTCCAGCATACTTCCTAGAAGAGTGAAGAAACGTTGAAGAAACGTTGCATCTATAGACACTTATATATTATTTTTATAGAAGTAAAGGATGAGAACTTGTTCAGCTGGTCCTCAGAGCTACGGTGGAACATCTCATCTGTCAGAAAGAGCTGAAGTTGTCCTGCTGAGAGAAGCAGCACAGCAGCAGGAAACAAACAGCAATTACAACCAGGTCGTTACTGAAGATGCTAACGGGGGACTTCTCTCCACTGTGTCCGGAGTCCAGATAATTACAGGAGCTGCTCTCGACACAGAAACATACACTATAACACACACGCACACCAAAACACTCTGGGACACTGGGGGGCGGGGTGGTGATGGGCGGGATTAGGGGCTATAACTCTGCGGAGAAGGCCTTTGAGAGTCTGTGTGTGGAACAGAGAGAAAGTTTCAGATCTTTAAACTGTCCGCAGGTGACGATATTTCTACATCCAGCAACAAAAACCTTAAAAAATCTCAAATAACGCCCATGAGGGTTTTTACGCTTCATATTTATGTCCTTCTCCAGTCGTGTGAACATTTTCTGACCTCCGTAAATCCAAATGCTTAGGTTTAGAGCATAAAGCCCCATCTGGCAGCTCTCTGAACTGAGAAGAAACTTCATAAAACATTGAATAATACAATTAAAAAGCAACACCTCCGTATTTATAAACAGCCGATATCAGTATGCATAAGCTACAGGCACGGATCCTTCCCATTACCACCCCACCCTTGGGTATCATAAACATAACATAATCAAACCTAACATAACATAAAAACATAACATAACCTAACATAATGTAACACAACATAACACAACATATAACAAAACATAACAACATAACCAATCCTAACATAACCTAATATCAAAACATAATAACAACATAACAACATAACACAACCTATCCTAACCTAACAACACAACAAACACAACCTAACCTAACCTAAGACAACGCGACACGACACACCATGACATGACATAGTATAACAGAACAGAACACAACATAACAACATGACATGACATAACAGAACACAACATAACAACATGACATGACATAACAGAACACAACATAACAACATGACATGGCAGGACATATCATGATGTAACAAACTGTATTGAGTATTTTTTTTACTTGAACATCCAGTGTTTAAGCATGTATTATTTAGGTAGGCATCCTTCAAATAAACTGCTTCTAGCGTTTCTGTAAGAGTTTTTAAATGTTTCCTGGTGTTCAGTTCACCTGTTTATCTGTTTATCTGTTTCTGGGAAAAACTTGACTGCAACATCCAATAAACATCAGATCTGAAGGAAAACTCCTGTATTTTTCCACTGATCTCAGACTGTAACTTTAACAAACTTCCCTCTACACCCAAACAAACCCATCTCTCTCTCTCGCTCTCTCTCTCTCTCTCTCTCTCTCACACACACATACACAGACGCACACTCACACACACACACACACACACACACACACACACACAAACGCGAGCCCCTATCCTGGCACACTATTCTGTGTGATGAAGTAACACACCTTAACATCACACTAATTGCGTAATTAGCAGGGCTGTGGATGCCTGTCAAAAGTAAGATGTAAAAATGGAAATATTATAACACTTTTGGTCTCCCTCATTATTCATTACATTAACTGGCCTCACTCCGTGCTCAGCACGCTTTAATTGATTTAAATAAAACTCCATTTAACCCTTCAGAAATGGCAGTGTACTGATTAAAAAATATAAAAATAATAATAATACGGCTTCAGATTTGAACATGTTCCATCATGCAGACTGCTGAACTGCAGAAACTCCACTTTTCTGGCTGCAGTTCTGTTGATATTTCGTTAATACAGTATATTTAAGAATGTAAACAGAATATAATGTGCGAGTACGTTTCTCATCATGTGAGCCTGGAGTGTCTCAGAGATGAATCAGGCGCCGTATTGTCCTGAATGATGTGAAATCTGTGCAGAAGAATCAGGCGTGACTGTAAAACTGCTTTTGTGCCTCCTCTGTCTAATCCGGCGCTAAAAATAGAAACCTACACTGCTGCATATCAAATTTTTATCTATTTCCATCAGGGCCAGCGTTTGGGCCGCGCTGAAATGACACTATTCCTCAATGTCACGGACGCTTATTAATTTTTAAATATACTTTAGGAAAGTATACTTTAAGAAATGAAATGACAGCTCGTTATATAAGTTCAGAATCCACGGCTCAGGCGGGGAATCAGATCAACCCAGCAGGAACTGGACGAATCTTTGACGGATTAGTGAAGGATTTCACAATTACGAACCAGCACCGCTGCCAAACTCTCAACCGTGGCTTTCACTGAGTGCCGAGAGCCAAAACACGCGGAAAACAAGAAATAAAACACAAAAACAAACAAAAAATCAGAACTGGATTTATTTACTTCTTCATTTTTTTGTTTATTTATTTATTGAGATTGATTTATTGATTGATTGGTTGTTGTGTTGTTGCACTGCATGGCTTAGATCATATTCATATGCACTTATTTCTTATTTTATTTTAATCCAAAATGTATCTGTACGTGTGTTTATCTATCTATCTATCTATCTATCTATCTATCTATCTATCTATCTATCTATCTATCTATCTATCTGTCTAGGTTTTATTTGACATTTCTGCCATATACACACATGACAAAAAGCAACAATAACAGCAAGACGATATAATGTTACGATTACCAAAAGCTCCAGTGGGGATAAATACAGCATTTGACCAGTTCTGTGCAAAGTTGCAGAATAGAAGTTACATGTGCAAATAAATATGATTGTGAATCACGGTTGCTTTGGTTGTTGCATGTTGCTAATAGCCATAGAAAAACATAAAAACATAAGAACAACGGTCTCTGAACTTGTGCTGGGTGCTTTGCTGGAGCTGAATGTAGACTTGTCCAGGGAGTGAATACCGGCTGGCTAGCATTCACTTTTTAGGTTAGCATGGATACCCAC
>JBBPDB010000032.1:14726520-14740643 GCA_037974465.1 Brachypetersius altus | reverse complement strand
ACACACACACACACACACACACACACACACACACACACACACACACACACACACACACACACACACACACACATGATGAAGGAACATGTGAATTGTGCAGTAAACAAAAAAAAGAGTTAAACAAACCAGAATATGTAATGTAAGATGGTGATGATGGACTGTTGTTTTTGTTTCTTGGTTAAGTTGTTCTTGCCATTATGTGGAGTAGAACCATAGTCGAATAGGATTACTAACTGTGTACCAACCCTACCATCATAACTGATGATCCCAAACACATTAAGACGCCAAGTCTTCAATTCAACTCTTGACGAAGAACCCCAGTTAATTAAATGCCATTATACCATTTTCCATAAAATCCACTGCATGTCAACCAACATGATCTTTCTAAGTAACTTATAACTTATTTTCAAGTCAAGTTGTAACTTATTTTTCAAGTCAGTAACATCTTTCCACAATGACTACAACAACCAAAAACATAAAAATTAATATAAATTTAAAAAAATTGTAATTTATAAATAATACATACATTTAAATCTTCTCGAATTATTGTTCAGTGTTGCATGGCAAAACCAAATAAACAATTTTGTAAACTGCAGTAGATGCTGATTACCAGATACCATCTGTTTGTCCTGAAGCAATCATTTGGACCTGGAAAATTAGGGAATGGAATGAATTTCTTCAAATGCGTCAGAAGCTCAGGCATTTGGGCCACCAGTTTCCGCAAAGTTCATGAAGTTTTCCTCCACCTACAGGCTTACAGGCCTGACAGAATATAAGCTCTTGAAAATAAAGCTTGAACAGAATACATAATAGATGTTTTGTGATAAGATGTTTGACTCTCCATGCTAGTGGTGCTTGGTTGGATTTCTTCTTTGCCTTTCACAAGTCATGTGTAATGGATTTTTTCAAATTGTGGAGTAAATATAATGTGCTGTGTAAATATGAAACTGCTTAAATGAGGAAGTGGTTGAAACTGAATAATGACACAAATTCTTTATCAGCTTGTTGAAAGTGGTTTCGGTGCCATTTGCATGTATTAGAGGTGAAATTAGCAAGTAAATCAAAAGCGTATATCCTAACTGCTTAGGACTCAATACTGTGCCGCTGGTGGTTGGAATCAAAACACAGTGCTGAGTGAGAGTAAAGCAACACTAGAGGGCAATGCTGGAACAGAAACTCTTGGAGGCCCAGAACAGGTTTCTCATCATAACCTCTATGGCTCTGAAAACACAAAATGAAAAAGTAAAACAAGGTTTTTTTTTTTCTCCGCTCTTCTCTACTGTTCTACGGTGTGCTCATGCAAGATTCAGGGCTAAATCTCTGGTTAAAGCTCCACTATGGCTCTAAAAAGAATAATTATACTACTACTGTGTAGTTTTCACCCTCTTCTCTCTCTACTCTTCTCCACTGTTCTGCACTGTTCTGCTAGAGCGCTCATGCAGGATTTAGTGTTAAATATGGTATACATGTTCCTTGACAACGTGCAGCGGTCATTCACTGTTCATACACAGTTCACAGAGCGGTGGTGCAGCACAGCATGTCGGGTCTCCATGCAAATGTGAACTGACAAAGGCATGTTGCCTCATGGGCCTAGGCTCCTTTTGATGGCATTTTTAGATTATTCAAATATTAGCATCCTGTTGCTGCCAACGGATCAGGCCCCTTGTTTCAGGAGAAAACAAGAATAAAAAGAAACAAAATTACACAAAGATTGTTCTATCTATCTATCTATCTATCTATCTATCTATCTATCTATCTATCTATCTATCTATCTATCTATCTATCCATCTATCTATCTATCTATCTATCTATCTATCTATCTATCTATCTATCAGTCAATCTATCTATCTATCTATCTATCTGTCTATGAGTCAATCTATCTATCTATCTATCTATCTATCTATCTATCTATCTATCTATCTATCTATGTATCTATCTATCTATGTATCTATGTATCTATCTATCTGCCTATCTGCCTATCTATCTATCTATCTATCTATCTGTCTATCTGTCTGTCTGTCTGTCTGTCTGTCTGTCTTTTTTGTCTGTTGTCCACCCATCCATCCATTTAATTCTCAAACTGGTCATTTAATTAATTGTCTAATTTATTTTTATTATTTTGTAACATTAAGTCTGCTGTGTGAGTGTGTTGGAGTCTCTTATCTTTAAAATTGTTGACCATTAGTGCAGGGTTTTGTGTGGATAAACACCCCACGGCCTGGAGAACCGCTCCTCCTCCTTTGGCGAGGAAAAGCCTCTTTCCCGCGCTGCACTTCTTTCTCTGTTCGGTTTCTTTGGAGCCATTTCCTGAAGCAGTGGGGGCCCGGGCACGCGGTGGGAGGCCGAGAGTCACTTTGCTTGCTCTGAAGCGATAAGTTTCACACATTCATGAGGTTCGTCTCGGCCTGGAGGACACTTTTGTTTATATTTCCATCCAGAATCGTCTTCCTTCTGTCATGCATTTTGCTGTGACGGGACCTGCAGCGTGATTCCTGGACACCAAATCACAAAAACACAAACAGTGGGGTGTGTGTGTGTGTGTGTGTGTGTCATGGGAGGACATCAGAGGAGATCTCGGCTGCCGGAGGCGGGGATTTGGTTTAGCGGGTGTTCAGTTTTGGTTTAGCTGTTTCAGAAACAGCTTTTTCTCCTCACCTGCAGAAACAGCGCCTGGTTTTATCAGCGAGAGTCTGGAGATCATCCAGCTCCTGCAGGACCAGATCTTCTGACTGACAGACCGTACACACAGACCACTGATTCAGAATAACATCTGTCGGCCTCTGTCTGCCGGTCCGTTTTTCAGTCTGTCTGTCTGTCTGTCAGTCTGTCTTTCAGTCGGTCTGTCTATCTGACTGTTTGTCTCTCTGTCTGTCTGTGTCACGGTTCGGTCAGTGGCCGGTGATGGCCACTGCTTTTCAGTTGTGCTTGTTTTGTTCTGATTTTGCTCTAGGTTTTGTTATGGGTTTTTGGGGCTTTCATTTTGATGGTTTTCACGTTTCTGCCTGTGTCACGTGTCTGTGGTCTGTTCTGTTTACTCCTGTTGTAGTGTCTCTTATTTTGACATGCCTGTCTGTTTTGTTCTGTTATTACGTGGTTTTCTGTTTCAGCTGTTTTCTGTTCATGTGTCATGTGATTTGAGTTTCCATCTGTTTCGTGCTGTGCTTCTGATTTCTAGTTGTATTTAAGTCCTGTTTGTGTTCACTTTAGTCGTCTGTTCATCACCTCATGTTAGTGCACATTTATTCTGTTTCTCGTTCTGACTCTTGTTCCTGGTGGCCCGCGTGCCCTTTTTTGTTTTCCTGTTTTTCTTTAATAAATCATGGATCCCTGGTCTGTGTTCTGGTCCGTGCCAAGAGGATACAGTCTGTCTGTCTGTTGGTCGGTCCGTCTGTCTGCGTACTTTGGGTAAATGTTTTTAGTTTCTAAGCTCTGTGGCAAACCTGTTTCTAAAATTGGGTGTTTTTTTTTGTTTGTCTGTTTTTCTATAGATATACAGGATATCCAGGATTCTGAGGATGTTAAGGCTAATCTATAAATTCTGTTGATATTTAGATAAGGGGTAAGTCTAACAGTTCTACAGAGACACAAGTTAGAGCTGATTCTATTGCTATACAGGTTGGGGGCAATATTATATATTATATAAATACTCGGGTTAGGTATTATTCTGAAGATACACTGATTAGAGCTAATTCTACAGATTATTTAGATACACAGAAAACTATAGGCTCCTGAGAACCGAAAAAAAAGTGTCATTCAATTTTGTGTGTGTGTGATTTCCTATCTATTTGGGCAATAAAACAACAATTCACATTTCTTTGAATATATTTTTTATTTTAATTCCCTAGCATGTCCACTGTAGGATGACATCAGGATGATTTCCGTGTGAAAATAGAACTGAATTTAGAAAATGTAAATAGTGATATTACTGTAATCCAAGAACACATTCAATTTGATCAAAACCGTTAAATTCTGCATCATTCTTCTGTTGCTTGTTGCTTGCAAGTGAATTATAAAACATAGAACATCCTCTGGGTATTTTAGTTGTGATAATCCTGGAAGCATGTTTTCTTTTTGGTTATGCAGAGGAACATCTTGTATTTGGTGGACCTTATGCATGTCTTGTCATTGTTCCCAGCATGCAAACTCATCACATGACACATCACTGGAAAGCAGGGGTGTATCACGCTTTTCAAAAGTGGGGGCGTTCTGGGATGGGGAAGCCAAATTATAAATACAATCTGATCCATGAAGCATTGATGGAGTAACTCCAAATACTAAAGGAAAATACAGGTGAACAAAATGTCCACTATAAAGGACACAAAGTGTGGCTAATGAGGAAATTTGATCTGGTTCAAACTCTCTCTGTTCTCTCCACATGCCTGCGGGCTTCATCTCTTCGAGTGGGATGGAAGTTCTGGGTCTCAGAGCTGCAGGTCCTGGTGGAGACCCGCTCGGGGTTCACGCTGCTCAGAGACGAATAGAGGAGAATTAAAGGGCCAGGAGTAATGGGCGGTGCAATTAAGCAGCAACACAAACCTGGAGCACCTGCGCTGATTATAATGAAAGCAAATGACTCGCTCTGAGTCCTTTAGACTATTTACTGGCTAATGTACTTGTGAGAATTTATGGACTGTCATTTAGGGAGAGTTACAGTGGTGCGCTAACAATTCATCTTTAGGGTTGAATTACATTTGGGCTGTCGGACCGGCCCATTTTAAAATCCCTAACCAAATAAACTGGAGTTGGAAGCCTGGCAGATACATTAGCTGTAATTATGTTGGCAGTGACAAAGCCTCGTCTAACAATGTGCTAATTTATTTCTCCGAAGAGCGCCGGTTGTTAGCGTGTGATAAAAACACAAGCTGACAAGCCGTTTTTGGAGGAGGATCGGTGTCCAGACTCTCTGTTTACAGAATTATCTTTGATTTGGGAGAACTGTAGTCCTTTTCAGTTCTTTGTATCGGCTGTAATTTTTCTCAAGCGGTCTTAATTGTGCCTTTATGTCGGGGGCATAATTGCTTTTAAATGATCTTAAAATATGTTTTAATAATCCCTGCTTGTGTGTGTGTGTGTGTTTCTGTATGTGTGTTCGTGTATTTACCAAATGTCCTGATAGTAACAGTAACATATTTAAATTCTGGTAAATATGTAAAAATGGGGATGTGTTTCAGATCCTGATGAGGAAATCTGCTGTTTTCACGTTTGAAGGAGAAACTAAAAGAAAGAGCAGTTTAAAGGTCAGAGTCAGGTTTAGGTGTAGTGCTACTATTACCAAGTCAATGGAATGTCCGCACAAAGATAGTAATAACAAAGTGTGAACAGAGGTACAAATCTTGCATCATTTATTGCAGGCATGTGCACAATAAGCTATTGATTGTTAGGACTAAATAAGAAAAATACTGTGGTTGTGACAGCTGTATTGGAAATCATTAAATCTAATTACCCATTATACATCAAAAGGGGTCAAAAGTTGATTGGTCCTATCATTTGTAATATATGGTAATGTGGTCACTTTATTCAGCAGGAACTGAAATAAATTATTGCTCTGTATCAAATATATTGCTGAAATATCACAAACTTTTACATTTAAAAATTGTTTTATACTATTCATATAACCCACTTTTTTGACAAACTTTTATACACTAAGCATAGGGGGTGATATGATTTCTGTTATTTCATTTGAACATGCTCTGTAACACTGTACAATGTTCTGTTATATTTAAATGCTTTCTGACAAACTGTAACACACTACAGGAAGCATAGGGGGCGATACAGATTCAATTATTTCATTAAAAAAGGTATGACAATAAAACTTAAGAAGAATCCGTCTAATAATTATTTACAGCAAAACTCTCTACTGTATTCTCTTCGATCGCAACACTGCTCTGAACTCGGACCCAGCTGGGTGAATTATTTATCATAATCCTGATAAATGCTTTGATTGCTTGAGCATGAACTCACGGCGTTGTCTGAGTTGCTTTTTTCTGTCTGTGAGGTAATTTGTAGATAGAGTTGGATTAGTAGCACAGATCATTATTTAGATGTGTCGGGGCTCTCTGGGCTGCTTCGCTTCTCTTAAGCCTCGAGTGCACATTTAATATGCAACATTTTAATTAAGAGAACCCTCGCAGGTTCAAATATCCACACTTTCTCATCACTGCGTTTTCACAATGAATCCAGCCTAAATGGCCCGAGGGGGGAAAAAAATCAACCAGCCGGAAATTTCAACTTTTCCAGGCCTGGACTTGGGCAGCGCGGCGAGATGATATCAATTACTGTACATGTTTAATGCCGACATGCAGCGCGGAAAGTAAACCCGAGTGTGAAATTTCAGGCCTTTGATTTTTTTAATGTTTTTTTTCTTCTACTTAAGTCTATATGTGCACGAGATCGGGGAAACCGTCATGAAATAAATTCTCAATTATAAATTAATCATCACAGGAGTCAGGGCTAAACTGATCAAAAAACAACAGTAATTAAAATTTTACTAATTTCGCAAAGTTTTTTACTCATTGGAAAATATTTTTCCTTTCTTTTTTCAACACAGTATCTTTGTTATATCTGGAAAAACTGTCTAAACTATCTTTCTCTCTCTGTCTCTCTCTCTCTGTCTCTGTCTCTGTCTCTGTCTCTCTCTCTCTCTCTCTCTGTCTCTCTCTCTCTGTCTCTCTCTCTCTCTCTCTCTCTCTCTCTCTCTCTCTCTCTCTCTCTCTCTCTCTCTCTCTCTCTCTCTCTCTCTCTTTCTCTCTCTCTCTCTCTCTCTCTCTCTCTCTCTCTCTCTCTCGCTCTCTCTCTGAGAGCCTGTGATTGTGGATTCTGACCAGGTTTATGATCTTCACACACATTTTAAAGAGGAATCCCTCCCTCTGAGTCACGTCTTTGATCTTTTTAACGGATTTGCCTTGCCGCCGCCTCACTGACCCAGACGGAGCGAATCGGCATTTTAGCATTCAGATCCGGACACAAACGCTACTGTGTTACACAGCAGGTTCGGTAACCAGTCATTAATGACACTTCTCTGTACTAATAACTATATATGACTGATCACGTATCAAATATTACATATTCGTTTAAATGTAATTACACAACTAAATACAAATCTAATCACATATGAATTTAAAAATAATGACATATCTAAAATTTGACCTTTAACTCATGTTGCTCTGTGTTTAGCAGTTATATTTTTTTTTTTCATTTTTTAGAAATGTTCAGATTAGTGTTTTTACATTTAAAATTGTACTTACTTTTGTACTTATTTTTACTTGTACTTGTTTTTTTTTTCAATTCATCTTTTAGAAATGTTCCGATTTTAGAAATGTGTCTAATTTAAAATGTAGTCATAAAAGAGTGGTTCAGGATAGACTTCGCTGTGAGTTGTATTTTTATAACTATGCAAAGTACAAATAAAGAATCTTGAATCTTGATTTGCATGTACATTTAAGTGTAATTAAATAACTAATAAATGCACTATATTTACATTTAGATTTCCATTTACCTTTAAACGTGATTACATAAACAACTAGAGCATGTTTCTGCGAGATTAGTTGGATTTGTAATTTAATTGTAATGAAATCCCCACGATGGTTCACCCACATCTGTTTTAAAACTGACCTGAGCTTTAGTGTCTTAAAATCTGTTTATGAGTCTGCTGTGTGTTTCTCTGCATTTTTCTTCTTCATGTTTGGGTTTTTTCATTTTTTATTTTATCCCTTTCCGGCTGCCCTATCCATGACTTGACAGACTCTCTCTCTCTGACACACATTTTCAAGGCAACTCAACCATCCTCTCTCCCCCTCCCCATATATTACAGAAGGGACTTGATCACAAAAATAGATTTTTAAAATACTCAGTCCCCGAACATCTGATTGATAAGCTGTGTACACGCTTTGGGAGTGTTGAATGGAATGGATATTTCGAAAACTGTAGGAGAAGAGTAGTCAAATTCAGCTAAAGAAGAATAATAAAAGTAAGAATAATAAAAATTACACTCAGAGCAGTAATGCAATTGCTGATGCATTCACAACAATTACATATACTTTTAAGTAAATTATAAATGACACAAATAATTACATAAACATTTAAATATTATTTCATTATATTCGTTTTATTAAATAAATATATCACACATAATAACACAAAAAATTATATTTACATTCAAATGTAATAACAAATTACTTAACTTAATTCACACTGAATAAAGTTTTAAATAGACTAAATGAAATAAATGTGAACAAATGTTTTACTGACAGGCTGCAAAATGTCTAAAGATACAAAAAGCCTAGATAAAGGAATTCCAACCACCTGGTATTCAGCACCACCAGTATACATAGGTGACACAGATATTTTGCACAGTGCTGTATTAAATGTATTGATATTGTTTTGATATAAATAAAAGTTAGTTTTTTGATAACTGATGAACTGAAGCAGAACTTTTTTACAGCCAGTGTGTGAGAAGCCCAGCGGTCAGACTATGGCATTGATGAACTCAGCAACCCGACTTTAGCACCAGCCTCTGCGTTCACTCCTCGAATCCCCTCCCCCAACCCCACACCCACCTTCTCCACCTCCTCTGCAGCTCAGAAATAGCAAGGACACGTCAGACTCCTTTCATGACCTCCCGCGGCCACAATGATCGCTTCATTTGACCACCTCCTACGTAGAGGATTCATAGAACATGCGAAAGAACTAAACGACGTATTTAGCCCTTCGGCATGTAGTGTCATACAGTTGTGTCGCCTGACTCCTCTCCATTAAAGTGCAGCATCAGGTTCAACCCTGAAGATTCTAACACTTCTAACTGATGAACACTGCAGAATAACAGAGATTCAGAATCACAGTCGAGGCTGTAAAACAAATCTTTACAACTCCTGAACTTCCTGACAGTGTCAGAGTGACTCCAGCCACCCATGCATAGCTACTGTTTTGTTTTTTTGTAACCATAGCAACCACAGCTCACGCTGTAGTACAACAAATGTGATTGTCCTGTTGAACGAGTCACAAGTCAAAGTCAAACGAGTCACAGGAGCATCGAGGAGAACGTCTCACTGACGAGGAGAAATTTAGAAATGTAGAAAATGTATTTTATAAAATAAATTTACTAAATCAGAGAGAAAAAAACTACAGCTCTGAAACTACAACTCTGAAACTACAGGCCTGAAACTACAACCCTGAAACTACACTCTGAAACTACACTCTGAAACTACAACCCTGAAACTACACTCTGAAACTACACCCTGAAACTACAACTCTGAAACTACACCCTGAAACTACAGCCCTGAAACTACACTCTGAAACTACAGCCCTGAAACTACACTCTGAAACGACACCCTGAAACTACAGCTCTGAAACTACAGTTCTGAAACTACAGGCCTGAAACTACAACCCTGAAACTACACTCTGAAACTACACCCTGAAACTACAACTCTGAAACTACAGCCCTGAAACTACACCCTGAAACTACTGCTCTGAAACTACACCCTGAAACTACAGCCCTGAAACTACAGCCCTGAAACTACAGCCTGAAACTACAGCCCTGAAACTACAGCCCTGAAACTACACCCTGAAACTACAGCCCTGAAACTACAGCTCTGATACTACAGCCCTGAAACTACAGCCCTGAAACTACAGCTCTGATACTACACCCTGAAACTACAGCCCTGAACGCCTCACAGTAACAGAACTGCTCAACACTCCCAGTCACGGCTTCAGAAGGAACCAACAATCTCAGTGGTTTCTTGCACTATATGACTGTTATCTAGAACCATGTCTTGAACTGAGACTGTATCTTATGCTGTATTTATGCTTGTACTTCTTTAAGATCAATAAACTCTTATACTACCTTCCAATTAAAAACACCAAAAGGAAGTCTGGAGCGTGAAGATGTGAAGACCCCCCCCCTCACGCCCCACTCCCGGGTAGACCACGCCTCGGTGTTCCGCTGCTCGGCTTCTCTGCACATTGCACAATTACTGTCCATAATGAGTCTCGCTTATAGAGGAGCAGAGATTTAACAGCCTGTCTGAGAGGAGACGAGTCTCTGCTAATGAAGGAGAACAGAGAACATCTCACACTCCATTCAGGTGCAGACAGGGGAAACCGGGGGGGGGGGCTAACTAGCCGGGCTAACTCCGCACCGATCGGGTGTTAGTGGACAGAGGGATGTTTGGTGTCGGAACACTGTTGTCTTTGTTCTCTGTTGCGGAGTCCGTTATTATTAAATGCCGACCTTTCTTTACACCCCCCCCCCGCTAACACTGGCGATAGGAGCGAGGCACTCAACGAACAGCTGACAGCACAAGCAGAGGGATCTCTAATCACAGCCGGTTAATTCACACGGATTTAAAGGTTTTATTACTCAAAATTCACCAACGCATGGACTTTCCCACCGGGGATGGGGGGTGGGGGGGCGGACAGACTGGACTGCCGTCACGCGCTGTGGGACACAGGAAATGACGAGTGTGTTCTGTTCAAGTGCTTTTGCTGTCATAGTGAAAAAAAAACATGGCGGACCCACAGTTTGTCTCGAGCTGACACTGGGAAATGTAGTCTTTGAAAAGGCTACTGATTTTCCAGAAAATGTTTGAAACTTCAGATACAGAACACACGTCATATGAGGAGATTTATTTGTAGATGTGTGTCACAGGTCAGCCGCAGGGGAAGATGGGAAGATGTTTGTGTTCTTCGCTCTGATCCCAGCTCTGCTCATGTATCACACTTTTCTCCCAGTTCCCAGTGGAAGTTTCGACCAGAGGGGGCCTCCTGTGCACTAGAACAATGGTTCATGACCTTTCAGCATTAAGGCCCACCTGCCCATCACAGCATGTTACCCACTGTTAGCCCACTGTTCAGCAGGTATCTCAGTGTATTCAGTGTTAGTGAGCTGTGCTCTGTCTGAACATGTGGGTAGAGAGAGTTATTTCAGCCTTTCTTTAGTGAAACAGTCTTTACACACTGCTAATGCTAACCGCTAATGCTAACTGCTAAAGCTATTGTTTAAGCAATAATTACTTTTCGGATTATTTATTTATCTTTCCATTTTCTTTAAGGGTGAAGCATTAAACTGAGTTTAAAATGAAATTAAAGTGTTCTGGGAAGACACTCTGACAAGAACCAAACTGTTGAGACTGTATCAGAACATCTCCAGCATCTCAGACTATTCAGCAACACTGTATCTGATCACAAAACAACCCAAAGGTTTACAAAGCCAGGCGTGTGTGTGTGTGTGTGTGTGTGTGTGTGTGCGTGAGAGCCGGTCGGTCTGCATTTCTCTTTAAAGCCCATCACTGTGAAAAGGCTGGGTTTCCATAGACACCGCCTTCATTTTCCAGATAAACGAAGAGTGTCTTTTCGTTTCGCTTCTTTAGTTCTGAATAAATCGCACTTAATCCCATTTAATATATTCCACAGAGCTGCACCTGCACCCACAAACTGTCTTACTGTCTTCTGGCCAATAAACAAACGACATCGCCACCTCTGGGCCACGCCCCCCAGTGGGCAGTGCTGGTACTGCCACTAGCAAACTTTGCTAAAATATATAAATGTAACCAAATAATTTAAAGATGATGAATATTCCAGCTGTGATAACAATACCCCACAAGCAGCTCCGGCACAGCGGCTGGCCTGAGGACACGGGCACCGCAGAGTAAAACACTCGCATTTACTCTTCCCTCGTCCAGAAACGGATCCAAACAGAAACATGCTGGAGCTTTTAAACCTATCAGCTGAAGTCTAAACTCCAGAGTCCTCCAGTATCTGAGTCTAGAGTTAGGCTAGAGTCTAATGGGGGTTCTCCACTGACAGGTACCGGCTCGGCCCGGTTCTACTCTACTCTCTTTTTTTCCTTTTCCAGAACTATAGTCTGGTTTCTGGAACCCGGTTCCATTCTTGGCTCACCTTGGCTGAGGTTCCAAGCTGCAGAACCGATACTAAATGATCGGAGCTGTTTACCTCAGCTTAGAGCCTCTGCTCTGGCTGCTGCTCAGAATGTTTGGTCGCTATAGCAACCAGTTGTAGTGGAAAACTGTAGGTCCGAATCCAAACTGAACCGAACCGAGCTGGAACCAGTCAGTGGAGAACCCCCTTTAGACTGAACTGAGTTTAGTAAGTTATTTCAGGTTAGAGTAGTGACTAACTAGAGCCCAACTCAAGACTGGAGTTAGTCTAGAGTCTAACTAAAACTGAAGAGATGGTCTGGAGGCTAACTAGTTATGAGCTTGTCTAGAGTCTAACTACAGTTTAACTGCTGACTTTGTCTAGAGTCTAACCACAGTTTAACTCAAGTCTGGGGATCTTCCAGAGACTAGTTCTGGATCTGCATGATTTTGGAAAAAGAGATTTTTTTAAGCGTTATGTCATGTCACTTAAAACCCACACAAACAAAATAACCTGAACAGATATTACGGCCGGTTCAAAGACGTTATTACACACACACACACACACACGCACCCACCCACGCCCACACAGGTGTGTGGTGCAGAGGAAGTGTGTGAGTGAACGTTAGGGCATCACACTGCTGCAGTTATGTAAACCGGCCAGAGCCCAGATTAACTCAACCAGCACTGCAGTTTGCATTAGCACTGAGGGGGACAATGCAAACGACACACACACACACACGCATGCATGCATATACCACAGACAAACACACACACACACACACACACACACGCATGCATATACCACAGACAAACACACACACACACACACACGCATATACCACAGACAAACACACACACATGTTTTACCACAGCAATGTTGGGTTTCAGTCTGTATGAACTTTAATGAGCCTGAGAATCAGATCCCAGTCTAGAGTTAGTTTAGAGTCTAACTGGAGTCGAACTAGATTTAGACTCAACTCTAGGGTTAGTCTAACTAGATTCAGACTGAATCAGTCTAATCTAATATATAATCCAGTCTAATCCAGTCTAATCTATAATCCAGTCTAATCTAATCTAATCTATAATCCAGGCTAATCTAATCTATAATCCAGTCTAATCCAGTCTAATCTATAATCCAGTCTAATCTAATCTAATCTATAATCCAGTCTAATCTAATCTAATCTATAATCCAGTATAATCTATAATCCAGTCTAATCTATAATCCAGTCTAATCTAATCTAGTCTAATATCCAGTTTAATCTAATCTATAATCCAGTCTAATCTAGTCTAATATCCAGTCTAATCTAGTCTAATCTAATATCCAGTCTAATCTAATCTCATGTTCTCTGCTCTAGTCTAATCTAATCTGACCTGAGCTCTGCTCTATATCCCAGCTCTTTCTGTTCCTGACACTGTTTAACAGAATTTGTTTATAAAGACAAACATTTGGGAAAAGTATTTTTACAATAACCATCATTATAAGGTCATATATAAGCAAATACAAACACACACACATATACACACACACACAAACATCTGAGTAAGATAAATAAATTCACTGCAACTTTTTAAACCACTAAAGAGGAGAATCCTGTACACACTGACCCGCACACACCTCTCTCTCTGTCTCTCCCTCTCTGTCTCTCTCTCTCTCTCTTTCTTTCCCTCTCTCTGTCTTCCCCCCCTCTCTCCCGGATGAGTGCAGGTCTTTGGCCTTTGCATGTCTTGTGTAAACAGGCTGTTGGTTTAAAATGAAGTTTGTTTTGGAAGGAAATGATGCTTCCCCTGAGTCAAAACTCTCAAACACCAGCCAGAACATTAAAACTGGTCAGATACTGTTTGTGGGTGTCTGTGAGTGTTTGTAGATGTTTGTGGGTGTCTGTAGATATTTGTGGGTGTTTGTAGACGTTTGTGGGTGTTTGTAGATGTTTGTCGGTGTCTGTAGATGTTTGAGGGTGTCTGTAGATGTTTGAGGGTGTCTGTAGATGTTTGAGGGTGTCTGTGGGTGTTTGTAGATGTGTGCGGGTGTCTGTGGGTGTTTGTAGATGTTTGTGGGTGTCTGTTTCTTATTAAACCTCTAAATGCAGACGATCTAGATGAAGTGACCAGCAGCATGGGCACCATTTTCACCAGTACATTAGACACTGTTGCTCCCATCAGATTAAAAAAAGTTAGAGCCAAAGCATTTGCACCATGGTACAACGATCACACTCGCGCCCTAAAAAGAGCAACCCGCAACCTTGAGCGAAA
>JBBPDB010000032.1:14715318-14726218 GCA_037974465.1 Brachypetersius altus | reverse complement strand
TGTGTGTGTGTGTGTGTGTGTGTGTGTGTGTGTGTGTGTGTGTGTTTGTGTGTGTGTGTGTGTGTGTGTGTGTGTGTTTTCCATTCACCTGCTGTTGCTGTTACTGGATGGTCCCAGTGCAGTGGAGGGTCTCTTTCGTAAACACGACCATCTGATTTTGGCGTCCTGCCACCTTGTGTTCGCCTCAAACCCGAGGCAGCCCTGTGTGTGTGTGTGGTCAGAGTGTAAAGGAGATTTGCTCTTTGATCTTTGAAATGGTTCTAAAATCATTTTCTAACTCAAGCAGGCATGGATAGGTTCTATGTCAGGGCCCTTTGTTTTTAAACGCGTTCTTAAGAGCAGAACTTCTGGACGACTCTTTCGCCATTATCCATTTCCCGGAATTATCTGAAGCTCTTATGATCTTCTACCTCACACCGAAGGCCCTTATTGATCAGGTCGGTGTTGTCTGGAAGCGGCAGGGTGAACTCCATTAATCTGCACGATCCTCGGCTCGTTTCATCGGATTCTTTTGGCCACTAGCTGCAACGGTTAGAATCAGGAGATTAATTTATTGCTCCAGTGAAACTAACCCAGTTTTAAAGCCTTCAGTTCAGTCATTGGCAGACGTTACTCTGTTAATAATGCTTATATTTGATTGGTCGACTGATGGTGCTTTAATTATAGCAGCGTTTTTATAAACATCAGTCCAGTTGTGTGATACGATGTGGTTTGTTGTAGGATTTCTGACAGAAGATGTTCCTCTTGAACATAATATCTTGCTTTAGCTGGTTTTAATATCTTTATCCAAGGGCCACTTTTTAACTTTGAGCACCTCTGTGGGATGCACACACCACAGCAGAAGCTCTGTAGACCTGAATTCTGAATAGTGAAGCATATGGAGCTTCTAAAATTAACCAACCCACATCTAGAAAAGAACTGTGGTGTTCCAGTCAAAAATGTTGGCAGAAAGTCGGCATAAAAAATGTTAGCATAACATTTTTGCAGGTTTTTTTGTACCAAGACATCCAGCTCTTCATTATGCGTACATCAAACTAGTGGATGTGGTTTAGGACACAATATGACTTACTGTGGGCTACAAAAATGAACAATTAACACTTAGGACTGTTCATGGATTATATTGATTTATGGAGTAAAGCTCTTCAGACTTAAATTCAGTTTAATGGTTTGTAATTGTATAGTTATGACTAAGCAGCCAATCAGTGATAAAAAAAATAATCAGGCCTGGAAACCTTTTCTGGACCTCTGAATTAAAGACAGATCTCATCTGGCTGGTTATCTGGCATGAAAATGAAATAAAAATAGACCCGTGTGCAAAAGTCTACATACTTTAGTTTAACCCAGCAGAATTAAAGCCCCTCTGAAACGTGGGTGCCATTACTTTTTCACGTTTCATGTTTTATTTTAAAATGCATTAAAATGTGTTTTCTCTACAGACCACGTGTTCCATCAACACATTCCTGAACACGTCTGTCCGTACACACAGCACAGCAACGTCTCGGAACACTTCCCTCTCCAGGTCTGTCGCTCTTTTCCTCTCACGCGTTCTTCTGTTCCCTCCGCCCCTCTGCTCCATCCACACCTCCACTACATCCACCCTTTCCACTCCATCATCCCATCTCTCAAGGGCCCCCCCTCTCTGTCTCTGTCTCTGTCTCTCTCTCTCTCTCTCTTTCTCTCTTTGCTTTTGTTATTTCCAGTCTGTCTTTTTTTTTTGCCTAAACCCCAATTGTTTCGCTCTAAATTTGAAAACAGCCCCAGTTTCTCATTAGCCTGAGCAGGATTTTCCCCAACGCTCTTCAAAGCTTGTCCAACCCGGCAACAGTGGCTATGGAGGAACATACTTGTTGGGGGTGGGGGGCTCTTCCATGCAATAAATATAATCACAAACAGCAGCATCTCTCAACCCTCTCTGTGTTCTTCCATCTCGCTTTCCATCTCATCTCCACATTTTTACCATGTTCTGCTCTCTCTCTTACTCTCCCCTCCTTTCTCTCTCTTACTCCTCCTCCATCTTGCCATCTCTCCAGAGCCTCTCTCTCTCCCTCGTTTTGCCTTGCTGTCTGTTTTTGGCTTTTTTATTTTTTCCCCTCTCCTTCGTCTCCATTTTCCTGTATGCGAGCGCAGTGTGTTCCCTGGTCAGCCTCAGCATGTCTAAATAAAGGCCGGGGCTTCGTGAGGGAGCCGAGAATGTTTAGTAAGGTAAGTGAATTGCTGAGTGGTGCTGAGTGAGGAGGAAAAATAGAGAAAAAGAGAGAGAGTGAGAAAAAAAGGAGGAGGAGTGCTGATCCTCACAGGAAAATTGCAAATATTTAAATGCGAATCTCTTCTAAATCCCCGTCCACTCACTGGGGGGAGAGAGAGAGAGAGAGAGAGAGAGACAACGGCCAGAAAAGAGAATCTCAAAGCTGGGAATGAAGACGAGAGCGGTGGAGATAAGAGAGCGAGACGAAAGTAAAGAGACTAAAAGTTTAGGAGAGTGAGATAGAGGGAAGGAGAGAGAGAGAGAGAGGGAAAAACTATAAAGAGATATGATCATTACCTTGGTGAATGCAATTCAAGCCTGAAGACTCTCAGTTTCGAGCTTATTCATGCAGGCTTATGCCACCCCCTTTGAAACCTCTTCAGATCCGAGTGCCTGCAGATACGGCGCTTAGTGCCATATTTGCAAAAAAAAAAAAGAACAGTTGCCGTAACTCCTCGTGTTCCAGAGTTTTCTCTGAAAGTCCTCCGGGACTCCTAACCTGCTGACTTCACTGGTCCAGCTCTGACCTTTACATGCTCTGACACCAAATACATTCATTACTGGAGCTACGGCCTTAAGACGTGTGTTCGCCAAGTGATTCTCCAAGGCTCCCAAAAGAAGCCTGCTTGAGGAGATCCATGACGGTGAAGCACCTTCGCAAAATTGGGAGGTGCAGATTTAAATGGTGGTCCAAGAATTAAATATTGTACAAATGTTTTTCACTACAAGCCCCCAAGCCCAACCTGAACCTGAAAGTGGGCCGCAGCCAAGCCGACTGCATTGCTGCTTTCTGATTGGTCAAAATTTTTCATCACTACATGGCAAGAGGACACTGTTTATTTACTGTCTGCACAAAAACAACAATGGAGATACAAACTAACACCTAGGAAGTGATGAAGTTCCAGCTCGACTGTCTGTTTGGGCTGAAGATAAATTTCAATGACTCGGTTTTGGGATGACCGGACATAAATTTGGGGAGAATTGAGTCAGAAACTCTGTTATATACTGGAACATCAAAACCTGATACAACCTCACTACCATCACAGTACAGTGGGGAACTTTGGGGAAGAGCCTATAGACATTTCCTAGTTCAGATCTGGTTAAAGATCTTGTACCAGTTCTTCACATTTGACAGTTAATGAACCAGACAGAAAAATGGGTTCCAACATTTTCCTGGGCTAGAACCAGGAACCAGGTAGCGTGAGGGACTGGGGGAGAGCTCATCGTGACCAACAGGACCAACAAAAACTGACAGTTTGGTTAATGTAGTGTAAAGTGCATTGAAGAAGAAGAACCAGCCTGAAAACAAATCAGTTTTCGGAAGGTCTGTAACTGCAAACCAGCACTAGAACCAGAGCAGAACTAGCACCTGGTTTGGTGGAAGGGAGGACACAACCTCTCTGGCATCCTTATTTTAAGGTTGCACTCAAACAAATCAAAAACCAAAAAAGGGTTCTTTGTACCAAAGTAGAATGATATTAGATCCCCAAAAGAAATGTTAGCGAATGAGATTTATGAGAACCTTCATATAATGTAACTCTTCACACAATGTAACCCTGTCACATGTAATGTAATTCTTCACCAATTGTTGAGTTTGTCCTAGGATCTTTGCAGCATCTGAGGGTTAAAAGGGTTCTTCTTGTTCTTATTTTCCAAAGAATCTTCCACTAAATTTTTTTTTTCACCCAAAGATCCATTTCTGACACCTTTATTTGTAGAAGTTTTTAATGGGGCTACAGTCAAGATTCAAGACTCAAGATGTTTATTTGTCACATAGAAACTGTTCCTGGGACCGAGCAAAACTAGAAAATGTCAAATAGAGTAAAGAGGAGAAAATAGAATAATTTGACAATTTGACAAATATATAAGGTGCCACAAAGTGTTCTGTGGTGTCACAGAGAGAAAATATATATGTGTGAAGAACGTTTCGCAGGTTTACAGAACCTTCATGTGATGTAAAGGATGTATAAACCCATAGATAAAATACACTAAAGTGCTGCTGGGGTGATAAACCCAAAGGTACCTTTAGGGAACAGTTCTGCACCACGTTCCAACCGCAATTATAATTTTTAGGATGCAGTGACTCCATACACTATCGTGACTCCAGGCTTTTTTGTTTTTCCTCTTAGAAAATCTGTGAAACGGTACAAATGTGTGCCTTTTCCCTTGGGAAAGCTATTTAAAACCATTTAAGGTACCCAGCTGGATACTGCTGTATCTTGACGGTACATTTAAATTGCCGGGGCTTTGGTGTACAAACCGTGCCATTTTTTTCTACCTATGTAAAGCTGGAGGAAAACTTTGGTGCACAGACACTATGAAGCAAAACAAGACAAAACTGCACAGACATTCATTCTCAAGTGCATTAAAAAGAACTCCTAATCGCCTCATTGTCTGTCTTGAGACCTTCCCATGACTCTGATTGGCTGCTGATGTCTGCTTAGAGAGATCTAACAACCCGTCCAGTGGTTCTTAAAGTTTTTTGAGTTTTTTTTAATGTTTTGCAGCATGTCCTTACAAGAACTGATCTTTCTTTAACATTTGAAGCTTTCAACACTCACATGTCTCATTTACAATATGTATTCTCCACAGAACCACCCATTCATAAGGTTCTTTAGAGAACTGTTCTTCAAACTTGGTCCTGGAGGCCCACTGCGCTGCACATTTAGTGTTTTTCCCACTGCGGCTCAGGAAGCTAGTCTTAATGAGCTGGTTACTTGGAGCAGGTGATTGGGCCTCTAGGGATCTAAAGGTTTTTTAGGGCACCGGTTCTCAAAACAGGCTTCAGGGATTCTAGATGCTCCACATTTTTCCTCAACTCCTGAGTTGCAAAAATGTGGAAAGTCTTAGAGTTTCTGAAGATCGGTTTAAGAAACTACTGTATATCTAAGTGCCTTTATTTTTAAGAGAGTTCTAGCTTTAGGTGACACTAGTAGTAGTTCAGATTGATAATACTGGTAAAAAAAAAAATCATATTGCAAGAGAAACTCTTTGTTCAGAGTCACTACAGAGCACATACAGATGTATATTTATGTATATACACACAAATATATTTTAATATTTTTTGTATAGTGTACAGGTCTTTTATATTATAGTGTTAGATTCGATATTTTTTATTCTCTTTATATCTTTTATTTTATCTATTACCTCACTTTGTTGTTATAGATCATAGGTGTGCAGTTCCAGTCCTGGAGGTCTGGTGTTCTGCACAGTCTGGTGGTTTCTTCATTCAAACAGACCTGCTTCAACTCACCTGTTCACATGGTTTATCTCACCTGTTCATATTGTTTAACTTACCCATTCACCTGGTTTTACTCATCTGTTCACTTGGTTTAACGCACCTGTTCACCTGGTTTAACTCACCTGTTAACCTGGTTTAACTCACCTGTTAACCTGGTTTAACTCACCTGTTAACCTGGTTTAACTCACTTGTTCAACTGGTTTTACTCATCGTTTAACCAATTTTTACTCATCTGTTAACTCGGTTTAACTTACCCGTTCACCTGGTTTTATTCACCTGTGAACCTGGTTTAACTTACCTGCTCTCCTGGTGGGTGTATTTGAGAAGAGGAGGTGCTGAAACATGCAGAACATCATGCCTCAAGGAGCAGAGTCATGTTCCCCTGCCACAGTTAATTGAAATAAGACAACAACATGAGACCCGATGATATGCTCACATTGGTTATCATTAAAGTACACTGCCAGAAAAAGCTTTAGTTAAACCATTTTAATTCACCAAGGTATGGTGCCCTCAAACATCCAACATGGTCCTTAAGATCCTGGTGGTTTTTCTGTTTTGCTTTGTGACTATTTGAAATACAGAAATATAATCAAGAACCAAACAGTATAGAGTCTTAAAAACTAAAACTGCTGTTTATTTTCCATACGAAAAGGTACTGAAGACATAGCCTTGATGGGCCTGTGATAAAAACTCAGACGAGGCCTGGGATTCTTTCCAGGTTTCTGTGAAGCTGCAGAGGAACAGACTTGTGAGCGGAGTGTGGAGAACATACTCTTTTTGCTTTTGTACACCCACTGAAGCTGGTAAATACATGTTTGAAATCATCAGGGTTATACTAGGATAAACACTCAGAATTGTGTGGATACAGAACTAAACCATCATAAATTGGATTGAGTCCGATCCCGGTCCAATCCTGGTTCAATAGTCCTGGTCCTGGTGCCTTCCATGCTCTGCCCAACACACCTGACCCAGATAATCAGATAAACAGAAGACTTTCCTGGGTTAAATAGTTTGGTAGGGCAGGTTGGGAACCTATGCTTTATAATAGGTTTTTGGTGGGGTGGGAAATGGGAGGAAATCACCCCCAAAAATCCAACTTCACATAAATTTACTCTCATTAACTTGCTAAACAGAGAGCAGATGCTGGTCGAACCAATTAGCCTGGCTCTGTTGCATAACTGCAATTGATTTGCTGTACGTTTTCATTCATTGTTAGCAGTATTAGCTGCTTCTTTAGCGTTCTCAGACCCATGCGGCTCCCGGCACGATTTCTTGCTCCGTTTGTAGAGCTCAGATATGTGTGCTCGAATTAACACCTGCATCAGAGGCTGAAGAAAACAGCGAGAGTGTGTTTGTGTGTGTGTGTGTGTGTGTGTGTGTGTGTGAGTGTGTGTGTGTGTGTGTGTGTGAAAGAGAGTGTACATGATGCACACACACACGACAGATCGTTTCCCCTCCTGTGGAATCTGATATGTGCCTGGCAGATACATTAGGCCAGCATGGGGATAATGTACGTGTGCAAGTTTCCAAGAGAAGTTTTTTTATACACCATCCACGAAAATAATGCTTTCCTGAGCACACCGAGGATTTGCTCCTTGCGGGCACGAGAGGATCAGTTGCACCACAGTGCCCCCTTTTGGCAGCAGAGTGAAAAAAAAAAAAAGTGCTCTATGAGGAACCCTTGAGTTAATCTTCTCGTACGGATGCAGGGGGAGATTTCGATTTAGCAGCTTCCTGACAGGCTTTGAGGAAGGTCTGTACCCTCCAACAGATCTGTGGACCGATCAGGCAAACATGCTACCATTGATCTGTGGAAGAGTGTACTAGTGTAGACTGTCCTAATTTGGTACTTTAACGGCCTGGATTGATTGGGAAATCAAGGATTCAAACAATTAAGCATGGGGGAAGCCGCCAGGCCATGGTTGTGCAAGGGAAGGTTTAAATTTACTTGGCTATTATAAGGGATTCGGGCTCGGCGCAGAGGGGAGTTTAATTTGGACGCAGTTTCTGATATGTTCATTCAAGCTATTCAGTCACCAGTCAAGTAAGACTAAGCCTTAGACTGCTTGCTGTCAAATCCAGTGACTCTGTAATTCTAACACAGGGCCTGCCTGACATTTTGTGGATAATGCCATTATAAGTTTTCGTTCAATTTTGGTGACATTGTTCAGTGACACTGCATTGCATCATGTTCGCATTAAGGCACTATATATTAGGACGAGGCAGCATTCAAATGGAACATAGCCTTGGGAGATAGCATAATGAAGTGCTCATATATCACTTACTATTACAGAAAGTTACACTGTCTATCAATTTTGTTTAAGTGTTTCAGAGTTTTCTGTCCATTTTTCTTACCCAGTTTAGTCAAAAACCTGTTAGCAATTAGGGAAGGACAAGTAAGGACAACATTTGTTCAGGAAAAATACTAATTTACAGGCACTTTTCCACAGGTCTATAGGAACCATGCTGTACCAAAACTGTACTGCAATGCACAGAATATCATTACATTTTTGTTCTGTTGGTCATGATGTTCTCTCTCCCAGTCCCTTATGTGAGCAGTTCTGGGTTCTAGCCAAGGAAAAGGCTGGAACCCATATTTCTGGCTGGTCATCCCAAAACCATTGAGTCAAACCAGCTGAGATGTTTTCTGTCAGAGCCGCTTTTGTTATTGTGGTCTTTTATTATTTCTAGTCTTGTTTGAGTGTTTAATATTTTCTCTGCATTCTTTAACCGTTTGAAACTGAACCGAGAGAACTTGTTAGTGACGTCCTGGATCACTTTCATTTTTTTCACAGAGTTAAAGATAAAGTCGTAGTATCCTCTGCCCAAACAGACAGTCAGGTTGGAACCTCATCACTTCCTAGGTGTTAGTTTGTGTCTCTATTGTTGTTTTTTTGTGCCAACAGTAAATAAACTGTCCTCTTTCCATGAAGTGCTGAAACATTTCCACCAATCAGAAAGCAGTGATGCAGTCGACTCGGCTGTGGCCCACTTTCTGTCCCGCCATCCAGCAGCTCGGTTCCCAGTTGCTTTATTGGGAAAAATATTTGTTTACGGTACTGCATGGTTCCTTGAGCAAGTGAAAAAGCACCAATAGACCTAAAAAGCCTTCCTTTGTGTCCACAGCATCTCTCTGGTTGAATATTTCAGCCCAAACCTAGCAGAGATCCTCCTGTAGGAAAAGAGATTATCGTCACTCAGGAGAACCGTGGATTAGTGCAGTTTTGTCAGAGCGGTGATTCACGGTTTGTTTATTTAGCCTTAATGTTCCTCTGGCACAGACACTCAAACAGTGGTGAGCACCTGCAAACGAGAAGCCCGAGAAGGTTTTGAAACCATGTAGCCTGTCATGAGACGTGCATTTTATACGACTCTCTCCATGCGGGCCCTCAAACTGCTTCCCGTCTCCCTCGCTGGCATTTCGTCTTGAAATAGAGGGGAACGTGACAAGTCGAGCCAATTAGGTTATTCAGAGAGCAGCCGGAGAGCATGCTGCTTTCATACATGAAGCACATCTCACCAGGGTTCCTCCAGGGAACAGGGATTGGTTCTAGAGACCAGAAACTGGTTTTCAAAACAGCTTTACACTCGACCAAACATGCAGAACGTCAAGTGCAAAAATGCCTCTTAGGTTCAGTGTGTCGTTATCAGTGTGTGATCTTCTTAATGGTTTTAAAGAGTTTTGGGTGTTGATTCCTCTCAGTGTTTTTCTTTATGCTTTTATTGAATTGGATCTTGGTTTCTTTGTGGTTCTTAGAGAGTTTTAGGTTTTATCTCCTCACAGTGGTTCTTCTTTATGGTTTTTGGAAGTTCTGGCTTTTGGTTCCTCTCAGTTCTTCTGCATGCATTCAGGGAGATTTGGGTCTTTGTTCTTAGGGTTTCTTTTCATGCTCTTAGGGGATTTTCTGAGGGGATATTTGATAAGTAGAACACACTGTGACCAATACAGACTAGACACTTCAGAACAAACATAATTTTCAGTTTTGGTTCTATGTTTCTACTCTATAGTTCTTCCTCTTCCTCAGTCTTGACTCCTCCCTGTGGTTCTGATGGGATTTGTCTGTTGGAGCAAATGTTAAAGGAATAAAACTGAACTGAATTAAACACTCAGCTCACTTTACTGAGATCTGCAGCATCACAACATCTGTTTTCACTAATTGGGTTCCTTTATTCCTTAAGGAGCCAAAGTCAATGAAATCCCAGGACAGTTTTGTTCATGGCTGGAATGAATACCTGTACAAATCAGGGACAGATGTTGTTATTCAAATATAAGGATTTCTAAATATGTTACTTTAACCCCCTACATAACATTGATGTAACCACAACATAAACTTGTCACAGCTGTCACAACAGCTGACACTTATCTAATTAACTGAGTAATTAAAAAAGGTTTGCAGTTTTTGATTAAATAAAAAATTTATTGCAATATTTAAATTGTGGTTTGTAATGCGGAATAGCCAAATTTTCTCTAAAACTAAATAAATTGGTTCTGAAGTGGAACCAACATGTGCTTGGGCTGTAACCAAGAACCACTTACAATGAAGACTGGGGGCGGGGATATCATGACCATCAAGATGGATTACAATAATTTTTAATCTTCTCTTCAAATTTACTAACATCCTATATTCTTGGATCAGTATGACCAGCAATTTAAAACTCCAGGATATCATAGAAATTAACATTTCTCTACAGTCATGTGACCTATCAGTGGTCCACCGCCCCTGCAGGTGTGCACTGCAAAAAATCCAAATCACACAAAGCTCATTTTCCATGTTTCAAGTGAAAACATCTTGTTACTCTTAATTCAAGACAAAGTCACCCAAAAAAGCAAAACTTCCTTGAGCTATAAAGACGACATGCCTTGGATTTCTTGAATTGTGATTGTCTTTTAAAAATCTTATTTCATGTGGAATTTGAAATAAAACAATTTTTTTTGACAAGCCGAGATGTTTTATATCCGGGCAAAAGACAATTTATCTTGTTTCTGCAATACAAACCAATACATCTTGAATAAAACATCCTGTTATGAGCAAGAAAAAAAATCTAAATAAGTTTCCTTTCCTGAACTAGTATTGAGACAAACTTATCTTCCAAAAGCTCATATATTATGTCTTATTTTAAGAAATCTTGTCAGAGTCCATGGGGAGGAATCCCCAGGACTCTGAACTGCCTCGTGGAACTGACCAGTCATGAGGACAGAAATCCATTTCGTGGGTCTTTATTCCGAGAAAGCAAAACAAAAAGGCACGGTGGCCGTTACAAGAATCAGATATGGTTTCAAACCACAGACGAGGACAAATGAGGACATGTGAGGACAATGACCGACAAGGACATACTGCACACACGGAACTATATATACACAGACCAGACTGGGGAAAACGCGAGGCACCTGGGGAACACAAACAGGAAACAGG
>JBBPDB010000032.1:14703418-14715218 GCA_037974465.1 Brachypetersius altus | reverse complement strand
AAACAGGAAGTGATGAATTACTAATTAAATGTTCCTAGATACTCTGATCAACTTTGTAAACTACTGTAGAAATGACAAATACTTCAATTACATTTATTTCCTAGGGATTTTTAGGGGTGCTAATAATTGTGGAACAGGTGATTGTATGAAAAATAATTATTCTTAGTCGGGAAATTTTTTTCCCCTTAAAATTCACTTTAAGGTTACATTTTTCTACAATGAGTGTATGCTTCTGCAATAAAAATTGAATTTATTTTAAGGCTTGTAACAGAGCTTAACCAGGGGTGCCAATAATTATGGAGGGCAGTGTATGTCTCATGTCCCCCCACTTTAAAATAGCTTCCGACGCCCCTAACTTGAATAGTCACCACGGCATGTGATTAATCAGATTTAATTACTTGTAAAATGTTAATTCGACACCCCTAATTTATATTATATTTATTTAGAGTACCATGTTTTATATGATACTGTTACATTGTATTATGTTTATTCTGTTGGTTTTACTGCTTCTACTTTTTGTCAACTTTGCTGCTGTAGCAATGCACAATCTTATCTTACTGAAAACCCAAATCTAACTTATGATTGAGAAGACCAGAAAAAGACACAATGAGACACCTGGCATAGGAGGTGTCCCAAACCACACACAGGTGAAGCCACTGGGGAGAAGGTGAGGTAGAAACAGAACAAAGGAATGACAACAACGTAAACAGGGGCAGACAAGGCACAAGAGTAAGGCAGGGTGAAATGTTACACTTTCAGGAATTCTGCAAGACCAAAAAGACCCATGGCCTGTGATGAACACTGAGAAAGGCTTTTGGGTACAGAAGAAGATGAGCAGTTTGTAAAAAGACCACCAGTATGTTGGCCATAGAAAGTGAATCTCGTCTTGGAAAGTGAATCTTGTTTTCTACATGAATGACTTGTAAATTTTGATCTGATTCAATTTATGACCCAAAAGATAACAAATATAACTATAGTAATATTAGATCAAAGCCTGGAAAGCTTGAAAGTAAAATGTTCAAAGACATCAATCTTTATCTTGTCCCTAATTCCAATTTTCTGTACATACAGAACCACAGAAAAGACCATAATTCAGACAATCTTTGTTTGTGGAGAAGAGATACTCAACCATGGCAAACCTGGTTCACCTTATCTGTCCCTCCTGTGGTGATAATATACATACCTGGCTATGCAACCAAAATATCCCGACAATATACAGTGCGGCAATAAAAACAGTATAAAGAATTTTCCAGAATACTTCTGTAAGAGGTTTTCAGTTCACATACTGAAGAATGTTGTGCAGTGAAGATACTACTTGTAACTGTATACATTTAAAATTGTGCTAAATTTGATATTGAAAGACAAACAGGTTTTCTGTGTATGCGAAAAACATTTACAGTTAAAAATGGACACAGTTTGCTCAAGTATCTTCACACAACATTGTAAACAGACCATGAATAGTTTTAAACTTAAGAAATTAGCTTGAATGTTTTTGCAATGGCACTTCCAGCGGAAGAGAACACCAAGCTAGCTCGGTTATTTCATCTATGTAAAGGTAATAAATGTTGCGGAAATGTCAATAGCTTTTATCAAGGCTGTGCTTTAACACCTGACCTGAGGATGAAATATAAGTACCACTCTACCAGATGTATCTGGCAGAATGTTCAGTTTATTACAAACATTTTAAATTGTGTCTCTTGTGTGGAAAGAGCAGATTCTAAAATTTCAGTCCACATCTCAGATTTGTTTGAAAGTCATGAGAATTTTTTTAAAATTACTTTTTTGGTCCATTCTTAATGTTTAAATGAACTGAAAAGCCATACATATTTTTTTCATCCTGGAGCTCTTCATCCTGGCACGATCCACTAGGGTCAGTTCTCTAGAATTCTGAAAATTTTTTTTTAGCCTACCAAGGAACTGCATCTCAAATTACCTTCTCACACACACACACACACACACACACAGAGTGTACTGGGTCTGGGATCTGGTGAGCTTGGTTTGTACGATATCAGTATGTTTATTCTTCTTTAAAAAGATGTCTGATATCCCTCACATTCTATTTTATGATTGTTTAAATTCACCTCATGCAAAAATAAGACATCTAAGCATCCACTTACCCACATTTCTGTCCTTCTTAATCTTAATTACCCTTCTCAAGACTGGATTAGCGATAGGAAACGAAAAACTCAACACTCTGAGGCTTAAAGCTCCTCTCATCTTAAGTGTTATGTTATTTGAGGTTTCCACACACTTCTGAAAGATGCAAACATCTTCACTGGTACACAGGAATCCTGTCCACTCTTTTTTCTCACCTATTTTCAGAGTGGCCACTGATTTCCCTAAAGAACCAATCAAGTGTCACAGCAGATAGCATCACAGCTTTCCTTAAAGGGGTGTGTAAATGTGCAGGTCCAGATGCACAAATTCTTTTTTTATGTTCCCAACAGTGCATGGGACTCGTCCTCATTTGACACCCTCATCTACAGTGTCTCCTCATCATCCTCTGGTCCACTGCTGGGCAATGCAGGCAGAGACTCTTTCAGCAGAATATCATCTACTTGCTTTGCACTTTCCTCAGACTCCTCAGGTATAGAGGGTGCCTGGCTGTCGGCGTCTGAGATGCTGAGCACATAGCCTGGCAGGGCAGCGTGAGCACTGATGGAGGGAGCTCCGGTGCTGCGGTACACCCGGCTGGAGTACAGCATGGTGGAGCGAGTGGCCGGTCCTCCGGCGGCCAGCTGAGAGTGGCTGCCGGTACTGTTGTTGAGGCCGGTCAGCACAGAGCCGTAACGGTAGCTGCCACACACAACCGGACCCTTCCAGTCGAAGGCCAGGTTCCAACGTGTCCATGTTTTCTTAATTTCTGTCTGGACCTTGGTTAGAGAGACAGAGGTGAAGGGTGAGAAACTCACAATGACTTTGTTCCCCACTAACCTGTACATCCCTCTTCCAAACTCCTTCAATATCTCCGCTTCTACTTACAATTTGGTTGCATCAATGCGGTGCACCTCAGAAGCTATGTCATGATTCTGTCATGATTTTTCTGCCCTCGCCCCTAGCCCCCCCATCTATCCTCCTAGTCCAGCCAACTTATTAGTGTGTTCACCTTTGTTTAATATTGCTACCTTTTCTTCCCAGGTGTTTTCTCTGTCAGGTCTTGTGTTAGTTTGTACATGTATTATTCTGTGTTTCTTTACTATTTTTTTGGGATTTTTCACCAATTTAGTGATGTCTAATTCCACCTGCTAGCCAGGACTGGAATAAGCCTACTTAAGGGCACTTCACAGACCATGACAGAAAATTAGTGTGTAACTTTAAAGCAATCATCCAAGGAGCCACTAGAAGTGATTAGGAGAGGTAGAGGCAGAAGTGATCATTCACTCAACCTGGCAGATGGTCACTTCGGTGTGGTCCAGTAGGGTTACTTTACTAGAATTGTATTTTTTCCTGTATAATTGTATTTTTCCCACTTCCCAATTTAGTCCAATTCCACCCAATAGCTATGGCGTGATCAAGACTACTTCAGGTGGGCTCACTGACCATGAATTTCTGTGCAACTTTGTTTGCTCAAGTTTTTTAAGCTACAGCATTAATGGAAGGCTCTACGCGCTTGGAGGAGAATGCTAATTGCAAATTCTGTTACATCATCTACATATACCTAAACCATTCTACCCATCCAGAGAGGGAAAAGTCAACAGTGATCTCTTCGATTCTCAGCCATGGATTACTGGGATTTCACCAGGATCAAACTCTACCAATTACCTTTTAAAATATATTTTATAATTAATATTTTGTATGATTTTAAGGGAGATAATTAAGGAAATGGAACTCAACCAATACAAATATCTTAGTCTTTAAACTCACCTCTCCATTGCAGTAACAGTAGATTATGGACACAAAGAAACCCTGGAAAAGAAAAAAAACATTTTCTGATAAGGTTTGGAAACTGAAAGATTTGCATGGGCACATGAATGAGAGGCTAGTTGATGAAGGGGATTTGCCTGCTGTGGTCTGTAGAACCAGGTGTTGCTTTGAAAGACTCAAAAACAGAAAACCTTGTCTAACTTTTTGTGAAAATGATCATATAAAGACTGCTCACCTAAGTGGTCTAGTTAGTAGACATGCCTGGTATATAATTCCTAAATAACATATAATTGTACAATATTTCAGTTCAGCTGCAATGAATTTCATTGACAGCTAAAGATGATGTCTGCTGCAAAACTTGCATCTAGAATTTTGGAATTCATGGTAGTCTAAACTGTTATTATTAGCAGGGCTGAGACCCTGAAACTTAACTAACAAACTTGTACTTATACTGTAGGTCTTTGCCCCAAAGAGGTCTAGTATTATTTTTCTAACTTAAAATTCAATCTAAAGTAACAATGTCTCTGTTACACCGAGCTATGCACAGGGAGTGAAGCGAGGCACAAGTACAAGTTCCAGTGGATGGATTTTATTTACAAAAGCCACAGACTCGATACAAAACTAAAATAAAAGGCACAAGGGCCTAACCAAAAGCAAACAAACAGAAGACACATCAGGGGGGTATTCCAGAAAGCAGGTTATGTGACATACCCGGGTAAGTTCAAGGTTAAGTTAGTGGATAATCTTCCGGTTCCAAAAACTGAGGTAACTTTCTGGGTATGTAACAATAGCAACTTACTCTCTGAAGATAACCTGCTCGGTAGCATATTATGTTCCGGGGTAAGTTTGTTTCAGAAGGTAACTGAGCACGGCATGCCCTTTTGATGAAGATCCTGTGGACGAGGAGGCACAAATTATACGAGTTTTTTTGCGCCGGGAGAGAGTCATAAGACCGCGTATTGATGTATCACTTCCAAATGATTATTTGAAAGAGCGTTATCAGTTTTCAAGAGAATTGCTAATTTATTTAACACGTCTCTGGAAACCGCATATTGCCAACATCACAAACCGCGGGTCTGCGCTTAACACAGAAAACATTCTGTACATAGCACTTCATTTTTTTGCGTCAGGGCATTTTCTTTACAATGTGGGCGATGCAGAGCATGTGGGAAAGGCAACTGTGCGTACAGCCGTTCGCACTGTATGTCTGGCACTTAAACATTTCTTACAAACGTTTGTACAGTTCCCTGGCCATAAACCTCTGCGAGTTATTAAAGAGGAATTCCACAGAGTTGTCCTTTGTAGTAAAATCTATGACGCGTATTTAATATGTAGTCATACTGTTGATATATATATACACACACGTATTCATCCTAATCCTTCTATTTCGAGGTTTCCAAATGTAATTGGGTGCATTGATTCCAAATGTAATTGGGTGCACCCACATTCCTTTTAAAGCTCCTTCTATAAATGAGGGAGACTATGTTAATAGGAAATCTTTTCATAGCATCAACAGGCAGGTAACAACTTGCTTTTGTGTCTAATTTTTTGCCTTGGTAAAATCCTTCAACTCATTAATTTTTTCCCCACTAACTATAGTGTGAGGCAACCCACATCATTACTAATGAGGTAAAATGGCCAGGATCTGTGCATGATGCCAGAATTTTCCACGAGTCACCATTATGCCAGACATTTCAGCAGGGTACGGATTGCTTCATTAAATGTTTTTTGATTGACTATATTTGTATTGTACACTTGAATCATTACAGGACACTATAATGGGTACTTGCTGGGGGACCGAGGATACCCTTGTTTTCCCCATTTAATGACACCCTACCCTACACCTGATCCTGGACCACAGACACTCTTTAACCTGGCTCACAGCTGAACACAGGCCAAGGTGGAGATGACCATAGGAATTCTCAAGTCTAGGTTTCAGTGTCTGCGTGGGCTCCGGGTCAGTCCAGAGAGGGCATGCGACATCATAGTGGCTCGTGTTGTGCTTCACAACATTGCCACCATCACCGGAGAGAGCCACCCTCCTTGTATTGAAGAGGATGGGCCAGAGGAACCCCTACAGACTTTAGCAGACAGAGATGGAAGACTTTTGCGAGACAGGATATGTCAAAATGTATTTTATTGAATTGTTTCCACTGCTCTGCTGGGCAGTTCATTTCTTTATTTCCTGCAACAACAAAAAAAAACATGAAAAATAAAAAGAAATAAAATGTGTTTTGTGCTTCATATACACAACACTTTTACTATGCAACAGATTAATATTCACACAAGTTCTCACCTTAAGGCGATGTTCCAGCAATTCAACTTCTAGTGTTGCTTTTTTAATGGATATCCTTTTCTCCTCCATTTGAAGCTGTATAAGGTCCATCTCCATCTCACATTTTCTTATTTGTTTTTGAAGATGGATCTTATACAGCTCCTTTGCTGCTGACGAGGAAGGAAAATATAATTAAATGAGATTCTGTCAGACAATAAAATTAAAATATGGACAACGGCACACATTCTTACACATTAATACAACCAAGATCACAGTGACCTATACATTATATGCAGTTAAATGAAGCCTGCATAAAAAGGTTAAGCATGTTCAAAAAGCCAGGCATAGTAATTTATTAAGCCATATAATGAAAAAATAATCATAGTGGTAAACTTACATTTCACCATGTTACTTGTGGTTCATGGTGTGTATGATGAAGTGCCCCCTGGAATGCCAGCAACCACTGGTCACCCTTTATTAAGGGACAGAGCCAGCTCCTCAGATGGGGTGAGGGGTGGTGATGGTGGGCCCCCACCAGTTAAATGGGCTTCAGCCTTCTTTCTATTAGCTACATGACAAAAAGATTATACTACATCGTGTTTAATAAATTGTTCAGTAATTGTGTAATCAAATATGACCTTTTTGCATGTTTTTCTGTTTCATTTTGACTTGGCTCAAAGTTCTTCTGGCCCCAGAAGGATTACACCTTATTAAATAAGAAACCATATATTCCTAGTCAATATACATAGTGATTTTAATCTCATGAATGACAGAAAAGTAAATGCTTTCATAGTGGCATCAAATTTGCAATTTAATTCACTCACGCATTTACTCTGTCTGTGATTTTTTGCCAAGCCAACTGTCTTTCTTTAGCCGATGCAGCCGTATTGCTTTTTTTCATTATTACTGGCTTGAATTCTTCATACGCGTATATTTAAATATCCAACTCTGCCTCTGTGAAGTATGCCGCTCTCTTTTTTTCACTTGGATTTTCCAAGTTGACTCATGAAATGATCCATTAGAAATGTCTCTATGTATGCACCGTGAGCGCACGTTAACTCTGGGTAACCAATGGGAGGTTGATTAGACTTACTCTTCTCAGGTGTTTTGGAACTGACATACTCATGGTATGTGGGTTTGGGGTTAATCAACCCAGAGGTTAGGATTTACCAAGTGGTAAGTTAACCCAGCTTTCTGGAATACCCCCCAGGACTGGGTAGTGTGGAAGTAAATATGAGGGAAGATAAGAACTTAAAGAACTTAAATACAAAACACATTCAGACAAGAAAAAATCACACTGCCCAATCACTTAACTAATACAGAACATCTGACACAGTGACTTAAGACACAAACATCCATCCAGAATATCAAAATAAAAGTCCCCAGAACAAAACCCAAAACAGCAGCCTCTACCGGCAGCTGGCCAAAACCTTATAGTCCCACATTTTAAACATATTACTATTTTCCTCTCATTTGGTGTACAGAAATCCCTCGCTTTTCGGGGGTTACCTTTCAAGAGCACCCGCATATAGTGAAAAAACACTTTGTTGTGTTTTGGTAAAATAATGCTTATTTTTATAGTGTAAACCCTCCAAATTTAAATTTAAGTTTAATGCAAAAAATGTAAAAGTAAATCAATAATCAGAATCAGAAAACTTTATTAACAGCTTGCAAAGACTCATACACAAAAGAAATGTTGAAATAACTCTCTCTACCCACATGTTTCCACAGGGTACAGCTTACTAATACTAAATAAACTGAGATAACGATTGAAAATTGGGATGGGGGTGTTAAAACCCTAAAATATAATGGAGCAGTCATGCAACATGCTGCAGCAGCTTCTTCTTCTTCTTTTTATGGCATTTGACAACTTTTCAGTGTCCAGTCCAACGGTGGCAACAATACAGTTCAGTTCTCAGAAAAATCTGCGTTGACTGAGGGTTTACTGTATATGCTGTGTTAACCTCAGCATGTCATGTCAGAGGAACAAAGCAAAAATGTACCTTGTTGTAGTCTTATCGCTGATTTGTTTGAAACTGGTTAGGGAGCATACATATACCATGAATGAGATACACATTTTTATTATAATTAGCGATTTGTACAGGTATGTACTGGCTGCTTGATTGGCTATTGGTGGCCATTTTGTTGTGTCAGCCAAATGAAACTTTAGGAAATGGAACAAATATAGTGTAAACCTACCAAATTTCAAGTCTGTAGCTGAAGCGGATGTTTACATATAAAACTGTGTCAGTTGCAGTGCCCACTATGGAGGAAATTGTACAAAATTTGTAGGACGGCCAAAGAAATATATAGTGATACAGTGTGTCAAATTTTGTGAATAGTACTATAGTATTTACATCACAAGATATTCAGTAGAGATGTGCAAGATTCTGCCATTGACATTCACTGGGTGCTGCTACGGTCACTGGGTAAGCTAGGGTTATGTACCTGCCAGAGGTCAAGCTCCCATACAAAATTTGTTATTTTTTGCTGCCGAACTATTGACCAAAAAGTACACATTTGTCCACAGTTGCTCTCCAGTACCAACAAAAAACTATGAATGCTTTTGATGCTACAACAATAAATAAACCTATAGATAAATCTGTCAGCTGAATCTCCAGGTAAGCATGTTCCACATTCACATTTAGACATTTTATCCATTTTCTATAAACATACATAAACATTTAAAACCTAGCACCTATCAAAGCTTCTGGTAACATCACTGAAGGCAAGTAACCTTAAGGCTACATGATATGAACATAAACCTTTAACTGACAGAAACCTTCATAAATGACTATAAAGACTTAATTCAAACCTCATAACATTTGGTTTTAGATGTCGAATGTGTCCGGGTATATACAGGGTCTGTGAGCATTGGGTACCCATGACCCTGTTGCTGGTTCACTGGTTGTCCCTCTTTGGTCTACTTTTGGTAGGTACTGACCACCACATACCAAAACCCCTCCACAAATTTAATCCAGTCATCTACACTTTGCAATTTGGTCCTCATCAAAGTGGCTCAGATACTTGCACTCACCCATTTTTCATGCTTACAACACCAGCTTCAAGAACTGATGGATCACTCCCTGCTAGTGTTGCTTTCGTCATCGAAAATTATAACTAAATTTCGTCATCAACTAACATTTATCACATGACAAAAACAAGATGAGATGCAACGTAAATGCTGGTCATGAGACGATAACTATAACGAAATATATCATGTAATATTGTTGACGCATATAAATGTTTTACAAAATTAAAACTATGCTAAAATGTCTCTTCATTTTCGTTGACTAAAACGAGATGAAATTTCCTGTACGATAGAAAAAAAGTATTGGGAAGCTTGACCTTAGTGTTGAACAGCGTTAAGTCCCAATAATTTTGTCTATTGACAGGCACTGTGAATGTAATATATCTTGAGTGGTCAAAAGTATTGGGACACTGTTATAGTGCCAGTGTGAGAGAAATTTACATTTACATTTACGTCATTTAGCTGACGTACATCAGTGCTTAAGAAGTCCACAACTGTTTCTTACCTGAAAAACAGCTTAAATCCATGTCAACTATTTAACTAAGATACTGCAGTCAGAGCATCTATACAACGGTCACATAATAACTAGCCAACACCTAACCCAACAATACATAAGCCCTAGAGAAGAACACCACAAGATCTTGGTTCATGTTGGTGGAAAGATGAGCACCAGCTGCAGCACCAGCTCCAATCAAACACACACTTTAACCTTAAGAATGCGAGCAGCAACAAATCTTAAATTGCTGTAAAACAGCTCCTTATATGGAAGTTCCCCCAGTGTGTGTTGGTGCTTGAGGTGTCAGACATCATGCTGAGCTTTGTTTGGGGTTCCTGTGTCACGTAGAACCAAAGTTACTGTAATTTAAAAACATTTAATAACAAAAACCACCACCGGGCTTTAAAAACTGCATCACACAAACGAACAGAATAGGACAAGATCTAAGCAGCATATACTCAGGCCCCCTAGTTTAATCTTGATCTCTGCAAGGTCGTTACATCATTCCAGAGCCTCATTCTTGTGTCTTGAGGTTCTTGACCCCCATTCTGTTTACTTGGGTTAATACATATGAATTTGCCTGTTGATTATGTAAAATAGTGAATCTGAACTAAATCACTTTTCTTTGGGGACTATTTTACCTCACAATGCCCTGCATGTATCCCTCCACCATGAATGGGTTTAGTTTCAGGACCAAGATCTTCTCAGAACAACGTCTCAGGCATTCCCATATTCACCTCGAAATCTACTGTAGTCCAGCATCTTCAGTCCATTTCTTCTGAGAAAGAGTCGAGGATCATCACAAGGAATGTGTTGGGGGGGTTAGAGAATGGCATGAAAAAAGTAATCAAAAAAAAAAGAAAGAAAAGGAAGTACAGCAAGGACAATCTCCAAAATGGTTTGGCGCAGAAGGATTCCTCTGGGCGCCATCAGCGCAGAAACCATTCAGTGTCTCCTAAAGCTTCTCCTGCTGCCGCCGATGTGAGATTCCATTACAGGAGAAATGGGATAGCAACACAATTATCTCAAGTTCAATTCTCCAAGCCCCATTGTGTCTGCAAACTGAGACCTGGGCTGGGATTACCGCGGGCCGGGCTGGGCTGGGTGAGGGGTTTGTGGGGAGGGGAGGAGGGGAAGAGACCGACCACCGTTCCCCAGGAAGCTCTGAGCTTTTTCTTCCATCAGAGAACGTGAAGAAAAGACGGCAGGCCAAGCGAGAGAAAGGTGCCTCAAAAGACGTCGCGAGGCAGGAAAGGCCTCTGCAAAATCCCGGGACTGTCTGGAGGACATGTCTCCGGACAACAACAACAGAGAGAGAATGAAAGAGAGAGGGAGAAAAACAGGAATGGAGAGAAAATACAAAATCAAAAGAGCAATTCAGAGCACATTCAGAGGCCGCGGCGATAAGCACCGGGAAGCGCAAAACGACACTCAGGATGACTAAAGACTCTTCCCGTGATGCCCCGTTTTTCTCTCTGCCATTGTTTATCATACAATGATGCAATTATGTGCAAGGTCCAATGCTGTGGCAGCACTCTGGCGCCTCTATATTGCGCAAGTGGCTGATTAAAAGTCACTTTTTTCTTTCTTTCTCTCTTTTTTATATTTTTCTGAAAGCAGGCACCGGTCCTGAGGGAACCAAGGGCCTGTCTGTGAATCGCAAGCCTGACTGTAAATAGGCTACGATAAAAATACACATCATTAACGGCACTTTGACTACAGACAGGGTTCAGATCCAGAGCTATTACAGGTTTTTTTGGTTAAGTGTGAAGATTAGTAAAATACAGAATGTCATAAATGCAACACTAATGGCTTTCAATGAATAAATGAATAGTCTGGTGGTGTTTGCACCAGACTGACCCCAGTTAAATCATGGCTTGGTTAAAATTTTTATTTTACACTCCTTGCCTAAAAGGTATAAAAGTCCTGAATGCGTATTGCTTCATATTCTGCTTCCAGAGATCCAGACTTTCTTGTATTTTAACATGGTCTTGGGGAACTGTTCTCCAGGCTTCCTGAAGGACTTTCAAAGACTCATTTCCAGTCCAGTCCCTGACCCTGACCAGTTTCAGAGGAATGTTTTTGTTGGTTAAGACACACAGTGACCTACGTATGAATCATTCAAGCAGAACAA
>JBBPDB010000032.1:14684675-14702147 GCA_037974465.1 Brachypetersius altus | reverse complement strand
GAACCAGTGAAGAACCAGGAGCAGATGATTCCAGATGATCAGGTGGTGATCAGTATACTGGTGGTGCTGAATGCTGAATGGTTGGAACTCCTTTATCTAGACTCCTTGTATCTTTAGACACTTTGCAGCCCGTCAGTAAAACATTTGTTCAAATTTCTTTTATTTAATCTCCTCAGTGTGACAAACACCTCTGAGAGTTTATGTGGATGTTAAAGAGGGTAAAATAGTGGCAAATCTGAAGTAGATCACTTTTCTTCTTGGACTATTTTGCCTCACATGTATCCCTCCACCATGAATGTGTTTAGTTTTAGGTTCAAAATCTTCTGTGGTAGATTAATGTTTCAGGTATTAAACCCATTTACTGACATAACTTTCTGTTAGGGAGCTTACTGAGTTAGACGCCTGGTCCCATGCCCTTCTACTGTGAAGATTTCTGGCTCTCCATAACTGAGCGTTTGTTAAATCGGTAGGATTGTCCTCTGAGTTGAGTAGTTTGAGCGTGGAATGAACTTTTTATTGGCATTACATGTGCTTTAATATCTCCTTGCCAGATTGAAATTGCTAATGCTGATAAATCTGTACGTAACCTCCCTGCGGGCGGCATGTAATCATCGCATAAAGAGCATTATCTGCTCGACTTTTGTGCTCAAGTGCTTGTTGAGCCGCTTTTTGCAGATTTGCAGGACTTGAATTTTGGTAAGTGCAATGAAAAACATTCTGAGGAGACACACAGCCAACAAAACAAGGAGATACCTGGTGATAGCAGTTAATTAGAAGATAAAGCGCAAGTGGGGTGGGGGGCTGGAGGATTGGGAGATGGGGGGGTTGAAAAAAATACTCGAAAAGAATGGAGAGAAGTGAGCTGGAGTGAAGTCTCCTTCAGTTATCAGAGCTGGAACACAAACTCCATTTGAAGCCAGACGACGCAGCTTTATAAACTTGTTAACAGGAAATAAAAGGTGTGCTGGATACAAAAGCTAACAGCGCGCTCGGCTCTGCCGGGCGTTATCGGCCTTCTCTCCGCAGACAAAAGGGATTTCACAGCCACTAATTACACTGGTCGCTCCGAAACGGGAACAGAAAGGAAATCCTTTCGTTGGCCCGGGCTCAGGCCCGACCCCGGCTTGACCCCGACGTGGAGTGTGTGGACGGTTTGATTGGTGATGGAGCGATTAGCACTCCGAGCACAGCAACTCTCCAGACAAAAAGCACTTCGACTCATCCATCACTCTTTAAAGTGGAGAAGTTGTGGAGAGACAAAAGAATTTGGATTTCAGTGCAGCACCTTGAAAACCACGATGTAAAAGTTTTAGCATAGTTTTGCTTAGTGTATAATAATAGCCTATAATAATACAAATTATAACAACAATAATAATACATTTGATTTCGAATGCACTATCCAATCTCAATCAATCTCACAGCGCTACAGAGTAAAATAAACAACAAATAAAATCAACAAGAGTAGGCCTTTTTCAAAAGGCAGCCACATGTAAAAATGTCGACAGTCTGGTACCCTCAGATGGTCTGGGAAGTGGGGGGCAGCCGCACAGAAAGCATGATCCTCCATTTTGTGAAGCTTAGTCCTTGGAGTTTTGAGAGGAACAAAGGGGGTGTGAGGATGTCTGAGGAGTGAGAAGATCCTTGAGGTAAGTTGGGGCAGCTCCATAAACACATTGGTAAGTGAGAAGTGATTCAATTTATAATCAGTTCAGAGTAAAACAGGGAGCCAGTGAAGTGTGTTGAGAATGAGAGTGATATGATTGTATTTCCGAACCCTCATCAGGATCCTAGCCGCACTGTTCTGGAAATAGTGGAGCTTTTGGAAATTCTTGCTAGGTATCCCAATGAGGAGTGCATTGCAGTAGACCAGCCTGGATGAGACAAAAGCATGCACCAGCTTTTCTGCATCTGCCAGACTCAATGACAGAGGAGGTCAACAAACACTTCAGCATCAAATTCTTTTGACTTTTCTCTTCACCTTTCGAAGGTTAAATAATAATCCAGTTTAACTGAAATGTATTTGTACATCTCTCTTTACAATGGATACATTATTAAAATCTGGGTTCAAACTTCTCTGGAGCTAAAAATCCTAAAAACAGAGAAAGAAGATACGGATAAGATCGAATCAAAGAACTGAGACTCAAGAGGAGAAACTTCTTAAGTGAGGAAGAACCACTGAGAAGAACAAAGAGTTAACAGGCTAAACTCTTTCAGACCAATGAGAAGAACTGCTGGACAGAAACTAAAACTGTAAAGGTGTAACTTCACAACATGAGCAGGAACCATTCAAAACAAGTTGAAAGGAGAAACTACGTAAGAGAAACTACCCATTCTCTGGTCAGCACACAAACCAAACTTAAAAACAACTATTCAGACTCAGACTTTTCAGACTCAGAAAACAGAGATACAAAGATAAGAAACATACAAAAAAATATATAAATCCAAATAAAATATAATAATACTTGACACTATAAACACAAATAAATTACTGCTGAAGTAGTTTACTAATGGAATAATAGTTAATGGTTGTTCTTCATACCAAGTCTGTTATTATAAGTAATAAAACTGTAATAGTAATATGATAGTAATTTAATGTAATATAAAGGTAATAGTAATATAATATCAATAGTAAAAATCTCACATTTTGTTCATGCATTCAGTTCCTGAGGTGGTGTGAAGCTGAGATGCTTGTGAAGGATCGTGCTGCTGATCTCCTCTGGTGGTACTGAGGTATGAAGGGAATGTTTTGTTCTGAACGTGTGGGTGTATAAATGATTTGGGAGCGCAGACAGATGATGATGTGCTTTTTCTGCACGTTAGCACCTCCAGCCATAACTGAATCTCGGCTCATACTGACGGGAAACAGACAAAGCTTTTGCTGACCACAGCAGATTTGGTACACGGCAACAGCTTTCAAACACAGAGCAGCAGATTTGCATCAAAATAACAACAGTTTTCAACCCGTCAGTGGGAGTTTTAACACTTCCGCTCAGTGCTGGATGAGTTGTTCCACACTAAAATTTGCTACTTTGTGTCGTGCATTCTGTCTTGTATTTGCTTTAGTTGCATCGTCTGACCACAGAGCCACAGTTTTAGACCAGCATTTTCAGGTCCATCTGATGTCTCTCTGATGTTGTAAATGTTTCTATTTTATAAAATAAAGATGTTAATGTTTATTTTAAATTTCTCTCATCAGTGAGGCGTTCTCCTCGATGCTTCTGTGATTCGTTTGACTTTGACTTGTGACTCGTTCGACAGGACGATCGTTTGTTGTACTACAGCGCGAGCTGTGGTTGCTATGGTTACAGTGTCAGTAGTGCTGAGTGAATAAGGAGAAGATAAATTCTGGATAAAGACAGTTTATAAAGACTGGAACCAGAACAGCAGCTCTGCAGGTGCAACAGGACTCATATGGTTCAGGGGTTCTGTAAAATGAAAAGATTTGTTTTATAACATCAAACAGTGAATGTGTGTGTGTGTGTGTGTGTGTGTGTGTGTGTGTGTGTGTGTGTGTGCGCGTGTGTGTTGAACCTCCCAATGTGATGCTACACTTTAATGGAGAGGCGTCAGGTGGCACAACCATGTGAAACAACACACTGAAGGTTTAAAGAAAGAAGAGGAAAGTAAACTTTCTGTCCAAACCAGCAAACAGAAGAGAAAACATCCCACTTCATAAGTATTTTTAAAAACTTGTGTTATTGCACATTAATTATCTTGTAATAACAATGTAGCTACTCTGTTCACTGTTACAGCTGGATTACAATAGTTATGGTATTGTGGAAAATGACTTACTGTATTTAAGGAAGCTTTTGTCAACTGAATCTGTATTAATGAGGCTTAGTGTGCAATTAAAATGGTGATAAGCACTTTTGCTCTCGTTTTGAATTAAAGACAGGCTGAGTGGAGTGAAGAGCTCTTCAGCAGGTGCAGGACTGATTTAGCTTCATTCATGCAACAGTAACGATCTGAGGAATTATCTACAAAATAATTTCTTTGGTACAAATGCAAACACACACAGAATTACGCAACTGAACTCATTATATACTTTTATACTTTATGTTACACTATGAGTATTTACTAAATCGTTTATGTTCATAAGGAATTGGCACTGTTCTGAAGGGCCATTCTTCCTAGGTTACATGAGTCATACAGCCTTTCAGGACAATGGACATAAACAGACATTTAGAAAGGCTTCCTCCAAAGAAACATTAGGTGTTGTAAGACTCTGAGTTTGCCCTCAGCCAATAAATATAACAGTTAACATCCCACTCCAACAAATCTGATCACAAACCCTTCAGGCAGACAAATATAATTATTCAGCCCCTTCCCTGGACGATAACTACAATCACTAACCCTCCTCAGGACAACAAATACAATTACTAACCACCCCCGGCTGACAAATAGGATCATGACCCCCCGCCCCAGAATGACAATTTATGACATTTATGGCGCTGAACACTTGCTGGAATCAGTAAAAGTCTCTGTAGGTTTATGTCAGCTGTAATGAAGGGTTTATGCAGGTCTGGTGTTCTCTTATGAACATCTCAGGAAAGTCTTACAAGAATATCATTAGAAATTATAAAGCTTGACACATTTTCTCCCTGTTTTATAATGTAATTTAATAGTGATGTTCTCTGTCTCAGGAGCAGAACAGAGAAGAACCAGGCAGATTTTTCTTTCAGATTTTGTCACCAACAAAAACACCTCCAAGACACATTTCCTCCCATAAGCACTAGCAGTGTAGCATGCTATGTATGTGGCAGTGCAAACCTTGTGTCACCAGGAGGTACAAATTACTTCAGCATTATAAACTACATCATCAGTATGGAATAGGCCAACATTGTCTGTGCATATATGTAAATTGTCTGTGCACATTCAAGACGTGGAGTGGACTGAACACTCAGACTATAAAGCTCATCTCAGTTTACACAGACAGCTTCCAGTTCAGTAACTTTTAAATGTTTTGTAACGTTTCTTGGTTGCCCTTTCAAGACAAATGTTTACAATACATTTTATACACACAAAAGGAGGAGGCATCAACCACACACACACATAAAGATTTTAAAGCCAGTGTAGTTACACTTGTGGACCTGGTTTAAGTGACAGAGTCCTCTGATAACGTAAGGGCTAGCTGTTCTGCAGTATCCTATGGTGAATTTGAAAGTGAGTCAGTGACAGAAAGTGATTATAGTGCTGTTGAAAATCAGCCAGAACTAATTGAACAGAAAATAGCAGTAATATTGTTGAAATTGGAACATATATTTCATGTTCCAGCAAAAGGAGTAGATGAGTTATTAGAGGAGTTACATTTTCTATTAAGTTCAGCTACTGCACCTCTCACAAAGCATACAATTTCAGAAATTTTCAAAAGCCATAACCTCCATATTGGTCGGGCTGTTATTGAAGAACATGTCAATTCTATGTGTGTTTCTAACCCTGTGGCTAAAATTTTGGGAAAGTGTGGCCCTCTTGCCACTTCTTATAAAAGAAAACTATACTATACACTAAATTTTAGGGCTGTAGAGCCTGTTAAGTTTTTTTTATCTACAGACAAAAGGAATTCATTTCAGTACATGACTTTATTATGGCTGTTGCAGCATATACTGAGTCACAATAAATTACTGGATAGAGTGATTGAAGAACAAATAGCTCAAGAAAATGGATAGAATCTGAATGGTGATCAATGGGTTTACAGATCTTTTTGTGATTGATAACATTATAAAAGAAATAGCTTTCTAGCTGTTGAGACGTTGAGAATTTCAATAAATCTTTATATTGATGATTTTGAGGTTTGTGATCCTCACACAAAATGCATAAGCTTTGTGGTGTATATTGGGTCTTGGGCAATTTATCTCCTGGCTCTCATTCAGCCCTCTCATCCATTTATTTGACAATGCTTTGTAATAGTGAAGATTTTAGGATATTTGGGTTTGAAAAAGTCTTGGATTCACTTTTGAAAGATCTGGTACTTTTGGAACAACATGTTGTGTTCATCAGTCAGTTGAATGAGTGTATTAAAAGAACTGTGAGTTGCATCATAGCTGACAACCTAGGAGCCCATGGGATGGCAGGTTTTGTGGAAAGTTTTTTTCTGCTGAATACATCTGCAGATTGTGTACAGCTAAAATGTCTGAAATAAAGTCAGTGGCTGCTAGTGTTTTTGATCGTAGACCACTGGAACTTTATGAAGCCCATTTGAAGCGTGCACTATAAACAGCAAGTGCGTGTTGTGGAGTTAAACAGGATTGTATTTTGAATAAGAATCTAAGACATTTTCCCTCCAGATGTAGCACATGATCTGCTGGCGGGCATAATACCCGTAGAGCTTGCTCATTGTTTTTCTATTTTAATCTCTAAAATGTATTTAACCTTAGAAAACCATAACAACTTGATCCAAATCTCAAGCACAAATGGGCAGATAAAACCAATCGGCCTCACGCAATACCACAGACTTTCTTTGTAAAAAAAAAATAAACATTGATGGAAATGCACACAAAAATTGGTTCCACTCTTTTGATTGTTGCCTCTAATTATTGGTCCTCTTGTTCCAGAGGATGAAGCAGCATAGCATATTATTTTGGATCTGAAGGACATTGTGGAGCTTGTTGTAGCCCCTGTCCAGTCTGATGAGTCGATTTCATACTTTTGAGTGTAAAATCAGTGAATATCGCCAGAGATACCAAGAACTTTTTCCAAACAACAGTCTTCTCCCTAAACATTATTACTTGGAGCACTACCCTGCCTTGATTTGGGTCTTTGGGCCTCTTGTCCACAAATGGATAATGAGATTTGAGCCGAAACCTCGCCATACCAACTGTTTTAAAAACATACCCCTCACACTTCAGCTTAACAATCATAAGCTTCAGAAAATCAGCTTATGATTGTCTCTGACTTTCATTCCTCTGACCATAGGACACCTTTGCAGAAATTCTTCCAATTTTTGTTTTTCATGCCAGGATATACTTCAGAGCTGTTGAACTTGACATGTCACATGTGAGAGAGGTGTCTCTCATTGAGCATGGGGAACTACTCAATGACTACCCATTAGCTGCCTAATCAGTGGGAAGCCTGCGTTTGGTTACTCTGTAGAGACACACTAACTTGCAGGGTAAACAGGAGTAATAAGTACTTTCCTACTATTTCACCTGGCACTGTAAATAATACTTTATGCTTTGCAGACCAGCTGCTACTTAATTTATTAAGACTTGACTGTTTAACTAATCAGTCATTAACTTTTTTTTTAACTAATCAGTCATTAACTTAAATAATGCCAGACAGATCTGAAAATTACTGTTCACTTGTCCTTTTCCAGTTACAATTTTCTGGAGGCTAAGGTAACATCAAATTATTGTTGATAGCTTTAATTGTTGACATTAGAATTTGACCCATGTATACACACACTCATGCAATATTTGGTGAGTGCATCTTTATTTATTTTTCAAATAATTGTCCAGGTCAACATGATGGCCCAGCCCATAAGACTGAGGATCATACTCAGAGAGGATGATGGCAGGAAACGAATTTTACCAGCGGGGATATCAGACTCTATTGAGGAATTGTGCTGGGAAATTAAAACAAATTTTGGAGTACAATAGGATTTTTGTCTTCATTATCAAGATCCTGATTTTGGGATATCTGAAATAAATGACAAAGCAACTATAAAGGTTGTGTATTTATATACTCTTCAGTTGAAAAGTTTTACAGAAGATGAAGCAGTGACATGTCAACCTGTAGCAGTCCAGAGTCCAAAACATTCCTTTATGAAGCTCTTCAGCAAACACGGATCATGTAAACCATGGCCATCTACAAGACTGTCAGTGTTGCCACGGTGTCTTCACAGTCCCTCGTTTCAGCTATGAGGCCGAACTGCAACTTGAAAAGGCCAATGCTGAGTATCAAATTTAAAGTCTATCCAACTGACAATGACCTGAATGAAGTTCGAGAAGCCAAGGCCCAAGTCAAAAGTCAGGCAGTATTGAATGTGAAAAAGCCTAGAAGAGCAGAAGTCAATTACTGTCCACAGTATCCAAAAGGAGAAACTACTGACAGTCTCGAAAAGAGTCCAACCCTTTCTCACCACTGAAGCCACAGTTACTCGTCCAGTCTCTGGTCATCTCAAATTTGGACTACTGCAACTCTCTGCCAATGCAGCTGCAAAGTTAGTCTTCAATCTTCCTAAATTCTCACATACCACGCCTCTACTATAGAACCTTCACTGGCTCTCTGTGGCGCTCACATTAAGTTCAAAACCTTAACACTTGTCTTCAAGGCTAAGAATGGGTTTGCGTCTCCTTACTTGTCTGCACTGATCGTGCAGCATGTTACTTCTCGTCCTCTCAGAGCTTCAAGCACCCCTCGTCTTGAACCTTGCTCAAAAGAAGTCCTTTGCTGTCTTCAAGTGTCGTCCTCTTTAAGGAGCATCTGGGAATAAAATGCTTTGGCCAATAAATAACAAATGCGATCCGTAAACTGGTCGATAAATATGATTAGTGCCCCCCAGGACAAACAATCATTAATCCCCCCACCCATCCAGTCGACAAATAGGATCGCTAACTAGCTCCCAACAAAACCGACAAATATGACTGTTAATCTCGCCAAGATGACAGAAACGCTTGTTAATGATCAAAGAAACGATCATGAGCCCTTGACGGCCCTGAGGGCTCCCTACCGGAAATGAGTGAAGTGTAACCATGGAAATGCACGCAGCGTAACCATGGAAACGGTGTAGGGTAACCACACATATGAATGTGGCGTCACCGTAACTGTGGAAATGGCTGCAGAGTAACCACGGATTTTAATGCAGCGTAACCATGGCAACTAATGCTGAATACGAATGTAGCGTAACAAAAGAAATGAATGAAATATAACCGTGGAAATTGATGCAGAGTAACCACGGATACGAGTGTTGTGTAACCATAGTGTAACAGAGTGCAACAGAGGAATCGGATGCAGGGGATCCATTGAAATAGATGTAGCATAACCATGGAAACATGCAGTGTAACCATAGATATGAATGAAGTGTAGCTGTGGAAATGTACGGATGTAGGGTGAGCACGGAAACTGATGTAGCATAACCGTGGAAACGTGTTGTCCAGTGATCCGTGTATCGGTGATGTTGCGGCTCGTCAGATGGACTGTAATCTCAGTAAGAGTTCATCAGCAGCCTGTGGCAGCTTCACATGAACACAGAGAAAAGGAGTGTTCATTGAGGTCATGGGTATAATGATACAGTGCAATAGAATTTCAGCGTGAAGACTGTGGGACGGTGCTCAGCGTGCCGCGGCGGTGTGATGTCTGAGAGCGAGGATCTGAGCAGTGTTTAACATAGAGAGTGAAAAGCTGGAGTATTCTTTCCTTCGCTAAAAGCTTTGACCCGACTGCACGAACACAATACCCTTGACACGTTCCCTCCTAAGTTCACCTGCGCTCTTTGAAGAGCGCTCCTCATTGAAATTCTGCTTTACGTTCGCCATGTTTGCTTTGAATGAGCCTTCAAAGGCAGATTCATTAAGTGTCCTACCTGAGCACATTTGTAACCCCATCTCGTCGTTTGAAGATGGAGTCAGAACACTTATATTTATAATAGTTGAGAAAACGTTCTGGCAGCCAAAACACAAACTCAAAGGGAAACTCTGCTCCTGCCCAGGGCACTGAAGGAGCAGACGGAGAGAAAACAGGAGCTGGGGGGCGTGAGGGAGCTGAAGGGCAAAACAGTGGCGCCCACTCAGGGTGGGCCGAACAATCCATTAAACCTACCTGACAACCGCTGCTGCACACAATCAGGTCAGAAGTCTGCTGTAAGGATTTAATTGCATGAATTTTGCTTGTTATGTAATTAATACATAATCTAGGCCAATTTGTTTTCAAATTCAAACCCCAGGAATTCCAGCCCACCCTTCATAAATTTCTACTGATGCCCCTTTCAACAGACTCACACTGGTGGCTTTATACCACTGCAGTCCACAGAAATGGAGACCTGTATCAGGTGCACATTTAGGCCTGTCCGGATATCATTTCTCCGATCATTTCTCCCCACAGCCATAAGACTTTACAATACATCACTGTAGTGACATACTTATGTTTGTGTATATTGCTTGTTCTGCTGTTGTTGTGCAGTATTTAAACCATGTGCAATTCTTGATTATCCCCTTCCCTGTTCATCCACTTAACTTGCTCTGTGTATATGCTACCCATATCTTTACTTATATTTATACAGCGAGAAATTGTTTATTGTTTTATATTGATTTTTCTTTGTCCTTATATCGTTATTTTTGATCCTACAGATCCTGTTAAACTGTCTTTCTCAGTACTGCTGCTGATTCTATGGAATTTCCCCATTGTGGGATTAATAAAGTCAATCTAATCTAATCTAATACCTCTGTACATGTAGTGTTTGTCAGCTTGCTTAGACCGTGAGGTTTACAGAATTCAAACTTTGTTCGGTGGTTTGGTTAATATTCAGAGTTTGAAAATACTAGTTCCTCCTAATGTGGACAACAAATGGTCCAAACTGAGACTGTCCAAAAGGAGGATAGATAAAGGAGTTCCAACCACTCAGCATTCAGTACCACCAGTATACTGATCACCACCTGATCATCTGGAATCATCTGCTCCTGTTTCTTCACTGGTTCAGGACTTCAGTCAGATGTTCTTTGTTCTGCTTGAAACTGGTCAGGTTCAGGCGCTGGACTGGAAATGAGTATCTTTGACAGTCCTTCAGGAAGCCTGGAGAACTGTTCCTCAAGACCATGTTAACATACAAGAAAGTCTGGAACTCTGGAAACAGAATATGAAGAAATAAACTTATGGTGCGTGGTTCCAATAAAGTGGCCAATTAATTAATATGCCGTTTTTGTAGCATACGTTGATTTTTGCCTGATCGTATCATGGGGAGCAGCAGTGACCTGCACCTTTATCTCTTTATTTGCACGTGCAGCAGGTGCTGACACGGAGAAAAAGTCCAGAAGTGGTCGGCCTGGTTGCGTTTGAGGTGTTTTCCTCTAATTGGCCACAGCTAACATGACCTACTTAACCCAGACAAGCGCTGCATTTCGAAATCTCTAATTGGCAGATTGAGCTCTTTTCAGCCGCACCTGGCCAATTAATAACGCTCTCACCGCTGAGCGTGGGCCACAGTCAAAAACAACTTAAGCAGAAAAGAAAAAGTTTTTTTTCCCCTTCTTCTTCTTCTTCTTCTCCGTCGCCGCCTTCTTTTTCCTCTGCTAAGATGAGACAATTCAAAGGTTCTCTGGAAGCCCGACTGTAGCCACTCACACTTTTACTCTAATTGATCCCTCTTTTTCTCTCCGCCATCCTCTGCTGTTTTTGTTTCCTCACGGAAATTATTCTCGCGGGAGGGTCGAGGGGAAAAAATAAGAAAAACAGAGAGACAGAGTGAGCGGGCGAGGGAGAGAGAGAGAAAGAGAGAAAGAGAGAGGGAGAGTCTGTCTAATTTTAAAAAAGAGATGAAAAGGAATGAAGCCCCTCTAACTATTAGCAAAAAAAGAGAGAAAAGAGAAAGGGGGGAGGGGGGTATTGCTGGTGGTGGTGGAGTGGGGACACTACAAAGCCTGGTGTTCTTTGAGGGCCGAGCTAAAGCTAAACTGTGGGCGGCGGTGGTGACAAGAGATGCTCAAACACAACAGCCTCAAAGGCCTCTTACTGCAACTCGCCAGCATTTCCTGCAACAAAAACACCCCCCACCCTCAAAAAGTAACCAAATAAACAAACAAACGGATGAAGAAGTCGTGATGCGCTGTGCGGCCGCGAGGTGCCTCTTGATGTGAGGAGCGCAGGCTTTTCTCTAGGCTGAGTAATTGGACTGTTGCTGCATCTTATCTGTATTTACTTATTTATTTATTTATTCATTCATTTTATTTTTTCCGAGGACCGGGTGCAGTCTCCCTCGACTCAGACGCGAGAGCCAAGGTTTAATGAGAGAAGATGAAAAGCAGGGGTTCTTTGGAATGGTGAAGTCTAAATATGTGGGAGAGGAGCAGAAAGAGCTCCTGAAGAAGTTCAAGCTTCTCTCCAGCAGGCCTAAAGCAGGCCTTGCTCATATTCACTCAAAAGTGAGGGTAAATACACAGCTTTACACACACTTTACAGTGTCACACACACCTTACAGCCTCACACGCAGCTTTCAGTCTCAAACACACCTTACAGCTCCATCACACGCAGCTTACACCTTCACACACAGCTTCACACACACCTCCTAGCTTCACACACACCTCACAGCTTCACACACACCTCACAGCCTCACTCACAGCTTCATACACACCTTACAGCCTCACACACACCTCACAGCTTCACACACACCTCACAGCTTCACACACACCTCACAGCTTCACATAGACCTCACAGCTTCACACACACCTCACAGCCTTACACACACCTCACAGATTCACACACACCTCACAGCCTCACATACACCTCACAGCTTCACACACACCTCACAGCCTCACACACACCTCACAGCTTCACACACACCTCACAGCTTCACACACACATTACATCACACACGGCCTCAAACATACCTCACAGCTTCACACACACTTTACAGTGTCACACACACACACCTTACAGCCTCACACACAGCTTCAAACACATTACAGCTTGACACACACCTTCACACACACCTTTCAAAGCACACACCATCACAGCAATGTTCCTGCATCAGTACCTGACCTCACTAATGTTCTCACACAATCAAATCCTGTTGTTAGTGTTAGTGGCGTTATAGACTGCAGAAGCAGAAACTATTGTTCTCACTGTTAGTTTGCAGCTTCTTTATTGTATTTGCTTATTATATAATTACAGTTCTCTGATCCTCCTCATTTCTTTATATATTGCTTTGAATCTCCTTGTTGGTGTAAAATTCCTATTGTAGGGCAGACTGTCTGATCTTTGTCACACTGAGGAGATTTAAATGAAAGAAATGTGAACAAATGTTTGACTGACAGGCTGCAAAGTGTCTAAAGATAGATAAAGGAGCTCCGCCCACTCAGCATTCAGCACCACCAGTATACTGATCACCGCCTGATCATCTGGAATCATCTGCTCCTGTTTCTTCACTGGTTCAGGACTTCAGTTAGATGCTCTTTGTTCTGCTTGAATGATTCATATGTAGATTACTGTGTGTCAAACAAAAAGCCTGGAGGACTGTTCCTCAAGACCACATTAAAATACAAGAAGGTCTGGATCTTTTTAAGCAGAATAAGAGAAAATGAGTGGTGGGTAAAGACTTTTACACAGCACTGTAGGTCATTAAAGGTTAATAAATAGCTACTGTACCGTTGGGTTCGACATTGTGTTGCTGCTCTAAGATCTCCCAACATGCCTTGTGCCAAGCTCCTGACCAGACCACGGGTCACTGTCCTCCCGTCATCCTCCAGGTTCACCTGGTGCCGGATCCACTGCCACACCTGGGGCAGGTAACAGGGTCAGGAAGTGGGCGCACAGAGGACTGTTGGTCAATCATTGTCACAGAATTGGCCTTTGCTCGGCTGAACTGAGGCCTGCGGTCTCTAAATAAGCCTTTAAAAAGGTTTTACAGGGTCGTCAGAGCATCCAGACCAATTCTCACACATGTGAAAGGAGTCTGATTGAATTAGGACATTTACATCATCCAACCAATGTAAATACTAATCAAAATAATGCAGACAGGCCCTTCACCATGTCGCAGTAACGGCTGGCTGAGAAGTGTTTAGTACAGAGGATTAATGGGGCAGCTGGAGGCCTGGTGGTTAGGGAGTTTGCCCTGAAATCAGAAGGTTGTGGGTTTGAATCCCAAGACTGCTAGTGGTACCACTGAGGTACTCTTGAGTAAGGTACCATCCCCACACACTGCTCCTTGGCGCCCCTCATTGGTGGCAGCCCCCTGCTTCACTTGGTGAGTGGGTGAAATACAGAGAAAGTATTTCACACTGTGGTGTGTTTACATATGACGTTACACTGAATTTCCCTTCAGCAGAAAACCCACCTCTGCAAAACGTTACTGGTCAATTAATGAATGTAATTGATATAAAGTAATGTGGTCTTTTTTTTAATGTTTTAATATATTTTATTATTTAATAAACAGCCCCCAAGATGTTTTAACTTATTTTCATGTAGAAAATCAACCAAATGAATTTGTCTGCGAGTGTTAATTTTACACACTGCAATACACATCTATATAATCACATTGTGGTGTTTAGGTCCTATCTGTTTCACGTCACTATAAAAAACTGATTCTGACCTGTGAGCGGGAGATCTCCGCGGTGGCCGAATCCTCCACCTGCCCCTTATAGAAGAAATGTCCTCTGCCTAAAATAAATAAAATGCCTTTTCATGAGGAATAGACCTGGAATAGTAGTTAATTAACAGGTGTTCTTCCTCAAGAGTTCATTAGTGAAATTTCTTGCCTTCTTAATCAGTTGTGATGGTTGGTACACAGTTAGTGATACTATTCCAATACGGTTCTATTGCACAGTATGGCAAGAGTCACTTAACCAAATAAACAAAACGTTTTAATTAGCCTGCCCTCCAGTTTACACCCCAAACCTCATAATACACCGTCAGAGGGGAATTTTACTCCTCTTTTACCCAGACAACCTTGTTCTAGACGCCAAGCACTGCTGTAGGAAATCCTGTGTTAAATTTACAGCAGATGTAGCCATGATTACCTTTTATTTTTGCTGGAAGTCTCACATTAAAGATCTCAAAGCTTTAAGTGGTAATGTGACCAACAGTGACTGATAACCCACTGGAAACTCTTTCATTTTTTTTCATTGTTTTAATGATTATGGCACTTTTTTCAGAGAATATACTCACCTGAAAGCCAAGCTTCAATGAACAGCACACCCACAGCAATGTTATACTTCAGCCCGTACAGTGTGACTCCACCCTGCACAGAGAGATCACACCTTATTTAATGTATTTATTCACATTAACGGCCTTTTAGCAGACGCTTTTGTCCATTCCCTAACTAAAGGGGGCAGTCGCCCTGGAGACATTTCTCAGGAACCCAGTGGCGGATTGCTGAAGGTACGATTCGAACCCATGACCTCTTGGTCCAGAGGCAAGTATCCTACCCACTAGACCACCATAGCCATGTTTTTATTATTTTCTACATTGTAGATTAATACTGAAAACAAACAAAATGATGAAGGAAAGCATGAAATGATACAATAAACAAAAAAACAGAATATGTATTGTAATAAGGTAATGATGGACTGTTGTTTTTTTTTTTACTTAGATAAATGGTATTTGCCATAATGTGGAGTAGAACCATAGTGAAATTCTACTAAGAAACTCTTGATGAACTAAATACCATTCCAGGTCAATTCCTCATAAATCTGATTGAAAAAATGAGAAGACTGTGCAAAGCTACCTTCAGAGCCTATCCCAGATTAGTTAATTCATTAAATACTTAATTAAGTAATACAATGCTTAGTCTCCATGCTGAATATCGTCACATTTTTGCATCGCATGATCGCAATATTTCAGTGTACCATTACACCCCCAGTTATATCCCATAGTGTCACCATCTGATCTGGTCTGACTGACCGCAGGCATCATCAGCAGGTCGGTGGGGGTCACAGTGACGTCATCCCGCCGCTGCTGGAGCTGGTTCTCTCCCTGTGAGTGAACCTGGAACAGCTGAGAGGGTGAGAAAGAGACTGCATGTGTTTATGACGGTGAATACAAATAAGACAAATAAATAACACAATACAAATAAATATGTTAAAATATGTAGACGCCCGTTGATCCAGTGCTTCCTCTGATAACAGGGGTATGAATAGGGAAATTTACATCTACTTTTTTGGGACATTGCTGTAAGGATTTGATGGCACTCATCCGAGAGAGCATCAGTGAGAGCAGATAGTCGTGTTGGATGTTGTGGATGGAACTAGATTGCTCCAGTTCCACTGTTTCACAGACCTATACTGGGGGCTTTATACTTTATAACACCAGTCAAATGATTTAGGACACCACAGCCTTTTAACTCTTATCCATTTATTTCATAAACTGCAGATTTGTATTCTTGTTAAATTAGAAAGTTGTTGAGTGAACAACTATAAAACTATTGATGAAAACTTGCAATTTTTGATGGTTCTTAGTCAAGTTTTGCACTCTGATTCAGAAAATCATCAGTTTTTTCCTACCTTCAATAGTTCTAGAGATAAACTAAATTGTATGTATATTTTTCACTATAAGGTTCTTGTAAAACTACTATTATTATCATCATTTTAGTCTCACTGATCATACAACCCTGGCAACCCTGTTATCTACATGTAAAACAAACAATCAAAATATTCATATGCAAAAGTTAAAAGTATAACAAGTTTTAGTATAACAAGCTACGTTTTTCTAAAAATGCTGTTTCTAAACCCTTGAAGCTGCATGAAAATAAACGTTCCCACCGAAAACCATGTCGAGATTGAACAAGAAACAATACAAAATGTAATGAAACTAATTTTGTTGCCTGGTGTAATTATATTTAATTTTATATGTCAGTAGTAAAAAATATTGTATATACTGTAAATGATGGTGAACATACTGTAAATGTATTTGTTAGTAAAGAATACTGCGTGCATTTTTAGGGAATATTAAGTGAGCGACATGCAAATGTAGAAAAGTGTGTGCAGGCATATTAGATCCAGCAGATTTTAATGCAAGGCCTCAGAAGCCCCTGGTCATCTTATTAAGTGATCAGTGTGTTCCATTTCACACTTACTTTTTGCATGGGCTCAATCAGGTCCATGTCATACACCATAAAGCCATCGACTCCAGCTTGGATTTCCAGGAGTTTTAGCCTGGAGTAACAGAGACCAGTAAGAACAAGTAAGTCTTCCTTTCTGAACTAATTGAGAGTTGTTTATATGTATACTGCTGGTTATACTAAAATCCAAGGAATCCTGTTCTTTTCACCAACATTTCTGCATAATTCCATTGCTGAAGAGAGTCACTCAGAGTGGTTTAATGTGAAGTGGTGTATTGTAGGGTTTCCATTAGGGAATAATTTTGTTTTTCTAAAATGAAAAAAAAAAAAAATTCCCCTTGAAATAAACTTCTCTGTCCTGGTGCGATGCCTCTTGCCTGGTGACTGTGGTCATGACGGTCTTGTAAAGGACACTGTGTTGATCTCTGGGCAGCAGCAGTGCTGCCATGCCGCCGGTGGCCAGGGCGCCTCTACGGTGGCACGTCTGCACCAGCAGGTCCATGTAGCTGCGCAGGAAACGCTTCTCCATGTTCACATACTTACTTCGATCAGGGAGCAGAAAGTCCCTCCGGTCTCCTGCAGGGGTCAGAATAGAACTGACCAATTTGTTTCAGGTAAAAGGTAAAGTAAAGTGGCTGTTCTGGCCTTTATCCAGAATATCTTAGTCATCAGTTACAGGGTCAGTCTTACAGGCATTAGTTACAGAGACAGTCTTACAGTCATTAGTTACAGGGACAGTCTCACAGTCATTAGTTACAGGGACAGTCTTA
>JBBPDB010000032.1:14636408-14648706 GCA_037974465.1 Brachypetersius altus | reverse complement strand
TCAGCACCACCAGTATACTGATCACCGCCTGATCATCTGGAATCATCTGCTCCTGTTTCTTCACTAGTTCAGGACTTAGATGCTCTTTGTTCTGCTTGAATGATTAATATGTAAAACACTGTGTGTCTTAACCAGCAAAAACATTCCTTGCAGCTCCAGTGCAAGCTTCAGGGTTTGGGTGGAAATTGTGCTAATTTGATTTAACTGGGCTGAAATTAGTGGGAAATGAGGAGAATAAAAACCATGGCTTGTGAGTTGAAGGCTCACCCTGCTGTAGATTGACCACCGTCTGAATAGCCGACTGGTTGGAGGTGACAGAGGCTTGTTCTTCTGGTTCAGAGCTCTCCATCTCCACTGTGGAGACAGATCCCACATCGCTGAGCAGGGTACTCACCACTCCGGTGGGGAAAGTTACATTGGTCAGCTTCCCCTCTGTGTCATAGCTGGAGGAGAAACACAGAAGAGAATATTTACTGTGGCAGCTTGTCCTCAATGTCTGGATTTTTTAGGTTCACATGAAGTATAAATGGTACCCTCTTTATTTGACATAAAAACACAATCCTCCTGTACAAAAAAACAAAGATTTCACTTCAAACTCACTCGTAGAAGGTGGTCCAGCCGTTGGTGGTGCTCTTGGTGGCCAGCAGGCCGCTGTTTCCGTGGTAAGTGAGCAGGACGTGGTCTTGGCCCTGAATGCCCAGGGTCTTCAGCCCCCCGCTGGAGCCCATGCTCAGCCACACTACCTGATTATCCGGAGCCACGATCCGCACAGGCTGCCGGCTGGCATCTCTCCGGATCCGGAGGGTGTTACCATGGCAATCCGTCACGGCGGTCAGGTCTTCCTCGTTACTGTAGCTGAAGTTGTACCTGTCAGGGATCAGAGCTGCTTTTTAACATGGGTGATTATAAACTTGAATAAATGAAACTGTGAAACTGTTTAAGGATCTGAAACAATTTTTATGAATAGAGGATATATGCAGAGGTAAATGGTGCTGATTTGCAAACTACAGTAATGTGCAAAAGTCTTGAGCCACACTGCTTCCAAAATTTTCTAGTCTTGAGGAATAGTTCTCCAGGCTTCCTCAAAGACATTCAAAGACTGTTGTTTTTAGTCCAGGCCCTGAACGTTTTGTTTGTAGTACTTATGAAACATTTAAGCATAGCACAGAGCATCTAACTGAAATCTAACTGAAACTAGGGAAGAAACAGGAGCAGATGGTTCCAGATGATCAGGCGGTGATCAGTATACTGGTGGTGCTGAATGCTGAGTAGTTGGAACTCCCTAATCTAGGCCTCTTGCGTCTTTAGACACTTTGCAGCCTGTCAATAAAACTTTATATAAAATACTTTTTTGCACCAACAAGGATATTCAAAGCAAAACATGAAGTGAGGGGAGGCTCAAGAGTTTTGCACAGCACCGTTCAGTACCTGTAGTCTCCGGTCACCAGGCTGACCGTGTGCTTGTGTGTTCCGTTAATGTCAAACATGTAGACCTCCTGTTCCGCAGCGGAGGCCACTTCATAAAGCCCGAGGCTGTTCAGGGGTGGTCTGTTGGTGCCGATGCTTCGGATCCGGATGTTTCCCAGGTCGGCCACATACAATGTCCCATCAGGACCAGCCACTAGAGAGGAGGGTCCGCTGAGCCGCGCATCCTTTGCAAAACCGTCACCAGTCAGATAGCAGTCACAGTTCACATCGGTTTTGCAGTCGCAGTCGGACGGCACGCCTGCCAGGTGGGTAATCTCGCCGTCCGGCGCCACGCTGCGAATCCGGCTCATTTTCCGCTCGTCCGTCTCAGCAATGTGCAAAACACCACTGAAGGAAACAGTGATGGAGCTTGGGGACTCCAGGTGAGTTTGTGTGGCCAACTGAATGTCCCCCACAGACTGGTCAGTGGCGGCCATCGAGCAGTGCAGGGGTCGACCCGCCGCTACGGTCACCTGACCCTCCTCTGTAATCCGCAGGACCACGCTGCCATCCAGGATGTACAAAGAGTTGTCCAGCGGACTGAAGGCCAGGTCTGTCGGCCACTCTAACGAAACCTGAAGCATTAAAAAACGAACGCAAACAGTTTAAGCGATTTCACATAAATTGCTCAACTTCAACTTGTTATTGCACATCAATGATATCAAAACTTCCTATTTGCTGTTTGTTGTGTTTAAAGCTTATGGTCAATTTACCAAACAGGGATTTATGCCAAGTCATGGACCACCCTTTTCTATACAATGCAGAATCTCTATCAACAGCGCTACTTAATCCAGGACTAGGCGTAATGAATTAGTGGTAAATTTGATTGACGTTCTCAATGGAGTTTCATAATTCTGCTGTTTGTTTGCTTTGATATGATGTTTTGAACACAACCATGACAAAAGAATAAAATATGACTATATTAACTTTTAATAACTGTGTGTTCAATAACTTTTTCACAAATTTAAAATCAGAACATCTCTTTCTCAACATAAATGGGATGTGGCTGGAAAGATTACTTTCTTGCAACGCAGCATGTCACAAAGTAAGTTAACTCGAATGCTACACAAACACAAGCGCGTGTTGGAAGGGTTAACCTTCTTCTGCAGCCCCCTAGTGGCTAACTTGTACAAAAACAACAGAAACCGTTTAACCTCAACAGGGTCATGAAGTGCAGGTGATTTACTCAGATAAAGTAAATGTGTGTGTGTGTGTTATAATTTTTAAATACTATAGAATCTCAGTTTTGACTGCAGCTCTTGCTCCAGCAGGTCAGAAGATTCAGGAGTGACTTCATTAGAGTTAAAGCTGAAAGTGCTGAGAAGTTTGTGCTGACTGAATTGTTACTTTGGTTTCATTAACTAAATTTTTTCTGATGTTTTTGCACATGCTGGCCACTAGGGGATAGCAGAAGGGCAAACCTTGAACCCGAAAACAAAAGCATGCATGTATTTATGTAGTGTTTAAGTTAATTTATTTTGTAATGCATTGCGTTGAGCTAAACTTTCCATGCCACATTCATGTTTATAATTACGACTTTTTAATTTAAATTTGGTGAAAAGTTATTAATGTGTGTATAGTCACATCTGATTGTCTTCAAAACAACATCACAGCAAACAAAAAAATGAATCAAATTTAAAACGAAACCATTACATCAGTATGTAATTGTGTTATCAGACTTAAACAGTAAGTAGCTTCTAAAGTAGCTTCTAAAAGTTAAAACCAATTATCCTTGAACTGAAATAACAATTCAGTCAGAGGAACGAATTTAAATTTGCTGTTTTTATTAAGTACTGTTGCCTCTGGATGAGGCCAGGCGAGGTGTGTTTGCTCTTCGGCTTCGCTCCGTGGATAAACATGTGCAATCATGCGTTGCATAACGTCCAGGAGGAGAGAGAAACTCTTTAACCCCATTAGACCTGCTGTCCTTCCATCAGGCTGAGTTTACTCTTCGCCCTTAAGGCATCAATGCCACTGCATTTAACCCGATTTTATCTGTTAAACTAAACACACTGAGTTAATTACCAATATCCAATTCAGCTAAATTAATGTATGAGAGCATTTTATTGAGGAGTTTATGGATTTATATCTTATATTCTAACATATAGAAGAGTTTATCAAGGTCATTTACACACTGACATCTCTGGTTTTAGAATATAGGAGTGTTTATAGAGGTTGTTTATAGAGGTAATATCTCCTATTCTAGTATAGGACAGCATTTATTTAGGCTGATCACTGAGTAATAGTACCTTTTCAGAAAATAGGAGCCTTTTTACATGAACTAATTTTTCCTATTCTGGAGTAAAGAAGCATTTACTGAGATCATTTCTGGACTAAAATCTCCTATTCTAGCACACAGGAGTGTTTACTGAGGGTCTTTAATGGACTTTTATTTCCTATTCTAGCGTGTAAGAGCTTTTATTGGGGTGTTTATAGACTAAAATCTTATATTCTGGTGTATTGGCGCATTTACTGGGTGGTTTACAGACTAATGTCTTATATTCTACCATATTGAGGATCTTTTATGGACTACTATCTCCTACTCTAGTGTGTAAGAGCTTTTATCGGGGTATTTATGGACACTTATCTCCTATTCTGAGTGTTTACTGAGGTAATTTATTGACTAATATCTGCTATTTTAGAAAACAGGAGCCTCTTTCGAGTTTTATGGAGTGTTTTTTGAGGGTCCTTTATGGACTTAAATCTTATATTCTGGTGTAAAGGAGCATTTATTGAGGTCATTTATGGACTAATATCTTCAATTCTAGCTAATAGGAGCATTTATGGAGGCCCTTTATGCACTAAAATATCCTCCTTGAGCGAGCAGGAGTATGTATTGAGGTCGTTTATGGACGTTTTATACCTCCTGGATGTCCATGACTGCGTCACAGTTGAGCGGCCTGGCTGATGCGAGATCGTTTGACCCCAGCAGAGTAGAAATGATGCCTTTTTGATCCACTTTACGGACCACGGTGCCGTCCACGAAGTAGATGAGGCCACTCTTATCCACAGCAATCCCTGTAAAGAGAGGAGAAGATGGAAGGAGGCACGCAGGTCAGACAGCCGGGGCCGCGGCTGATGGGCGGCGGCTACATGTGTCGTGTTTGGCTCCACATTTTTCAGGTCACTGCAGAAAGCATGGCACTCAATTATTCACATCCTGCCCTGCGCTGCTGAATTATTGCTCAAGGAAAAAGTGCAGGAGGATGTATCTGAGTCCACCCACACCCCCCACCCCCCCACGCCACACCACCTTCGAGCAGGATATCTCACGAGAACCGTAAGCAGGAGAGAACACTAAACTCTTATCGAGCCAAAAGACTATGTGTCTGTTAATATGGTGACCGTTTAGCGTTAAATGCGAGTGTGATGGGAATTGTGGCCAAAACACTAAAAGTTAAAGAATTGTCTGTCTCTGCCCAAGCAATGCCTCATGTGCTTTCAGACCCTCTGTGCTGCTTCAGGATTTGAGAAAATCAATATGGGCCGAAGCTCTGCAGGGTGGAGGCCCGCGCAGCTCCTCAGGCTCCTCCTTCATCTGCACCAAGGAACGAGAGGAGCGGACTCAAAATATCACAAACAAAACAACGTTCTGCGTTCAGGCCACACTGTCAGGAAAATAAAAACAAAGAGGCTCACAGTCCAATTGTATACTGTACACACACACACACACACACAAACACATCCACATACATAGACACACACACACGTACACATACGCATGCATATATTTACATATGCATATATATATACATTTGTTGAATAAAAATATGAACTGAACAGACTGACTGTAAATGCATTTGTTAGTAAAGAATATTGAGTGTATGTTTGGTTAATATTAAGTGGGTAACACTCAAAAATTTATTGTGTGTGTTTAATGTATAACAATGCTACAGAACTCCCGGGATGAATATATTTTGCAAATGACAATTCCTTTTATTCTTAACACAATCTATTCTTTAACTAAATGTGAAAATCTAAACACGCACTGAATGTTTTTTTTTAGTATAGTTCTATGTATTCTGAGATCAAAAGTATCTTTAAAGCATCCGGGATGAAATTAATTTTACACTAAGTGTTAATACTTATTCAGGAAACGCAAACAACGTGGGAAAGTTTAATGGAAACTCCACCTCTGACTGCTCTGGAGCTCCATGCTGAGCGCTTATATAATGCAATGCTGAAAGATGGGAGGTCGAGATGCTCTTTTATGTGTATAAAAGGGAATTTGGAGTGTGTCCATATAACAGAATTCAGCAAGAATTCATCTGATCCAATCACAGCTCAGCGCTGGCGGGCCGCTGTGTGATGAGAACTTCATGTGTTACGTTTGATCTGTTATTGTGTTTCCAGAATCAGGTCTGGCAGAGTGAAGGACTTTATAGTTTCATATACAAGCAGAGTGTGAAATCCCCTCTTCTCTGAGTGAGGAACTGTCAATCTTATATCATTCATCAAGGAGAGGTCAGTAATGAAGATCCAGAACCATCCATCCATCCATCAATCCATCCATCCATCCATCATCTATGAATCCATCTATATATCCCTTCATTCAACTATCTGTCTAACTGCCCATTCACCCATCTATCTAGGATTTCATCCATCCACCTGCCAATGCATTCCTTCACCCATTTATTATGGTTCTTTTCCACTGGCACAAGGAACCATGTCATATCATGAACAAATGTTTTTCCAATTACAAATAAAGAGACATAAAGTGGGCCGCGGTCGAGCCAACTACATTGCTGCTTTCTGATTGGTCAAAAAGTTTCATCACTACATGGAAAGAGGGCACTGTTTATTTACTGTCTGCAAAAAAACACCAACAGAGCCACAAACTACCACCTGGGAAGTGATGAAGTTCCAGCTTGACTGTCTGTTTGGGATGAAGATAAATTTCAGTGGGAGTTAACGATTTATCTGTAAAACATGAAGAAGATCCAGGAAATCACTAAAAAGTTATCTGGGTTCAGTTTTCATCACAGGGATAAAGAACGCAGAGAAAACATTAAACACTCAAACAAGACTAGAAATAATAAAAGACCAAAAGGGGCTTTGACAGAAAAACTTTCCGCCGGTTCGACTCCATGTACGCGGTTTTGGGCCGAATGGCCACAAACTCCGTTACCGGACTGAGATACACTGGAACATCAGAACCTGATACAACTTCAGTACCATCACAGTACAGTTTAGATACAGAACGGTTCTGTATAACACGGAGAAGAGCCATTACAGTGCTGGGTTGATCCACCCTGTTAGCAGAACTTTTCATGTTCAATTTCTTACTGGGTGCGGTTCATTATCATTATGTGCAGTATCTCATTTTTATGAGCAATCGTCTTATGTGAAATACCACTACTTATGTCAATATTACTGATCTACTACTGACCTGTATTATGTATAATAATGGACTCGGTAAAGACTTCTACTCCAAATCACTTATTTTTTACATACTATGCTACTTAGCTATAAGTTATTAATCGATAGTATTTATATCCAACTTTCTTATTGATCACAATATTTTGTATTAATATAAATCACCCAACTATCTGTCCATCAACCCATCCATCCATCCACCAATCTATCCATCCATACTTACATCCATCCATCCTTACATACTTACATCCATCCGTACTGATCTGCAGGTCTTTGAACTCGGAGAACCTGGCAGAAAACCTCACAAACGAAGGGAGAACATACACATTCACACAGAAAGAACCGAGACTAGGAACTGAACTAGAACCTTCTCACTGTGAGGAGACACAACAAACCAGCTTCAGGACCTTTGAGAAAAAATCATGTCATAAAAAAAAAGATTTCAGATGTATTTTACACCATTTCCAGTTGTCCTTTACATTGTGTCAACATTTCATGATGACAGCACAAAGATTTAGAAGAAAAGAATTAAACATGTAGAGATTTAACAACCTTTTTCTTGTGACTCCAGTCTCTTTGAGGTTTTGTGGGCAGTGGATATAGTCCTAACTGTTCTGAGAATAAAAGCATCTTTAAAGCATTCATTAATTTTACATTAAGTGTTAATACTTATTTAGGACAAGCAAACAACATAGGAAAGTTTAATGGAAACTCCGCCTCTGACGGCTCTGGAGCTCCATGGTGAGCGCTTATGTAACACAATGCTGAAAGATGGGAGTTTGAGATGCTCTTTTATGTGTATAAAAGGGAATTTGGAGTGTGTCCATATAACAGAATTCAGCAAGAATTCATCTGATCCAATCACAGCTCAGTGCTGGGGGCCAGTGTGTGATGAGAACTTCATGTGTTACGTTTGATCTGTTAATGTGTTTCCAGAATCAGGTCTGGCAGAGTGAAGGACTTTATAGTTTCATATATAAGCAGTATGTATATTTATGCTCCTTTTAATGAAGGATTGTCAACCTTACATCATTCAGCAAGGGGAGGACAGTACTGAAGAGCCATCCATCCATCCATCCTTCCATCCATCCAGCCATCCAACCATACATCCTTCCAGCCATCCATCCATGTATCTATCATCCAGCTACCTGTCCATTTGTCCATTCAGCCATTCATCTAGTCTTCTATCCGGAAGCACTGACCACCTTCAGGACCTCTGAGAAAAATCTGGTTCATCTCATATTACACTGGGTAACACATTTTTATGAAATTGATGTTTCTCTATCAAGCTTTGCTGATTCAGAAAATCACATTCGTTTTTTCCTACCTTCAATGGTTATAGAGATAAACTAAATTGTATGTATATTTTTCATACTTTCATGTTTTAATACTACTATTATTTTCATATTAATCTCACTGATGCGTGTGTCTCACGCTCAATGTGTGAGAGTTGGCAACCCTGTTATCTACATGTACAACAGACAAACAACATATTAATATGCAGAAATTTATAAGTATAACAAAAGACCCTGTCAGCCAATCCGCCAAGTTTAGTTTTTTCTAAAAATTACGTTTCTAACTAAACCCTTGAAGCTACATGAAAAGTAACATTACCACTGAAATCAGCCTGCCCAAGATTGTATAAGAAACACTATAAAAATGTAATGAAACAAATTAAAAGAAATGTTTTGCCTGGTGTTTTTGATGTCATAAAAATATACTTTAAAAATATACTATAAAGGTTTTTATATTTGTTTTACACCACTAGAAAATTCCAGGTGTCCTTTATACTAAGTGAGCATTTCCTGATAACAAAACAGAAACATTTTGAGAGGCAAACTTTTCAGCTTTTTCCCCCTTTCCTGTCAAATAAACAGGAGGAGGTATGTAGATTTGATAATTGGGAGCAAAAATCTTAATAGACTGTCCACTGCTTATGTAACATAGGTCATCTTTGCTCTGTAATAGGCATGAAATACTGCAAGCATTTGTGTTACATTATCCTAAGTAAGATGGTTTCACATGGGTGATGATCACCCTGCTGCATTTTCAGGGTCTGATCTTCAGGGAATCAAAGCCCAGCAGATCTTCCCTAAATCCCCCAAAAATGGGGTCAGTGCAGAGTTTCTGTATTATTCCTCTGGGCTCTGTTAGAGAGGAGGGGTCAATGCCTTAGAGATCTGAAGGCAATAAGCTCTGGGCTGTACAGGCCAGTCAAAAGTTTAACACCAGTGTTGAGAAAATGAGATTAAGTTCTTGCAGTATGAGGCTGGGCTATGAAAAGAAAGCAGAAACTGTATCCACTGAGATGGGCCAGTGGTGCAAAAACATGATGAGTACTGTTTGTTTATTTGAGCTTGCACTACTTAGAAGTATGGTAGCTCTATTGAAAATGAAGAGTGATGCCCTTGTCATGTGTACCTTTGGGTCCGGTCAGGAGGGCTTCTGTGGCTGGACCCCCATCTCCACATTGATTCTCATCAAAAGGCAAGCAGTGGTCCCCCGTTCCAGCAACGATCTCCACATTCTGCTGGGGCTCCGCATTACCTGACAGCACCCGCGGCCGGTAGATCCTCCTGGAGTTGGTGTCTGATACATACAGCTGTCCCGTCACAGGATCCGTAGCCAGGTAGTACCGGTGGGCGGGGTTATTACTGCAGGAGGTAGAGAGACGGGACCAAGAGGTTTGAGACAGGGTCGCATGTGGGAGAGTTAAAAAAACTGTCCAAAATTAAATAGACCCAACTATTCACTTCATGTTCTCATAACCAGGCTTCAACCTCTGCTTCAGTTTTAGTTAAACAGGAATGACATTTTTTGACAAATTTTTTAACTAATCGTTGTAATTAGGAAACTCATTCTGGTTTTGTTTTATCAACTATCCAGGTATGGTTATCTATGCCACTACAGTAAGTACAGGTTGGGACAGATCTTTGTTTGGGTGCAGACAAGTTGGGTCAGAATTGTTTCTGGTACAGTCATGTTGGGACAATTTCATTAGAGTATAGTTTATAGACAGGGGTCAACATTTGCTGTAGTGCTATAATGAGTACCTACATTAATGAATTGGTACGTCAAAATCAAAAATTTTCACCTTACCCTGGGTGCTGGACCCCACCCCCCACCCCAATCGACTTGAATTTGTGGCTGCCTGGTGGCGATATGCCCGATGGCCAGGGGCAGGGGCATCGTACATATTTTATAGTACTGCACAGTCATATAAAAGTAGTGTTTCAGGATACATTTCACTGAGTGTTGTACTTGTATAGCCATGCATGTGACAAAAAATAAAGAATATTGAATCTTGAAACTAGAATCTTGTGTTTTGTTGGAACAGAATTTATATATTTTTTTGGAGTACAGTCAGGTTTGGACAGATCTTTACTTGGGTAAAGTTGACTTAGGACAGGATTTAGCTGGAGTGCGGTTTGGTTGGGACAGAAATTTGTTGGAGTATAGTGAGGTTTGAGAAAGAATTTTGTCAACATTTGAGTTGGGACAGAACATTTGTTGAAGTAAGTCAGTTCTAGTTGGGTTTGAGAATTTGGTCAAGTTACATTTGAATAGACATAACACTTTCTGGAGTACAGACAGGTTTGGAACAGATCTTTGTTCATAGTACAGTCAAGTGACAGAATTTTGCATCTGAATGGGACAAACTTTCATTGGAATGGAGTTAAGTTGAAGCAGAATTTTGTTGATAGTACGGTCAGGTTAGGGCAGATCTTTGTCGGAGCACAGTTGGGTTGGGACAGATTTTGGGTCAAGTTACATTTGAACAGGTACAAGATTGTATGAAGCACAATCTGGTTGGAAAAGATATTTGTTCATAGTACAGGGATGTGGGACAGAATTTTGTTTGGGATACGAACAAGTTTGGGACAGAATTTTGTCAAGCTAAAACTGCATTTCAGAAATGATGGGTTTGACGAAGTGATTGGATGTCAGATTAAACAACTCAGTGATGAGAATATTAACGTTGTTAGAGACGTCCACAGATCCACCATCTGTTTTTGTGCTTGTGTTTTAAAACACTGAGATTCTCTGACAGACGTGGAGGAGGGAAGTGTGTTAAAGGGGAAATAAATCAGATGTGACTGGAACACATTTGTGGATGCGATGATGACGCCTTGAAGACTGCCAAACCATTTCAATCGTTCTGACTCCCAAGTGAAGGCTCTCAGAAATGGAGCTGTGATATGCAGATCTTAATGACTGTCAACAGCGGATGGCATTCCATCAGGCCACACTTATTTGCATTCATTAAACCCATCAGTGTGCTCTTCTCTGAGCGAGTTAGTGCAAACCCTCCCCGCATGACATTAGCATCTAATGACCACGAGCAGAGAAGGAGATTTGGGATGCAGGACAGCGTGTCCATCAGTAACCTTCTCCTCAGGGAACACATAAAGACGTTTGTGGACTTTCATTAAAGCACGTTAATAAGGGCGTGTTCATGTATTGCGGATTAATCCATAACCTGGAGCTGTTTTCTGGCCCGTAAGAGAGATCCAAATGAATCCTGGTACCAGCTGAATAAGCGGGATGTGGTACTGGAGCAGCATGAAGATGCAGGAAAGTTTCTCCCGAGTATCTGTTGTCTATTTTTAGTGGAGTTACTTGCAATCACCTTCATTATTTTTTATTCTGCTTTGACTAATTCTTCCATATTTTCACAGAATGATTGAACTGAAAATAAAATAAAGACACAAAATACATTGAAATGGAAAGTATATATAAAATATATGAATGTACAAATATATATTTCAAAATATGTGCCTTCGCCACAATAATAGAGATGGTGCTACTGTTAAATTATTAGGTATTCATTATTAATAGCACAGTATCACTTACCTGTGTCTGAAATCTTTATTTCTTCAGGCAGTAAGAGGAAGAACATGAACAACACACACATGAAAAACACAAGAATTACTGGCTATGCAGGGAAAATTAAACTGTTTATAATGTTCAATTTACAAACAAGAAACTGCTCTAATGTTTTTCTGTTTCCATCCATACGTTCAGTGATTCCTTCACATATGTATCCACCTACTCATCAATTAATTTATCCAACTATCTGGCCATCTGTCCATTCGCCCATCCACCAATCCACCCATCCATCCATCCATCCAATGATTCCTTCACCCAGTAACCCTTTATCCAGGGGCGTAGCAGCCATTTTAAAAGTGGGGGGGACAGTAGGGTGATGTGACCCAAGGGTGTTCATACAGTATAATAAATTCTAAACAGAAGAACAAAGCACCACAGTGACAATCTGAGGAACATGACAGGATAACTTACATGAATCATACTCATAAAAATACATAAATAAATAAATAAAATACAGCAGGACACAGGACTGTGGAAATCTATACTTAAATTTTTATGAAGTAGAAAATATTTTTGATTATATACACTTCCTCACAAACATCCTAAACACAGCAGACATGAACAG
>JBBPDB010000032.1:14601481-14624822 GCA_037974465.1 Brachypetersius altus | reverse complement strand
CAGTGTTTTATACTTTTCCTCATTAAATAAGATGTGATTCAGCTGATCACTAATCAGTCCCTCATAAAGCAGAATGACATCTTTTTACACACAACTGTATAATAGGTTTTTTAAAAGCAAAAATAGATTCACATTCAGACCCAGTTACTTTGTGTCATCTCAGCTAAATACAGTATACACTAGGGTGTTTGATGACATCATCACACACAGCGTCCAACACTGAGCAACTGTTTTTAAAGTTCTCTGTAACAATTAAGCTAAACTAAACAAAGACTGATACCTTGAATTTTCTGGTAAATTTAAGTGTAGAACAGTGTGGAACAGTTTAAGCTGCGGCAGCATGACTCCCTGCAGTGCTAGCGTTAGCCATGTTATCTAGCGGAGCCGTTTCAGATGCAGAGCGCCGGTTCTGTTACTGTACTTTAACACTGAATTGCAGGTTGTGCAGGTCTCCGTGCTGTTTGTGTGTCTGTCTTCTCTGCTGCACGTATCTCGTCTTGTTGTGGTCTCGTGTTTAGATTCCCCTCGTGCCAACAGAACCGCCCCTTTTATGAAGGGACTATAATAATTGATTAAACAAAGGAACGCATATCAGTGTCAGCCAATCAGAGACAGAGGTTGCATTGTGTACACAAGCAAGGGCAGAGAGAGGAAAAAACACACTTGTCGACTTCTCTCAGGGGGCGTCGACTTGGGCCTTTGACGTCAACCCGTTGCCACATCTGCTTTTCTGTCAATGTCCTACTTTATGCTGAATTAAGTTATGTTAAAACTGGCAGATTTATTATGGATATTGTGCCCAATAAAATTCCACAGTGCTTATTTTTAATCAACAAAACATAATGTATATTCAGAGTAATGTATATACCTGTATATTGGAAGTTAATGTAAAAAAGAAGGGGTGGATGGTTGGTGTTGGTCCATTAATCATAGAAGTCTACAGAGGGGTGCTGTTTTTGGCAAGTCTTGCAGAATAAAGGTAAATAAACATAGAAATAATTTTTTTCCTGACGACGACAGTATGTGTTGACTTCTTTTAGCCTTCCTATGAATAAACAGGTGCTGGATTGTGTTTGGAGTGTTTATTTTGTCATTGTGTTTAATCTGTCATAATGTTCCTTTTCTCCACTGCAGTGAATGAGTGGCTGCTGAAATAGATCCCTTTTGTGGACGAACCCAAATATATATGACGTCCAGGACGGAGAGACAGAGACATCAGAGGAACCGGAACAGATTCGAGACTGCATCACATTTGTCCTGCCAGATAAAGTCATGACATTGTAAAGAAAAAAAATCAATCAATAAATTAATAAAAGATGGGAAAGAAAAAAAGAAGCCGCAGCGAGAGAAGAGACTTTGCACCGTTGGCAAAGAGACTCCGTTTCATACATCAACTCCAAAACAACCAAGTGAAGTACCAATATAACTATTACAAACGTTTTTGATACTTACCTTTTTTTTTTGGTGGAGACAAAAAAAGTGAAAACTTATGAAATTTACATTTATTTCATAGTCGCTTAAAAAAAAAACGGAACTAAAGGTGACTTTTTAGCCTTTGTGTGTATATACGGATACGTTATTCCAAGCATCGGGATGGACGCGGCAGAATGGGAAACATCAGAACCACACTGTCCGGTGGAACCGGGGTCAGAACCGGAACCTTCGGGACAGTGGTTCCGTCACTGAAGAACATGAGTGCATCGTCTGTACGGCAACGAGTGTACCGGCTTGTATATAGATTTATTCATGCTGAAGATTAATATGTAAAGATACAAATAAACATTAAAAAACATATATCAGAGGGAAAAATCCAAGAAAAAAAAGTTGAATATTTTACGCTTGGCACTTTGAATTTCTGGAGCAGAGCTGATGCCTTTTTTCTGTTTTATTGTTTACAATGGTCATACACTGTGTTTGTTTAATGTTATCGGCCCAATAAACGTGTTTGGAAAGTCGTCTGTTTCACTTCTCTCAGAGCTGAAGATGCCTTTTTACACCTTAATCTACACCAGTCAAAGGTTTTGGCACACACTGATATTTACTGACGCATTTGCATGTTACTCACTTAATATCTACTAAAAATACATTCAATATTCTTTACTAACAAATACATCTTTGGTATTTGCATCAGTCCTTTTATTAGTCAGAAAATGTCATGTTTGTATTATTCATCACTTCTGAGCTACAAAAAGCCCCTAATATAATGATAGTGTGGGTCTCCAGACCAGTGTTAGATATTTAAGGAGCTATTAAGTGCTGAAACAGTAACGAGTGCATTTAAAGTTAAAGGACAGTCTAGAATTGGACTCTGTATCACCAACAACCAGTTAATAGAAGTCAGACCTGCACTGTTACAGATTCTCTCACCTTATAAAGAAAACTGGCTTTATTTCAACCAACACCTTTCAGTTTAACAAGAATAAAGTGGCAAAACGTGTTTTACAAAAATCTTTGACTGGTAGTATATACAAAATGATCAAAATGATCAAAAAGTGTCATATTGGCACCTCTCAAAGTTATAAATCATGAAATGAGACGATAATTGTTTTTTTGGTTAGAAAGCTCCACCTTCAATCAAAGTAAACTCCCAAGACTAAAAGTAATAAGCTTTAACTAAATCTCATGCAGTCTTTACAATTTTTAGCTTTTTAGCCGGCCCAAAATGATCTGGCCGGCCCAAATTTACCATCGGCCGGGGGGAGGAGGGGGCGGTGCTGACGGGATTACGCACTGGCCCAAAATTACCATCAGCCCACTGGGCAAATGCCCAATGGCCAGTCCAGCAAGAAAGTTCTATAAATCCAAGGGTTTCTATTGGGATAGACCGACCATCCTTCATCAGGTAGGTTCGCTACAGCTCTGGTTGTTTTACACTTTTTAATTATTGCTCTAACAGTAGATATGGAGATTTTCAGGTATATATTTGCATAGCTATTACCTCTTTTGTGAAGGTCAACACACCTTTGCCTCATTTCATTAGTGTTTCTCTGATCTCGTTAGTGAACGGCTAATGGAATTCAGCCCCCGTGTCATTATATTTTTGTATCTCTGAACAATCTTGAAAGAGTGAAACAAGTGAATGCATGTCTTAGACACATTTTGTCAATTTTCAGGGATAACAATAATTATGATGCTAGTATTTTTTGGTTTTTAGAATACATTTACTTCAGTTAAAGGGTTTTCTAAGATTTTTTAAAATTTTTTTACCAGTAATTACAGACCTGGTCATTTGTCCAGAGACCATCTCCTGAAAGCATGTGTGTTGTTTGCAGCGTTTGCGGTTTTTGTTTCCCGCTGCTGGTTTGTTTTGAGCCCTTAAATCCTTATTTCCACCGAAAGAATCTTTGATCCGCAAAAACCCAAGAAATCTCAAGGAACTGTGGGGCATAATGCAAAGTAATGAGATGGAGTGGGTTTAATGAGGCCCACGCTCGCTGGAGAAACGGCACAGCAATGCTTCCCCGCGTTGTTGATCTGCCGTAGCCTCTGTAGCCTCTTCTGGAAGGAGGAGGCATCGATTCCACCCTTTTTTGGTTTAATTATATCCCAATCAATGAAGGATACCTCCAGTTTAACCCTGATGTGAGCAGAGCCACTGCCCACCTCGATCCCAGGGCTTCATCTCGGTGCTTTAGAGCTGGGTAGTAAAAAAAATAAAATAACGGAGGGAAAGAAGTTCCCACAGCTGGAGCTCGCGGTTATTGTGCCCATCATTCTATCAGGTGAGCGGGTGGAGAGAGCCATATTGAGTCTTTTGATAGATAAACACTCTCAGTGCCTCTCTCCAGCCGAAATAATCACCCCGAGCTCGGCAACACCTCCGATACTGTATATCTCCGTGGTGCAGCCGCGTTCGCTACCCTGTGTTGATATAGCTTCGTGCCAAAAGACTATAAACCTTATATAAAACTGGAAATGGATGCCCTCGTAAGTTTTTGGAGGGGTATTAATGATAATGCATTAAATAAGGCAATGAGGAAAATAAAAAAAGTTCTCCAGCTCCGGGGGTAATCTAAGTCGAGTGCAGCATCTGTCGCACAACAGTCATTGTAGGGGACGATAAATAAATAAATAAATAAATGGATTAATAAACATCCATGGTGCTGGTGCAGACCTAGACTTCCAGATGTTGCAATATGTGTTGAATTAAATTGCGGAGATTTTACTTCGGCCACAGTGAAGAGTCCTTTACTATGATGTGGGGCGGGGGTTGAGTTTATGCAGCATCTGTACTAATGTTTTGCAGCAGCCAGAGACATCTGTTGTTTTGAAAACCAGAGGGAGGTATTTCGGAGGGAAATATGTAAATAGGATCACAGAGATCTCTTTTCTTTCTTTGGTTTGACTGTTTGTTTGTTTTTTCATCCTCAAGTCAGGTCAGCTAGATTTCCCTCAAACACGCCTCTTTATCCCCGCTAATCCTGGCTTGAGCTTCAGAAGTTCTCCCGGATCTGATCTTCCTCCATGACTCTTTTCTCTCCTCCACCTTTGTCCCGACGTGAAGCGGCGCCGCCTCGCTTGCGTGGGCCCACCTGCACTCAACGCCATGATTCTTACTGACGTGCCGAAATCCTCGCCTTGTGTAAGAGGTTGGTGCCGGCTCTTCCACTCGTCTGCATCCCCTCGAGACAAACATCCCCCCTCCACCGCCGCTTTTTAAGATCACAAACGCGAGCATAATGCTAAGAAACCGTCTGCAGGCCTGCGAGGCTGTGAATATACTTTAGAACAGATCAAAGGAGCAGTACTGGCGTTTCAGAGTGACGCGGCCTCGCTGCAGCTTTTGGAATTCCCTTCTTGTTTTTTTTTTTTTTTATATTTCTCCATCTGCCTCCCAACCCCTCCAGTGCAGTGTCATTGCTTAAGAACCCTCCATACATGTGTAGGAATAAAAAAAAAAAAAAGAGGTGAGTGAATGGCATAATGCAGTTCAACTGCAGGGCCACCAACTGCTCCTGGTTCTTCACTGGTTCAGGACTTCAGTTAGATGCTCTTTGTTCTGCTTGATTGATTCATACGTAGGTCACTGTGTGTCTTACACAGCAAAATCATTCCTCTGAAACTGGTCAGATTCAGGGACTGGACTGGAAATTAGCGTCTTTGAAAGTCCTTCAGGAAGCCTGGAGAACTGTTCCTCAAGAACCCATTAACATACAAGAAAGTCTGGAGCTCTGGAAGTAAATGTGAAGAAGTGAGAGGGGGCTGAAGACTTTTCCACAATGTATCTCATAGAAAGAGCTACAAAACTCACAGATTTGTGTGGTTTATGGCTGCACTTTCTGAATGAATCTTCCCGTCAGTCTCTGTAAATCAGAATAAAGTGTGTAAATCTGTATTGTTTACAGTGACTGGTTCTGTCTAACGGTCAGAATTCAAGTAGCCTCCTGTTGTCATGGTGTCTCTAATTGGGCTCCAGGGAAGATGTTAATTGTCACTGGTAGAAAGTTAGTCTGAGCTTATCTGGGATCAGCTCCTTCCACCCCTGTTAATCCTCAGACATCTCGGTTACTGCTGGGGGCACCAGAATCATGAGTTGATGTTTTCTGTCTTATTTCTGGAGCTTTGCTGAAATGAGTGGAGAAACTGTGTGCAAACTTTCACTCCAGACCACATTAGTGTTTGTGAAGAGAACAGGAAATCTGTCACCTTGTTTTGAAACATATCATTTTGTGCACAGCAGGTGTCCAGAAAGACAAGGATTCCTTATTTATGTGATTTTTTTTGGAGCTCAGACAGAAATGAGATGTGCAAACTCAAAGTGTCAGTCTGCTACACATTTACATTTTGTAAATATTTCATCTAACTAAAAACTTCTATACAAAAGTGCTACATATGGTTACATGCTGGAGACCCTCAGCAATAATATGTGAGTAAAGTGAATGTAATGAAATTAGTAATAAATATTGTGTGAACATGACATGTCAAAAACAATTTTCAGACAAAGTAAAAAAAAACATATAAATATATCTGAGCAAGACTTTGTTTAAACCTTGTAAACATATGTGTTGGGTACAAAAAGGTAAGGAGAACATTCAGAGTATATACAATGATATATAATTATAATATATTTAGTTCAGTTTAATTCATATGGAAGTTTATATATGAGTTTCATTAAAACAGTCGTTGTTTGCATTTATCCCAGCACAGATTTTCTGCATTCTTTCCAGCAACTTGTCATGATACTTTTCTTTTTTCATGATCAACACGAAGTGAAGGTCAGTCACTAAAGACAGGCCTAGCTTGTCTCTTCAGAACCAGCATTTTAAGTCTTTGTGTCACGGTTCCACCGGTGCCCACCAGGGGCGCCACCGGACTAGTCTTCCTGTCTACCACCTGTTCCTCTTTCCCTGTCCATGATTGTCCTCATCTGACTCTTGTTTGTACTCCCCATATATAAGGGTTGTCTTTCCCAGTACCGGGTGTGGGAACATACTTTCGGCTCCGCCGGCTCCACCTCGTCTCTCCTCGTCGCCGGCTCCACCTCGTCTCTCCTCGCCGCCGGCTTCACCTCGTCTCTCCTTGCCGCTGGCTTCACCTCGTCTCTCCTCGCCGCCGGCTCCATCTCGTCTCTCCTCGCTGCTGGCTTCACCTCGTCTCGGACCAGCTCCTCATTCTACTCCTCCCGTGAGTCAACTCCACCCGGTCTTTTCATCAGACGACAAGGTGTTCGCTCCGTGAGTGAGTACACTGAGGAGTTCCGGGTCCTGATGAACCGGGGTTTGTGGAGTAAAGCCCTGCTTCGTACTAAGTACCACGAAGGGTTGGTTCCCCAAATTAAGGACGAGCTTTCTCGCATCCTGCTTCCTGTAACGCTGGAGGGGATGATTCAGCTCAGCCACCGCATAGAGCGCCGTCTCAACTGCTCGGTGAGTCCCACACAACCTAGTGGCTATCACCAGATCAGCACACCTCAGGTCTGTCTCTCTGCACTCACTTCTACTCCAGCTCCACTTAGTCCAGCTCCATACATTCCAGCCCCACACATTCCAGCTCCACCTAGTCCAGCTCCCCACTTCCCAGCTCCACATGTTCCAACTCCACTCAGTCCAGTTCCATTTAGTCCAGCTCCACACATTCCAGCTTCACACACTCCAGCTCCACTCGGTCCAGCTCTTCACTTCCCAGCCATACATGTTTCAACTCCACTCAGTCCAGTTCCATTTAGTCCAGCTCCACACATTCCAGCTTCACACACTCCAGCTCCACACATTCCAGCTTCACACACTCCAGCTGCACTCGGTCCAGCTCTCCACTTCCCAGCCATACATGTTCCAACTCCAAGTCCAGTTCAACACATTTCAGCCAATCCAACTGGCCTCTCAGTCACTCCAGCCAGTCAAGCCTGCCTCTCAGCCAGTTCAGCTGGCCTCTCAGTCACTCCAGCCAGTCAAGCTTGCCTCTCAGCCAGTTCAGCTGGCCTCTCAGTCAATCCGGCCAGTCAAGCCGTCACTCCGGCCGTCACTCCAGCCAGTCCAACCGCCTCTTCAGCCAGTCAAGCCGTCTCTCCAGCCTCTTCAGCCAGTCAAGCCGTCTCTTCAGCCGTCTCTTCAGTCAGCCCAGACGACTTCGCCAGCCAAGCCGCCTCTTCAGTCAGCCAAGACGACCTCGTCAGCCAAGCCGCCTCTTCAGTCAGCCCAGACGACCTCGCCAGCCAAGCCGCCGCACCAGTCAGCCCAGACGACTTCACCAGCCCAGACGACTTCGTCAGCCCAGACGACTTCGCCAACCAAGTCATCTCTTCAGTCAGTCCAGACGACTTTGCCATTTCAGACGACTTCGCCAGCCAAGCCGTCTCTTCAGTCAGCCCAGACGACCTCGCCAGCCAAGCCGTCTCTTCAGTCAGCCCAGACGACCTCGCCAGCCAAGCCGTCTCTTCAGTCAGCCCAGATGACCTCGCCAGCCAAGCCGTCTCTTCAGTCAGCCCAGACGACTTCGCCGCTGCGCCAGTCAGCCCAGACAACTTCGCCGCCGCGCAAGTCAGCCCAGACGACTTCGCCGCCGAGCCAGTCAGCCCAGACGACTTCGCCGCCGTGCCAGTCAGCCCAGACGACTTTGCCGCCGCGCCAGTCAGCCCAGAGGACTGCACTACTGCACAAGTCAGCTGGGACGTCTGGTTTCCTCCTGACCTGTCGCCGGTTCCCGCACCGGGCGACCCGACTCATGACCCATCGCCGGTTCCCGCACCAGGCAACTCGACTCGTCTCAACCCATCGCCGGTTCCCGCACCGGGCGACCTGACTCCTGACCCGTCACTGGTTCCCTCACCGGGCGACCCTACCCGACTCTGGCCAGTGTCCTGCACTTCCCCCCTTCGTACTGGATGAAGGGCTGGGAGTTGTCCTTAAGCGCCCCGGAGTTGCGCCTTGTGGGGAGGGAGGTACTGTCACGGTTCCACCGGTGCCCACCAGGGGCGCCACCGGACTATGGATTGTCTTTCTGTCTACCATGTGTTCCTCTTTCCCTGTCCATGATTGTCCTCATCTGACCCTTGTTTGTACTCCCCACATATAAGGGTGGTCTTTCCCAGTACCGGGTGTGGGAGCATACTTTCTCCTTATCCTCACTTACCCTGGTTGTTGCCCTGGTGTATGTTGTACTGTTGGTGTAAATAAAGGTCTATTGGTACATTATGGATACTTACACTTGACCCTCCTTTCCCAGTCGCTACTATCAGGACACAGCCGTGACACTTTGAGGCCAAATAATGTTGTTACTACAGTCTATAAAACACTGAAAAACACTTTAACAATTTCTAATGTTTTCTTGTAATAACATTTAAAAATTGTCAATTTTTATTTATTTAGGGTTGGTCCAAACTTCGATTGTCGATTGTCGGGTACATATGGAATTTACAGTTTTATGCAAATGTTTTACTAAGTCAAAATATGTTTTTTAAGGGAACAATGAAATGGAATCAAAACTTTGTTTGACAGCAACTAACATATAATAAGTATAATAATGTGGAGTATAATAAGTATAATAATGTGGAGACTCCATGAAAGTTGTTTTGAATTTTCTGTATTTCTTTTCTTTGACTTGCAGTAAATATATCCATTGTGTTAAGATGTGGGTTGTGTTACTGTGTTAGTGTGTATTCGGTGAGTCTCTGATTTTAAATAAGGGAGATTTAAACTCACCAATGTTGCAGCGTTCTCCCGTCCAGCCCTGCTCACACTCGCACTTTCCCTCGCGACACACACCGTGTTCCCCACAGCGTGGCTCACACACCGCCTGCTCACAGCGTGACCCGGACCAGCCCTCAGCACACCGGCACACACCAGCCACACACACACCGCGGGGACCACACTCAGACGCACACAGCTCTGAAACAGAGAACCACACACACACACACACACAAAACATTAGAAAATTAAAAGTACCTTACTGGTTCTGAAACGTAACAGTTTTCACTGTAAGTTCAGTTTAATGGTGTGAAAGTTTCTGTTCGAGTTTCATTAAAGCTTCCTTTATCACAGCAGCACAGATTCACCACATCCTCTCAGCAACTTTCAGAAATAACTTGTGCCCAAACCCTCCCAGCACCTTTACAAGTAGCCGTGGAGTTCTAAATAAGACACCGACTTTAAAGCTGTGGGGTAAGGAGGTTCCGTCAGTACTAGATACATCACTGACTAAAGAGCCATACTGTAAACAGGGATCAGTCAGTTCTAGATATGTCCATACTTGTAGAGCCACAGTGTGAGCAGGAATCAGTCAGTTCTAGATGTTCACTGTGCATCTGTAGTATAAGCAGGTTTCAGGGCTCTTTACTGAAAGAGTGACTGTGATATACACAAGTTCTAATGTGTGTTTAATGCTGCAGCTTTAGATTAGAACTAACATGCAATTAAAAATCACATGGAGGCGCTAGAGGCCGTATGTGTGGAGGGCCTGTCGTGGTTCTCCGCTGCACATTCATGTTCAGTCTTTCCATGTTTTCTTCACAATAAAAAGAGTTCACTAAAATGAAGGCGTTCTTTAAAACCACACGGCCGGTCCAGCGCTGCATACGTTTCCACAGAAACATGTTCTTCCAATTGGTCTATAAACCTTACATTTTAATTAATGTTTTTGGTTGCCCGCCAACACCATTACACGCTTATTTCCTGGCCTTGAATGTTGTGCAGAGTGTTGTGCTGGGAGCCGCTCTGCCAGAAGTGCCACGGCTCTGAAAGTGATTTGTTTTGAAAGGCTGGCACTCACACCGTTATTACGGAACATTCTGGTAACGTCGGATGGGGACGTCTGGCTTGTGGCCACTTATTTATTTATCTATTCTGTGCATGTTGTCATTTTGTCATCTCGATTTCTACACGAGTCTCACATTAATGGTGGCACCAATCTGACCACATTCCTGAACCGAGCTCGCCCGAAAATCACTGCTGACCTTAAAAAAATTTGATTTCAGGAATATGTTGGAGAAATTCTCTTTGGAGTGAAGAAAAACATGCAAATGAATGAATAATGTATAATTTGCATATCTAAAAGTAATATATACTTGGCAGCCAGTCAGAACAGAGCTCAGTTACATACATCGTAGCTAAAGGGACGGTTTCAGAAAAAAACATGTTTCATTCTGGGGAAAATCACATTCTGATCCCCAATTGGCAAGAAAATTCTGCAAGGGAGAACATCACTCTGGCATTCTGGAACTTTTAAATATGTCACTGACTGTAGAGCCTAAGTGTGAACCGGTTTCAGTCAGTTCTAGATACATCACTGATTGTAGGACCATAGTGCAAACAGGTTTCTCTCAGTTCTAGATACGCCACTGACTGTAGAGCCTCAGAGTGAACATGTTTCAGTCAGTTCTAGATACATCACTGACTGTAGAGCCGCAGTGTGATCAGGTTTTAGGACTTTATTGATAAAACGACTGTAAAACTGAGCTCTAATTTAGTCAAATCTAAATGTAATACATAATCCAGTCCAGTTCTATGAATGTCAGTAGTTATTATAGATAGATTAATTGGTTTTCCTATCGATTTAGAAAATTCAAAACTCACTTGTTTGTGTTAAAGAAGCCTAAACCTTTGGCCAGAACTCTTTCTTTAAAAGGCCAGAAGTGAAACACAGGCGTCCTGAAGGACTCGAAGCAAAGCTTCTTACATCCACCTCTGTTTCATCCCATCAATACGTCCTCAGTGTTATCACCTCGACGACCCTCCGCCCAAATACCAGCTCTCGCGCCAATTTTCACTTTATAAGGCCAATCTGGAGCCAATTTAACTCTGAACAGCAAGATTACTCCAATGACTCATTTCAGTCTGTGGTCCTCCAGTGCCTCGGGCCGCCCTGCGGCTCGGATTAGGCCGGAACGTCCCTTTAAAGAGATTTCTAAACACAAACACACAAAAAAGGCAAATAACAAGCAAAATAGGCTGGAATTTGAGTGAACACTCCCTCATGGCTCCGAACAGAAGCCTTTTCACCCTCTTTTTCTTCAATTGTGACACCTTGAAGGCTCTGATTAGGCGGCGTCGGCTGTGTGGAATATTAACGATGTCGGTGGGGGGCGAAGCGTTCGATTCCTTTTCTTTTAAAGAGGCCTCTTTTTCTACGCCAGTCGATGTAATCAATTTTTCATTAGCGGCAAGGTGTTTATCTGTTTTTAGCACTTCCAGGTCCCAGCGGGCGACGGGTCGATCCACGCCACGCGTCCATTAATTAAGGTTTATTTAATTGAGGTGGGACGGCGGAGCTAATGAAGAGACAAAGACCCTGCTGAGGACGCCCGCCGGGCCACGGCCGTGGACACGGCTGACAAACACTATCGCACACGGGCAGGCTCTCGACATTGCCAAGCATTCAGGAAATTATTATTATTGTAATAAAGCTAAAACAGCAAGTACTGATGATTTAAAATAATAATAATAATGTTTATTCTTCACATACAGTTCTAGTCCACGTCCACTGAAAACTCTCAGGGCACCTTCTGGCCTGTCTACAGACAGTGTTTACGATAAAATACCAAACGTAAACACTCAATGATCTGCTTATGTATTACTTTATGCATTACTTCTCTAATATTTAAAGCTAAACAATGTGTACAAGTATCTCATGTTTTTTTCAGCACAACCCTTTTTTCAAAGAGCCTCCATTACTTGTTAACTACATTAGTTTAAAACCCTCAGAGCTAAAGAAGCAAAATTAGCCTTGGCTGATAGACTACATTTAGGGCGGGACTTATGGGTGTGGGTGTGGTTCAGGCCTCTGTTCTCTAAAACTCAGTTCATTTTTACAGCTCACAGCAAGTCATATAGCAACCTATACCAGGCCCTCCTTAAAACTGGATGTGGTTTGAATGGGTGGGGAGAAGGAATCTGTAACTTGTCTCTACAGAAATATCGTGGGCCGTTTGAGTGACTGTTGAGATCCAGTGTTTCACACTGAAGAAGCAACATCTCGAGGGATTGGAGCACAAGTCATTCACTCCCCTTGTGCTCCAAACCCTCAATCTGGGATTAGTGGAAATAATCCATTTGGGAACTTCAGTGGATTATTTTCATGTATTATCAACTGTGTATGTAAGGATAAGATGCGTGAAGGTGAACTGTGTAGAGATCCTAAACAAATAGTCTTAAATATAGTTTATTATTAACTTCATATAAATGATAAATAAACCTGGTTCTGATCCAGAGTTCAGCTACAAACCTGCTCTGGACACAAACACACACACACACAGACACACACACACACACAAACACTCACATACACACATACACACACTAACACACACTAACACACACACACACACACACACACACGCACACACACAGACACACACAGACACACACACACTCACACACACACACACACACACACACACACACTAACACACTCTCACACAGAATCGCAGACTGTCCCCAAACTGTCCGCAGAACAGATAAGAGCAGAAACTCAAGCTTAACTCAGATAAAACTGACTTCTAACTGTCTGGCACCAAGTCCAGCCTCTCCCAGCTGTGATCTCAGATTATACTTCCATATTTTAGCCCTGTTTTCCTATCACTGTTCAGAGTCTGTGTGTCCTGCTTCGCCCTTCTCTGATCTTTGACCTTCATCTTCGTAATATCTCTGCCCACCTCCATCCATGAAGGAGGCTGAAACACTCCTTCACGCTTTCCTCACGTCTCGTCAGGTTCCTGTGCAGCTCTTTATCAAAAACCACAGCAGGGCCTCAGTCTGCTCTCACCTTCACTAAGACCTCTGAACATGTCCCCCAAGTTCTGACTCCCAAATCACACTGTATCGAGTTTAAACTTCACTGAATTACATCACTCGTTTACTCATTTACTGATTAACTCCTCTCATCTTTACCTTTGCCTGGTACTGGCCGGCTCAAATCCCCAAATTTATACTCTCAGTGTTTTGGAGATCTTTTAGTGCTGTGGCTCTAAAACTATGGAACTCCATCTTCAGAACATTCACAAAGCTTCTTCTCTCACTTCTTACAAAACCCAATTAAAACATCTTTTCTCTCAGTGTCTTTTCTTCAAACTCCAGATTCTGTTCTGCTACTGTAATCTGTGCTGTTGCCCTGTTTAGTGTTTAATGTTTTCTTTACTACTGTTTGTTAAAAGCTCTTTCCTATGGAACTTTCGTCTGAACTATGTATAAAGTGACCTTAAGTTTGAAAAAGGTGCTAAAAATGTTTATTACTGTCACGTCTCGTTCCCTTTCCCTGGCACACATTGCAGGCACACAGGCACCACTCATAGTCGAAGTGTTGCATTTTGTCTTTTCTTTTCTCTTTCAAAAACATTAACAAAAACAAACAATGACTCGAGGGTCAGAACTAAAGAACCAAACCGAAGATATAGTTACTCTCTTCAGAGTCAGGACCACAGTGGACTGACAACCAAGTATTTAACTGAACTTAAATACATAACACAAGACACACCCAAACCCCATCACCACCAATCACTGAACAATTATCCAGCAGCTGAAACCAAAGACTTAAACTAACTCTGGACTGGTGTACTTAGGATACTACAATACAAGACATAACACACAAACCTAAAACCCAGCCACCCATGAAACACACACAAGCACCAAACCTAAACTAACACAGGTGTCTTTAACTGTATACAAAACTCAGGAACAAACACCATCACTAAACAGTAACTCAAACAAACAAACATCAGGACTTACCTTAGGGTGGCCTCTAGTGGCCACCTCTGTCATTGCCCTCAGATATGACCTTACAATTATTATTGTTGTTATTATTATTGTTGTTGCTGCTGTTGTTTAGTTGCTGTTGTTGTTGTTGTTGTTTACCTGTGGAGCAGTCTGGCCCAGTCCAGTTGGCCTCGCACACGCAGGTTCCGGAGTTGCTCTGGAAGGTTCCATGGCCTGAGCAGTGCTCTGGACAGAGAGAGAGTGTGCTTTCACAGCTCAGCCCAGTCCAGCCTGGAGAACAGTAGCACCGGCCGTGCAGGCAGGAACCGCGACCCGAACAGGACGGGTCCACACAGTCCACTGAAACACACACAGGGCTTTAAATTAAAAACACAACATTCATCAGGACTACTGACTGTTGATTATTAGAATCAGCTGCGTGTTGAGTCTGTGTGTTGAGTCTGTGTACCGTGTGTTGAGTCTGTGTACTGTGTTGAGTGTGTGTAGTGTGTGTGGAGCCTGTGTACTGTGTGTTGAGTCTGTGTACTGTGTGTTGAGTCTGTGTACTGTGTGTTGAGTCTGTGTTCTGTGTGTTGAATGTGTGTAGTGTGTGTGGAGCCTGTGTACTGTGTGTTGAGTCTGTTTAGTGTGTGTTGAGTCTGTGTACTGTGTGTTGAGTTTGTGTACTGTGTGTTCAGTATGTGTGTTGAGTCTGTGTACTGTGTGTTGAGTCTGTGTACTGTGTGTTGAGTCTGTGTACTGTGTGTTGAGTCTGTGTAGTGTGTTGAGTCTGTACTGTGTGTTGAGTCTGTGCACTGTGTGTTTACATTTACATTTACGGCATTTAGCTGACGCTCTTATCCAGAGCGACGTACATCAGTACGAGTCTGTGTGTTGAGTCTGTGTAGTGTGTGTTGAGTCTGTCTACTATGTGTTGAGTCTGTGAACTGTGGTTCTGTACTTGTTTATCTCCGCGTTAAAGGAGGATTCTGCTGTGCAGCAGATTTTCAGAACGACTGTGCATATGGTGATAAATCCCAATTTGAGGAAAAAGGCCACAAAAAACCATTTGCATAAATGCAATTACTATATAACGCAGATGTTGCTGAAGCCATAACTCCCCAAAGTGTCACTTATTCGCATATGGCGAAGGACGAAATGAAATTAAATGAAAATTTTACAGTTAATTCACTCGAGTGTGTCTCATTTTGTCCGGCTGATGGGACGGGACGACGCCAGGACGGATTATTTTAATGGAACAGAAGGAAAAAACAGTGGATTCGGGATCAGAAGGGTCAGAGGGGTCCAGAGCAGGTTCTGGTTCTGGGTTCAGTCACCTAAAGCCTGTTTAGACAGACGAGCTCATTAATCACAGCCTCGTTAACCTTTATTTGAGTGGCCTGAAAGGCCCGCAGTGTCTGGCCGGACGCTCGTTAATTAAAGTCCGGCTCATCCAACACTGCCCAGCTAATTTGATTCAGAGTTTCCATTCAGAAATGTGAGAACATCAAAGCTACAAGGACTTCTGATGTAAACATGAACATAAATGTAATCTCTTAAAACTCAGGAAAAAAGTACATACAATCACTATTTTTATATCTAACAATACATACACTTCTGGGCTTTGATTGAATGAGAGCATTAGTAAGGTCAGGTACTGGTGTTGGCACATTGCTGTGAGGATTTGATTGTATGAGGGTGTTAGTGAGGTCAGGTACTGATGTTGGAACATTGCTGTGAGGATTTTATTGTATGAGATCGTTACTGAGGTCAGGTGCTGATGTTGGAACATTGCTGTGAGGATTTGATTGTATGAGCGCATTAGTGAGGTCAGGTACTGATGCTGGAACATTTCTGTGAGGATTTGATTGTACGAGAGCATTAGTGAGGTCAGGTACTGAATAACAACACAAAGCAGTTTCTAAAATTAATACACTGTTTTTTCTAAAACTAAAACTTTTTAAATGTATTTGTTTATTTACTTACTGTGGAATCTCAGATCGGTGCCTGAAGATAAAGTAAAGGTTTTGCCTTCTGCTCTGTTTCATGTTAAAGCTGTGAGTGGGGTGTGTAAGACCACCAGCTGAGTAAGGAGGCAGAGGAATGTATAAACTCATTTTTATTAACGCGCCACTTCGTAAAGACTACACTTCAGCTCCCTGAGGAACCGAGTCCCTATACACTGGAATGTGGGGATGCAAATCAAAAATTCCCCTTTAAAGAACAACAAAGCTTCCGGATCTGAAGCACATCTGAGGAGGGAAGCGGCAAAAACCTGAAACAAAGAAGCTGCAGCTTCAAAGTGACCTCCGGCGAGTTCGGTGGGCGACAAGTTTCAACATAAGGCACTTTCAGCACAAACCTGCTCAGATATCAGACGAACCCGACGCTCGGAGACTCCGGTGAGCGAAGCGGCTCCGAATTTATGGAGAAATGAGCAGAATGGGCTGTGATGATTAACTCATTTGCATAACAAAAATTCATATTTCAGACTCTCTTACCGCTCCCATTACCTGCAAGAAACAAATGGGCTTGTTTATCGGCGCATTTACGTTTAAATGTGGCTGCAAAAGCTTTTAACTGTTTACCTACAGCACTGTGTCAAAGTCTCGAACCCCCTAATTTCTTATTTCACTTTGAACCCCCTCTTTGGTTTTTCTGTCATACGGTCATGATTGCCATATTATTCTGAATATGGCAATGTAACGGCATATGGTGTGAAAAAGACGAATAGTATGAAACCAGCAAAACCAGTAAAATCGTTTCGTCTTGTGCGTTCCACTGGTGAAAACAGTCTGGAGTCTCTGAACAGATTGTCGATGATGCTTTAGGTAAGACAGGATTAAATGTCAGTATTCAGCACAGAGGGGAAATTAAGCGATGATAGAGCCCGAGGTGTGAGTGTGTGTGTGTGCGTGAGTGTGTGTGTGTATGGGGGGGTGAATCGTTTTCTAGCTGAATTCTCCTCTAAATGAGGGGCGTCCCGATCTACCTGTGCGTGAGCCTGAAGGTGAATTACTCACTCAACTCAATAACATCTAACACAGCACTCAAGTGACCTGAAAATATACATCTAAAGAGTTCATCCCCGCGCCGGCCGGACAGCGATCAATACGCTCGATTGGACTGACCGGAGGAGAGAATAGGGCAGGCCGATCGAAAGGCTGAAAATAAGAGATGGTAGACAGCAGGGGGGTCGGACATGAGTGTCCACAGAAATGCGTATGAGTCGATGGACACGGCTTAAACGAAGGTAATTTATCAAAACAAATATTTGCCACCAAAGTCGATATCGCTCATCGGAGTAATGACCTGCTTGGTGATGTTGAAAAGCACATGCTTTTCTCTTTCATGCCTTTTCCTTTCAAGGGGAATTCCACTGATTTTTTTTTCAATATTGCTCCACAATTCATTCAGAGGGGACACTCTGATTTCTCTCCAGTTTGTGTGAATGGAACCAGATGTCTCCAACACAAATCCAGCCGTTTTACTCTCTGTCCCCCCAGTGAAGCTCCACGTGTCTCTGAGTGTTTATATGGATGTTGATGATGTAAAATAGTGAATCTGAACTAAATCACTTTTCTTTAGGGACTATTTTTCCTCATAATGCCCTGCATGTATCACTACACCATGAATTTAGTTTTAGGACCAAACTCTTCTAAGAACTCTGGTAGAACAATGTCTCAGGTGTCAGGCGGCGCAAAAATAGCCATCTGATGGAAGAACTTTCTTTGAGAATACTAAAAGTAACTCTAAATGACTTAATTATGGAGAAATTTTGTAAATTGGAGGAATTCCCCTGTAATAATGAATATGTAATAATATTAGTTATAATGAAAAAACATTAGAATATCTTTGACTCACCCACGTCGCAGCTTTCTCCCTTGTAGCCTTTGTTACACACACACAGTCCGGATACACACAGGCCGTGACCGGCACACTTGGCGTCAACACACTCCCCAGCCTGGACATCGCACTCGGTGCCCTTCCAGCCGCTGTAGCACTGACAGCGCCCCCTGCTATACTCGCCGTTCCCACTGCACAGAACTGGACAGGCCACTGGCGGACGGAGAGAAGAGTGAAGTGACAGTTTGGCAAAAAAAAAACAACAAAAAAACATTTATAATCTTAACTGAATTCCCAATGCATCACACTCGCTCAGCCTGTATGCAGTTCTCCTGTGTTAGACAGCGGTTATGTGGTTTCTGACACACTTTTATCTATAAACATTGCTTAGTAAATACACCCCCAAACTTTCTCTTCAACAAGCCCTTCATTAGGGTGATCAGACCAGCTGACATGTTTTAGGACACAGTAAGACTTACTGTGAGCTGTAAAAATGAACTCAACATCTTCATTAAAGTGATAAGACTAGTGGACGTGGTTTAGGACACAGTATGACTTACTGTGAGCTGTGAAAATGAACTGAACTTCAGCGTGGAGCCGAACGCTGCTGTAATTTTTTTCACAGGGTCTGTTTTCACAAACCGCCTCAGGAGCAGGAGTGCTGTTTCTGTGATGTCATAAATAGGTAGCATTCTGATCCCAGATCAGTCCTGTTTTGTGAACTGCGGACCTGGTGACATCTGAAACAGCCGTCTGTAGTGATGAACAGCTCACAATAAGTCATATTGTGTCCTAAACCACGTCCACTAGTCTGATCACTCATCAGTAAGAGCTGGATGTGGTTTGAGGTTCCAGAGAGGTTTTGTGTTTACAGTAAATATTAGGTGAGTATTGAACTCATCACTCGATTTCTGAAGTGCTGCAGCAGAATTCAGACGCAAGGCACGTTTCTGGGATCACTGGTGGATCATGGATTTTTGATGGACAGTTCTGAAGTAAACTCAGGCCTGGTTTGACTGGTTTGTTTTATGCATGTGTGGTTTCTGGTTCAGCCCTCTTTCCGTGGTTCATTCTGCTTGTCGGTTGTATTTCTAAATGTTATACAGACAAATGGCAGATTTGAAAAGCTCATGTTTGTGCGTGTTTGTGCGACAGATACGCAAGTCTGACATTTTGAGGTAATGCTCAAAGGCAGTGTATGAGATTAAAGCGGGAAACATTTGGATGTGGCGGCAGCCAAAGGACACATCCGACATTGTGGATAATTATACCGGGTTTCAGCTGTCTGACACGCTGTAAACACACACACACACACACACAGGGTGAAGTCGTGTTCTTTCCGTTCCAGCCGGTTCCACTGGTCAGGTTTATGCAGTGAAACCGCCGTTGAGAATAATAATCCACTCTGGCAAGGGGCTCTAAGTGTGTGCACTAAAAACCCCATTTACTGCTTAACAATGAGCTCAGCGATGACAGAAATGTCTCCTCTGTCCCGCAGCCAGACACCTCCATCAACAACCCACCTCGAGAGCAGTACGGCCCGAGGAACCCGGGAAAACACCGGCACATGCCAGACAAACACTCTCCGTTTCCGTTACAGTTGTGTTGGCACTCCATTACCGATTCTGGAAGAATCAAGAAAGTAAAACACTTTTCAGAGTCAAATATATGATATTTACCCTTTCTGACATTTTACACAAGTAAAGACCGTCGGCTGAGTGCCATCGGTTTAAGTATGGAAATGCCAGGAGCAGAACCAGAGAACTTCTACTGAGACCTGACGCGGCACAGTGGTTTCAGGCCGGTGGTGATACAGACAGACGTTCTCCTCAAAGCTCGTGTGACTCGTTTGACTTTGACTTTGATCAGAATGACAGGACGATCGTTTTTTGTACAAAGTTGTGGTTGCTATGGTTACAGTGTCAGTAGTGCTGAGTGAATAAGGAGAAGATCAATTCTGGATAAAGACGGTTTATAAAGGCTGGAGTCACTGTCAGGAGGTTCAGTAGTTCTGTAAAATGTGAAGATTTGTTTTACAGCGTCAAACAGTTTATGGCGTCTAGTTGAATGTGTTTGTTTGTTGTGTGTTTGTTGGTTGTGTGTGTGTGTATGTGTGTGTGTGTGTTTCTCCATTTGTCAGTTGGTGTGTCAGCTGTTGGGCAACAGTCCGAGTTTACTGTGGTTCAGTTCCTGATGGACTGTATAAATAGGTAAAAATAGTGTGTTTGAGTCTGTGTGTTGTTTGTGTGTGTGTGTTGTTTGTGTGTTTGTTGTTTGTGTGTGTGTGTGTGTGTGTGTGTGTGTGTGTGTGTGTGTGTGTGTGTTGCTGATGTGTGTGTGTTAATGGTGTTTGTTGGTTGTTTCGATGGTAATTCTGAATCTTCATTAACCTGCAGTGATCAGTTAGAAGTGTTAGAATCTTCAGTGTGTGAGTGTGCATCAGTCAGAGGTGTTCAGGTCTCACCAGAGTGATGTGGTGCTTTAATGGAAAGTAGTCAGGCAGCGTAACCATGCAGGCTAACACATGCTGAGGCTGATTAGTGGTAGCTTGCTGTGTGTGATTATATGCTCATATTGTCATAAAGGTGATGTGAACCGTTAAACCAAACTGACTGCAAATCATGCTAAATTTAGGACTATTCTAATTCGCTCACAGACCCCTAGTGGCTGGGGCCCTGAACTACAGCCCCTTCGGGTTAATGCGGTCGTGTCTGAGAGACACATACACTCCACGCTGAAGCTCTGCCGCTCCCACCAGGGACATGCCACTGAATCAGCACTTAAACACAGAAAATATTAAGCCTGTAATCAGCTGAGCGAAGTCTGATAGACTTGATATTTTTATTGAGCCCCTCCAAAAAAGTATTGCACTGTAAACACAAGCGGCTGTTCATAACCTATTATGTCGATAAATTCATATCTGAAGTAGCAGAACAGCCCAAGGCATGTTAGCATTAGAGTAACTGAAGCACTCCCCGCTGTGTGTGTGTGTGCGTGTGCGTGTGTGTGTGTGGATGGCTGGGTCAGAGTTATTGATCTGCACCAACTCAGAGTGTGTTCTTCTACTCATTATTACAGTTATTACATCTCAGTGGACAGGCAAGATAACACACACACTATAACAGTAACACTATAACTACACCTAAACCTGACCGCACAAAGAGATAAATACACAGTAACACACTCACACACACACACACACACACACACAATATGTATTTATGTATATATTTATAATGTGTTTGTGTGCATTTATCTCATATATACTGTACAGCTTAATTTGTTATATGGCTAATGATTTAATGACAAATGATTAATATATATAAATGACCTTTTATTACTGAGTGAGATTTCCAGTGACTAGCGGATAAACCGGCCACCTTATTAAAACACTGGTGGATTAGTTTTATCTGTATAACTGATCTGAGATCATTATTAGAAGCTGATTTCCCAGCGGCTGCCGCGTCATTACACAACACTGTCTCAGCATCTGGCCTACATACATCACTCACACACACACACACACACACACACACACACGCACTCCAAAAACTCACTCAAACCTCACACCCTGCAACTTTATAAAGGGAAATTCACCTGAACACTTCAAAGACTTTTTTCCTCCAATCGGTTAAATCAGCAGTAATGTTGTATTAAATGTGCAGGAGGATGAAAACTCGCTTCAAACAAAAGTGTGATCTGAAATTTGACTGGGGTGCCAAAAGTTTTGCATATAACTGTTTTATTGGCTACAATTGGGTGTTTATATGGTCTGCTCTTCATATCTGGATGATGTGCGAGAAAACATGGAATTTTATGCCCTGTTTGTTGCCTGCAAGCTTTGTCTACACAAACACATTCTGCTTCATGAGGTACTGATTAGTGATCGCCTGAATCACTAATGAGGAAAAGTATAAAAACACTGCTATAAACAGCACTCTCTTCTCACAATGAGACCGGTAAGATTATACAACACTACTAGAAGTTCCTCAAAGGTAATTATTGCCATTTTGTTTAAGAGTGAACATGAGATTTGTTTTCTTTGAATTATTTAAGTTCTGTAAACGCTGCATCATCGCTGTCAGCGCTGTCACACACAATCCCCTTCATACAGCTGGAGATACAGATACAGTCTCCTGCGAAATGTCTTTTATGTGCAATAAGGTTTACGCCGAGTGACTGTTCTACCTCATTTCCTATTTTATCCTTTTGTAATTATATTTATATATATGTTTACATCTATATATATATTGTTTTCTTATTTTATTTAATTCAGTATTTCTTTCCATAATTATTTAATGCCACAAGGACTGCCCTTAATTTTGTTGTACCTGTTACAATTACAGTAGCGATATTCTGATTCTGACTCTGATTCTGAACCGCTGAGGCATGTCCAGACTCACCCAGTACCGTGATGCCGTAGGAGACGGGCTCCACCGCCAGGCCGTCATTGTAGAAGGCGAGGTGCCAGGCGCCGGCCTGAAGAAACTGGATGAAGCCGGCGTGCTGCACGTTCACCAGTTTCTCGCCGCCATCCCGAAGGTCCGGGTCCACCTGGACCCTCTCACGAGTGATCAGACGACTCCCATCCAGCAGCTCCACAAAATCATACTGCAACACACACACACACAGAACCTCGTCACTGTGATCATACACACTAGTGACCATACTCACTTACACACCAACTTCATACACACTACACACACGCACATCACACACACACACCAACTTCATACACACTACACACACACACACACACACACACCAACTTCATACACACTACACACACACACATATATCACACACACACACACAGCTTGGTCACCAGGACCTCAGAAAGTACAACATTCCAACACTCACATTTAACCGCTTATAATAAATACATCTGTTACATCACTCAATCATTAGATGCTCTAGAAAATATTTTACTCTTACTTACGTCCGTAAATCACTATATATATTCATACATACATACATACATACATACATACATATACATACACACACATATACATATATATATACATATATACATATATACAGTACAGTACACATATGTGACCCGATCTGCCCACTGCTTCACTTGGGGAATGGGTTAAATGCAGAGGAAGTATTTCGTGCTGTGGTGTGTTCACATACGACAAAATTTTCACTTTCACTGAAAAGGTCTTCAAAATTAATCTCCCAAAGTTTCATCATGGAAATAATTGTGAAAATGTACTTAAAAGGAGAGAGAGAGAGAGAGAGAGAGAGAGAGAGAGAGAGAATATATATGGCCTTTATTTGGTCCAATGTGTTAAAGATAAGCAATTAATGTAAAAATGTCAAAACATATGTCTATTGTCCAGAAAATGCTGTTTTATATGAACATATAG
>JBBPDB010000032.1:14552935-14571561 GCA_037974465.1 Brachypetersius altus | reverse complement strand
CTCTCTCTCTCTCTCTCTCTCTCTCTCTCTCTCTCTCTCTCTCTCTCTCTCTCTCTCTCTCTCTCTCTGTGTCTCTGAGAGACACTGGGTATATCATGTTGTTGCTATGGAAACTGGAGGAAGAAAGGCCCGGAGCTTGTTTCAAACATCACTCAGTAATTTGTGAGAAGCCATTTTCTGAGAGAGAGAGAGCAAGCGAGCGAGTGAGAGAGAAAGAGAGAGAGAGAGAGAGAGAGAGTCAGGGATGATGGTGCAAACTGTGATTTTAATGAGCGTCAAACACCACCAGAGCTCCCTACACAGATACAGCCCATGTCTGTGTGGATGAAGATTGGGGCGTGGCCTTGTTCTTATAATAATAGTCCATATATATGCATAATATACACTGGTATGTTACAGTAACTGCAACATGAAATAGTTGTTGTTTAATTACTGTCATAAAATATTGTAAAATTTGCTGCAGCTGTCAGTGGCTGAAAGTCCAAGAAAGCACAATTGCCTTCTCTCTCTCTGGGTGGGTAGAGTGGTCGTCCCTCTCCCCATCACTCAGTATAACTGTCCTCTCCCTCTCTCTCTCAGGTTAGGGTGGTACTCCCTCTCCCCCATCACTCAGTATAAATGTCAGTTCTCTGTCTTTGGGTGGGTAGGGTGGTCCTCCCTTTCCCCATCACTCAGTATTATGTAAGCGAGTGCAGGTGTCTGGCTGATATTGATTAGCATTCTTCTCCAAGTGTGTTGAGACGTTTGTTGTGTTGATGGAAGTTTGAGAAGATATGCTAGATCTTTATGTGTCTCAGAGGAAACATCTGCTCGTCTTCACCCTCCCAGTGTTTGAGGGATCACGTGATTGGGGGAAACTGAGGTAATTGGTGAAATTGGAAATTCATTTCAAAACCTACAAACGCAAAAAGCCCTTTGAGTTTAGAAACATCATTACTAATTCAAGAACTGAATCATTACTAGGTGGGAAAACAAATTATTGTGTAAACTTATTATTACAGAAATTGTATTTTTGGATTTGTGCCAGCTGACCATAGTTTTTTCTTTAATATTTTTGTGGTCAGTTTAATTAATGAATTGTTCAATTTATGTAAACTAGGGGTTCTAGTTACTTATTGTTACACAAATAAAATTCTTGTCAATTAACAATTGATAATTGCTTTAAATTAATTAATCATAATTTATTGTTGACCAGGGTTTTTTTGTGACTTATTGTTACAAGAATTGTAGTTTGTCAATTAACACTTGCAATTTTATGTTAACTGTAAATTAGTTGCTAATTTTTTTGTAAAACATGGGTTTTTGATGGTTGTAACTCACCTAAAATGGGTCTAGTGGAGGGAGGTAATGTCTTATTTATTTCTCTTCTCTAAGATCAGCACTGATTTTTATTTCAACAGTTTCTTAGTCCAAGGAGATTTTCAGTCAATCATTTTAATAATTCAAGCAGAACAAAGAACATCTAACTGAAGTCCTGAACCAGTAAAGAAACAGGAGCTGATGATTCCAGACGATCAGGCAGTGATCAGTATACTGGTGGTGCTGAATGCTGAGTGGGCGGAGCTCCTTTATCTAGGCTCCTTGTATCTTTAGACACTTTGCAGCCTGTCAGTAAAACATTTGTTCACAATTCTTTCATTTAATCTCCTCACTGTGAAAAAGATCAGACAGTTTTATTCAGGTTTCAAATAATATATTCTGCACCAACAAGAAGATTCAGATCAAGACTTTTGCACAGTGCTGCATGTGAGCAAAATGTAGATTTCACATAAGGAGTGTGCTGAGTGTTGCTGTAAAGTGTGGAAACAGTGAATGGTGATTCTGCAGAATTGTGTGGAGGTGTTGGAAATGAAGGTGTGGATGAAGCTGAAACCCCCACTGCTTTACAACACTGCCCCCTGCTGGAGCGCGAGCTAATTTTAGCAGAGCTAGCTGACGTCACTCAGTCTGAGAGAACCTGGCAGGGCTCAGAAACAGGTGGACAGGAAACACCAGAGAACAACAACACACACATATAAAAGCACTCTGTTGATTTTGTATCCACAAAGTGATTAAAATCAATAAGTTACTGCTATTGTTTTTAGAGCAAGTGTTATTGTTGCTATTATTTTTAAAGTGTTATTATTTTTGTTGTTATAGTGTGTGTTATTGTTATTAGTGTTATTATTGTTGTAATGGTAGGTATTACTATTGCTTAATGTGTTGCATACAGATTGTGTGTGTGTGTTTCTCAGTGTAATATGTTTGTGTTATTGTTATTATTGTTATAGTTTATGTAAAATGGGTGTGTTCTTGTTACAGTGTGTGTAATATGTGTGGAACACGTGTGTATTATTGTTATTATTGGTATAATGTGTGTAATATGTGTGTGTTTCAGATCCACTACCTGATGGTTCTGTCTGCGAACTGGGCCTACGTGAAGGACGCGTGTAAGATGCAAAAGTACGAGGACTGCAAGTCCAAGGAGGAGCAGGAGCTGCACGACATCCACTCCACGCGTTCCAAAGAGCGTCTGAACGCCTACACATAGAGCCCCCACGGCCACGCCCCTGTCCCGGGGGTCCTGGAGCCGTCCAACTGGAGAGTCACGTGACCAACCCCACGGCCAACCCTTACCTCTGGCACAAACATTACTATTATTATGATGATGATTATTATTCCTAATTATGCTGTAGAGGTAGCTGTAGTGTTGTAGTTTTTTACAGTACTGTATGTTTTTTTATGTTAAGAGATCTTGCAGGTTCATTTTTTCATAATTTTGATTTGGACACCAGTCATAATTTATGCAATTTTAATTTCTTTTTTATTTTCATTCTATATTCTCGTCTCTCCTTCTTTGCCGGGTCGGTCGTGGGGTGTGAAGCACATTCTTTCATGTGTGTTTGTCTCATTTTTCCAGTATGTCACACGTGAATGAAAAAAAAAAACAAAAAAAACATTGTTTATTTAGTTTCTTTTTGAAATTTTTTATTCATTTATTTTTTAAAAAATCAGCTTTTTTGGGCCCGGAAGTAGCAGATCAGAGTCTCTGCATTATTTTGGAAACAGAATAATAAAAAAAAATCAGAAAAAAACAGAAAAAAAGGAAGACGAAATGAATAAGAAATGACAAATGTACCATAAAGTGTTTATTTATTATTTTTCTACAGAAATCACTGCATAGCTTATCCAAGCCAGAAAGAGGAAAAAGGGTATAAGTTGCTTGCTGTGTTGGTCTTATTATCATGGGACCCACAGCCTGCCAGGATCAGGGCCTCGTTGTCTCCTCAGAGGGAAGATCAGTAGGGCGGAGCTTCTTTTGGGTGAAGTGTCACTCAAATAAGCACCATCTGTTAAAAGAATTCCTCAATCTGTAGAACAAAATTAATTAAAACTCACTGAAAACCTCTTTACTCAATACACCCATGTAATGGAAGTCATTGGGATCTTCAGCACACTTACAAAGCTTATATTATACCTATAATCTATAATTATAAGTTTCGGCATTACAATATTGTGTGTAAATAAGTTCAGTTGCACAATCTGTTTAACTTAATGCTCTACGATTTGTATTATTTTCACTTAGAAAATGAATAAAATGTGTAATTTGTCAGTTGACTGTAATATCTGACTATTGACTTCCATTGTAGATCTACTGGAGCATCGGCTCATTGACTTCTATTATAATGCACTACTGCATCAGACCATTGACTTCCATTATAATGTACTGGAGAATCTGCCAATTGACTTTCATTATAAAGATGGTTTGAGTGCTCAGGTTCTCTGAGTGTTTTATTGTAATGGAGTGTAATCTACCGATACGTCCGACAGAAGTTAGATCAGAAAACTCCTTCTCGAGTCCCGATGTGACGAGTCCTGCTCTGGCTGACTGCCACACATGCACAAAGCCTACAGCGTTATTACCCCCCCCCGCCACACACACACACACACATACACACACCTACACTTTTATTTTCATACAGATGATAGATGCAGGTAAGTAGAACGCTCCTTTTTTAATTTATTTGCAGTCTTTTTTCTGCTCGTGTATATAGTCCATTCTGTAAATGTATACATGTACCGTACGTACGTGAGCACTTCGATTTCAGGTGAATCAAAGATGACATTCCACATTTCTGAAAGGGGTTTGGGGTTTGAGGAGGAAGAGGAGGAGGAGGAAGAGGAGGGGATCTTTTAAGGGAAAAAATTTAAAAACAATTCAGGCAAAGTGGTGGTGGTGGTGTTTTGTGATCTCCTTTATTTTGGATGACTTTTTGGTTTTAAAAGGGAATTTCATGACAGATGTAAAGAGGTTATAGCGCTTTTAACCTTGATGACAAAAACTAACACGTCACACGTTGTCTCGCATTCCAGTCATCATGCTATCGAGACTGTGGACTTACGGAGGTGTCTTCTCATTCTTTTCAATGCCTGGCAAGTCATGTTCCGTCAGTGTTTCTAAGAGCTAGTTTCGTGCACTTCTATTTGACCATTGTGTGAACTCTTCTCTGAGTGTAAGTGCATTGGGATTCCAGCTGGCCGGCCGGATCCCCCCTGTAACGTTTAGGTAAAGACTGTGAACTCTAGGTGTTATTTGTGGCATGGTCATGCATTTAATGGTAATTGTTTTTACTGGATCCGAATACGAAAAAAAAAAAATAAAAAATGATGAAGAATTAAACCAAAAAAACTATAAAAAAGGAAAAAAATCTGAAAAAAATGCTTTCATTTCACCTTTTTATGAGTTTGTTTCCTGCAACTGTCTTGCTGGGTCATCCCCTGCTCTCCTAATGTGCAGTGATTGGAACCCCATCGCTCTGAATCTCCCGCTGTTCGATGGTAGTGTTTGATTTGTAACTGTTTAGTTTGTGGTGAACTCTATAAACTGCCCTCGGTCCATTTTCAGCCCTGTTCCTCTGTTGCTTTCTGAAGCCCTGTCCCTTCTCTCTCTCTCTCTCTCTCTCTCTCTCTCTCTCTCTCTCACTCTCTCTCAATCTCTCTCCCTGTATTAGTCTTTTGTACTCTCACTAACGAATGCTTAGTAGCGGCTGTATCATGATTCTGTTTTGTACATAAATGTGCCAACCGCTTGACAGTGGCTTTTCTGATCTGTAGGGACAAACTGCTTGCATAAATAAATACACTGGTGTACTTGTTAATAATAAACACTCTCCTGTGGTTATTTTGTTAGAGATTATAATATGTTTATGAGAGGCTATAACACTGGTTATAACACTGTGTACACTGTGTTATAATACTGTTTAAGGAGTTCATAATACTGTGTAAAGATGTTATATCACTGTTTAAAAAGGTATAATAACCTCTAAATAATACCATGTAAGTAGGGTATAATATGTTATAATGCTGTCTGAAGAGGTTATAATTCTTGGTGAAGAGGTCATAATAATGTGTAACATTGTTAAAATGGGTTATATCACTTAAATGTTATAATTCTTCCTAAACATGTTGTAGAGACTCTAGAGAGAAAGAGAGCGTGAGAGAAAGAGAGGTAGAAAGAGAGAGAGAGAGAGTGAGACAAAGAGAGACAGAGAAAGTAAGAGAGTGAGACAGAGGCAGTAAGAGAGAGAGACAGTAAGAGAGAAAGAGACAGAGGGACAGAGACAGAGACAGAAAGAGAGAGAGAGGGACAGTGAGAGAGAGACAGAGACAGTAAGAGATAGAGAGAGAAAGGGTGAGATACCTGTAAACTGTAAACATTACCAGCCCAGCCCCCTTTTCCCGCCCAGTCACATGACTCCTGTGACCTCCTCAGCTTGGAGAAATCCTCTTTCTAATCCGCGCTCTCCTCCACTCACCCGCCAATCCAGAACAATCCGTCCAATCCAGGCCCACCTGTCCACCATACCCGGAGCTGTTCCGCGCACCTGGACACGGAGCTCCGGAATGCCCTCTGCCTGCTTCCGCTCGTTCCTGAAGAGTGCCGGTGGATTTTTGTGTGTTGGTGGATGAGTTTGTGTGTGTCAGAAGGGGTCTGATGTGTGTGTGTGAGTGTGTGTGGTGCTCAGTAAAGGATGCGGCGTCTCCTGGTGGCTCAGGTGCTGCTGTGCTGTTGGCGTCTGGTCCAGACCTTCTGCCCATCGCAGTGTACCTGTGTGTTCCACTCCCGCAGTGACGGAACCAGGACCAGGTAGATCAGCGTCACACACAAATAGACACAAACACTCTTAAAATCTTCAGATGCTCCTTAACTCTTTATGAACATTTCATGATGAACTGACCAATAGAAATTGCTTTGATCTTACTTTCAATGTAAGTCAGTTTAAATAATTTCTGTTGGTCCTTTAATCACCAAATTTTGAAGTAGGAGAGTTTTCAAATAATGCAAAAACAAAAATTGAGATTCAAAGTTTTGCTGGAGGCATGAGAATCTAGTTTTTAAAATCTGTTCAGAATTGCATTGCGTAACCTTCTTGTTGATATTAAATCTGACTAAATAATTATTTTTGCCAAATCTATTTAATATCATTTTCAGAAAACTTACTTGCAATGAGTCCAAAAATGTTCTATTTTTCAAATGAAAATGAATTAAGTAATTTCTTTTGGTTCTATTTTTGCAACACAGTAAAGTTCACAAATCAGTGCCCATATGTTTATAAAATTATTTGGTTTCAGATAAAAATGTTCTATTATAATTCTGCTGCTTTAAAATTCAGTTTGTAGAAGTTATTATGAAGGTTGTGAAAGTGTCAACATTTTTTGGAACTATAAAGGAAACTTCAAAGAAGTTTCCCACTGAAGATCAATAAAGTATGTTTGTTTCTTATTAGACCTCATTAAGTGTAAATTTCAGACTAAAGCAGCTCACATGAACACTGAGTGCCTTCTGAAGAGAATGTGGGTCATTGATAACAAACCTTTTATTAAATAAAATTTTATTAAATAATTAATAACTAATTTGAAAATAATAGTAATAATTATTTAATAGCTATATTATAATGCCTGGTTTTCTAAAGTTGTCTATAATTCACAGAAAAGTCCAGATTCAACTCATATCATGCCATAAAGTGACATAATTTACATTCAGTCAATATTTATTTACACAGTTATTTACGTGTCCTATAAACAGATGAGCGCTCTGATTAGCCGCTTCTCCTACTGAGCACATTAATGACGTGATAATCGCTCTGTTCCTCTCAAGCAATATAAACAGATTAGCATGTGTGCATTCTTCATATTTTCCTGTGTGATTCAGCACACAAACGAATCTGACTCTGTCAACTCTGACGCAGTCTTTATCACCATCGTTGTCTAGGTTTAAAGGATGACTGTGGTTTTGTTCGATGCTCAAATATGTTTGAAAATGACAATTAAAATCATTACAAAGCTTCTTAATTATTTTGAATAAGGTTCACCAATCATAATGGAATTTGTATGCTCTGAGACGTAAAAAGTCTAAACGTTTGTTTTCTCATCATCTACAACCAAAGTGTAATTAATTTAGCCCCACCCATACCACATATGACATCACAGATGATGTCATTGTAAAGAAGTGGGTGGGGCATAATAATATTCCCTAACTCCCACCATCCCCCACACTCAGAGACCATCTCTGATTCCATGATTCAAACTCATTTTAAATATTATGAAAATCCAAAAAACTGTTTATTTTGAGTGCATTGTTTTTGTGAAGTCAGAAAAAATATATATTTACATGCATCCACCTACTCAGCTACAGTTTAGCCCCACCCATTCATGCTGATGTTATAAGGAGTGCAGGACAGCCAATCAGAACATATATATTTCAGTCATATATTTTACATATTTCAGTCTCAAAGGTAATAAGAGAGGTTGGAAAATGGTCATTTAGAAATGAATGATTTTTATTATGAGTGAACATTATTGCATTATGGAACATAAGATTTGGGCCCTTTAAAGAAAAGAATAACATTTTTGTAACCCAGTGTTCTCTATTTATTTGCTTATTTGTTTGTTTATGATACTTATATGCACCTCATTATGTTATTTATTTATTTATTATATTGTGGAAAGCCTTATTTTGAGAATATATTTAATTTTGTTTTTGTGGCTCAGTGTCTGTGCAGTTGTAAAATGAACAATTTCCTCTGGGATTAATAAAGTTTCCTGTTTCTGATTTTGAATTAATGTACCTCATGTTGTGACCTTCACATTTCCTCAGGACCGTCCTGTGCAATGACCCAGACATGTCGGACATTCCGGTGAACGTTCCGGTGGACACAATGAAGCTGCGGGTGGAGAAGACGGCGGTCCGTAAGATTCCCACCGAAGCCTTCTACTACCTCAATGAGCTCCAGTACCTGTGGATTACCTACAACTCCATCACCTCCGTGGACCAGGGGGCCTTCTACAACCTGAAGGTTCTGCATGAGCTCCGGCTGGACGGTAACCAGATATCCACCTTCCCCTGGGAGTCCCTGAAGGAGATGCCCAGCCTCAGGATGCTCGACCTACACAACAACCGCCTCACCAGCGTCCCTGTTGAGGCTGCACCTTACCTGGTGAACATCACCTACCTGGACATCTCCAGCAACAAGCTCACCACCCTGCCCTCTGACCTGGTGGACATCTGGCCCCCTTTCTCAGGCATCCTGTCCACCTGGAATGCTTCTCAGAAGATTGTACTAGGTAAGTGATAATAATAATAATAATAATAATAATAATAATAATAATAATAATAATAATAACTAATGCACAAATAGGCATAGAAAAAATTGCCATAGGAAGAAAAGAAAGAAAATCCAAAAAGTATAAATAAGAGACAATAACATTGTGTTACAAAAGCCATCGGCTCTTAAGTTCAGTTAGAGCAATAAAAAGAGTAGGATGTTGATAAACAGGCTCGGTTCTAGATTTCACCAGTTGTGGGGCAATCAAAGAGTTTATTCACTTGTGCATAATTTTCATTTACCATAATGTAAAAGCATATAATAAGCACAGTATAGCCGACCCAAAGTCCGAAATTTGAAATATGAAACTTATCGCACCTCTGATCAACATTTGATAATTTTGTCAAATAAAATTCACCATAATTATGAGAAATAAAATATTTTATGGTTCAAAAACTGTAATTTCAAACTCAATTATGAAAAAATTGTGAACAACCTCTCAACCCTTCAGAGCCCACCAGGTATACTTTGGGGAAAATACTGGTATACTTTGGGAAAAATACTGACATACTCTCGGAAAAACACTGGTATAGTATTAAAGTATAAAAGCCTGAACCTAAATGACAGGGTTGGAAAATGGTTTACCTGCCAGTGTTGATTTTAGGCCATTTCATTTATCATTATATAGAAACTATAGGAAGAAATGTCAACGCGTCAGTCAAGTCAAAGCAATGTACAAGTGTACAAATCCAGCCACTGGAAGAAGAACCAGAACTTGAGGGTCAATCATTTAGGTGGGCAGTGCCCAAATTAATGCCCAATCCCTGCCCTCCTTTAAGTTCATCCAGTCCAAAAAAATGAGGTATACTTGGTTCTCCTCATTCTACTATAGATCAGAAAAGTTCTGGTTTGAATGCAGCTGTTTGTGAAGATTGTAAAATGTAAACACCAGTTTGTCTGAAATTAAGCCTGGCATCCTGCTGTTAGCCCTGCAGCAAGGACCCTGATGCCCCCTTTCAAAGGCAGCATTCCACTGTTGTGTGTTTTACACAGTGGGGAATGAGAGTGAAAAATTACATTAAGAAATGTCAATCGGAGAGTGTATTAGAACATGTTCCGTTTTCTGGTCGAGGTCTTTGAGTAACCCTGAAGCCTGCAGGTGTGAGGCTGCTGCCTCGTGAGCAGCCGTGTCTCAGCTTTTCCTCCTCGCAAAGGTTTAATCTCATTAGTCTTCCCCCGTGCGGCTCTTATTTAAACTTCCATATCCCAGCTCACGTGGCGCCAGTCTTCAGGACATGATTAGGAGACACATCCTTCCATCCACCCTTCAATTCATTCATTCATTCATCCATCCATCCATGCATCCATCCATCCTTCCATCCATCCACCCATCCATCCATTTAACCATCCATTCACCCGTCCTTCCATCCGTCCATCCATCAACCCACCTGTCTGTCTGTCTGTCCATCAATCCACATATTCTTCCATCCACCCATCCATCTGCCCATCAGTCCTTCTGTCCATGCAACCATCCACCCATCCATCCATCCATTATCTGAGCTGTTTATCCAGGGTGGTTGTGTTGGAGTCACTCTGGACACATCATAAGACAGCTTTAAACACAGTTGTATGAAAAAAAAGTTACATATTTTCTCATTAAGTCATTATAATATTTTTTTTTATAAAACATTTATGACATTTAACATGACTTTTATGTGATAAAAGTCATATCATCTTTGTAGTTTTGTATTTGTTTTTGTAATGAAATGTTTATTTGCAGAGTTTAACATATTTTAGAAAAAATAAAACAGTAAAATACAACACAATGTAATACAATAAAACATGCCAGCAATTAAGCCATACAGTGAGGAAGCGTGTCTCTGTAGAGGACATTTTCACTTCAAAAATGAGCAAAAACACAACATTTTTTCTTTTGAAAGACCAGATCAAATATTTGAAAGGTCGTTGACCCATATTTTGCGGTTATCACAGACTTTACTACAGCAGTGCTGGTGTAAATATAAATAAATAATCAGCTACAACCTGGAAGAGCGCCCTCTATCTGTGGCCTAGATTTCGCTCCCGGAGCAGCAGTGCGAAAAGGTCAGCCGATGTTAATAGGATGTTTGTGGGCACGTTTGCTAATTTCTGTAATGCGAATGGAAATAAGGCCTTTTGTGTATGTGTGTGTGTGTATGTGTGTGTGTGTGTGTGTGTGTGTGTGTGTCTGTGTGTGTGTGTGTGTGTGTGTGTGTTTGTTCGAAAAACAGGGTTAGGGCCTGGCAGAAGGGGAAGAACTCAACGTGGTGTAAGACGTTTAGACGCTAAAAAGTGATGCATGATTAAACCTGGTCAGTTACACTGAGAGAATCCCAGTGTTCATAAGATCCGTTAAACCTTCATTACAGCTGAGGTACACGTACATACTAATTCATGAAGGCTTATTAAGATGATTCCAGATGATTGTGGTGTAATTTCACAAGTGTTATGACAGTTGTTGAAACAGGCCTTTATAAATTTTTATGTAACTTTAAGTCCAAATTAAAAGCTTGTTGTCTGTTTACAATCATAATAATTTAATTATGATAATTATCAGCTAATTATCTAGTTGTTATCTCGTGTTAGATAGGTTCAATAAAACCCTGCTGAAGTGTCACCATGTGCTGAATCCAGGAGATGGGTCTACCCAGTGTAATCTCCAGAGATAACCCAGGCTCCTGGATCTGCTCAGGGTTCACCTCACTTAAGTACAGGCTAATCCGATAATGGAGTTTCCAACTGTGAGTATCTATCAGCTTTAAGTTTCCCTGAACCTCTCAGACTAGAACCTTTAGTGCTTCTGAACGGATCGTCCCACTTCTGAAAACTGAGGGTATTTTTAATTTTTGGGTGGAGAAAGAAGCTGAGGGGATCCAAAATATCAGAACAGCATCAGAACTGAATGCCACATGCCTTATGGTAATTAATCAAATTAGATATTCCTGAAGAGTCCTGTAATCACCCTTGATGGTAATCTCTGCCGTTTGGGAATTAGAGATTAATTTGGTGAGGTTACGGAGTTTGGCAGCCTGAGGCACTGGAGTTTTTTAACGTTTTTTTTTTTTAAAGTAACATCCTTAGGTGTGTTTAGCCAGCCTATTTCAGCATTTACTGAAGTCTTATAAACCTAAGTGTTTTTAGATGATGGAAAGTGATTCATGAATAAATCAGTTACACTTAAGTGAATCCCGACATTAAAAAGCCTTCATGACAGCTAACATAAATATGCATAATCATTTATAAAGGCTTGTGAAGCCTTTTCCAACAAGTTACAGTTTGATGACGTTTCACCTCAAATGTTATGAAAGCTGGCAGAAATAGCCATAGCTGCTTTACAAATACCTCTTAGACATTCTTAGGTCTATAGAACAAACCTAATATAGCATTTACTGAAGGTGAACTGACTTGGAACTCATCTGCACCCTCATTGAACCAAAATTCCTCCACCCAGCTGTTCACATCCATCAGCAATTCATGCCCAATTCTGTGTTGACAGTCAATGGCGCTGCCATCTCACCGTGGACAGAATTACGAGAGAACGCTGCTGGAAATGTGCAAGCACCTGATGTTTTACTGACAGGACTTCCTGCCCTGTTCTGTTGTAAATGCTATGGGACAGCTAAATTTACAGCTTCTTGCAGAGCCCAGTGAAGGGTATAGAGTCTTCTCCCTGAATGGTGAATCCATATGCAAGTCAGATTCTCATATACCAAACACCAGAAGATACCATTGTTATGATCACACTGGGTAAACCACAGTTTTATAAAACAGCCGGTCTCAAACTTGTCCTCTGGGACCCTCTGATGGTCCATGTGGTGGGAGTTGGGATCCAGGATCCCAGAGTCTGTAAATTATTTAGCAGTTTCAACTGCAGTTCCCCAGTCTGGAGGACCCTGAGCCCATCTTGGGCTCCCTGAGGACTGTATTTTTTTTTTAATCAGATAACAAGGTATCATGGGTTGATATCTATGCTAGCATCCTACATTGTGTGGAGATCCCATGCATGTCTTTATGAAACATCTTGCTATTGACAATACAGTCTAAGAAATAAAGGTACAGGACACATGAAAACCTTTCATTGACATAGGGCCTTTGTCAATGAAATAATGTCTCTTTTACAAAATATGGTTTGAAATGTTTTATCCACTGAAAATGGTATTTTCTGAGGACTGGTTTGAGAGCCATTGGTCTACAGTGGCCCTCAGACCATACAGTGTTTTGTCAAACAAATCAGTGATATTTTTAAGGAAAATAAATGTGTTCATGCCTTGGGATACTTTAGGACTTTTAAGAAAAAAGCCTTATAAGTGACATAGATGTTAATGTCCATTTTACAAAACGGTTTGAAAGTTCTCAGCCCTTGAAAGCTTCTTCAGGAAACCAAAAATGACACTTCTTTTTTGCAACCTTTATGTAAATCTCGACATGTGACTGTATGTTGTGTTTTGTGTTTGATGTTTTTAGGACTCCAGGACAACCTGTGGTCCTGTGACTGCCGTATCTCCAAACTCATTGAGATGTCCAAGATGACAGACATACCTGTGGTTCTGATGGATCCATATCTGTCCTGCAGCGGCCCAGAGAACCTTGCAGGGGTTCTGTTCCAGAGAGCTGAGCTGGACCAGTGTGTCAAACCTACAGTTATGACTTCAGCTACAAAGATCACTTCTCCTCTGGGCAGTAACGTACTCCTGCGTTGTGATGCCACGGGATATCCCACCCCTACCCTGCTGTGGAGTAAGGCAGATGGATCACCTCTCAACAACACAGGTATGGAACTCCAAAGACTTTGTGTGAAGCAAAGGCTTCCTGTGTATTGATCAGTTCAGATATTTAGTGCATTTACATATTTCCAAAATAAAGCCAGTGCTAATATGCTACCTACGTCATGGTGTCTATGGTCATATATTGTACTGAAGTGTGATGTAAAAATCAATCATAAATATGGGAACAGGGACTGACCTTTCTTATTACAGCTGCCACTGAGCATGAAAATGGGTCAAAGTGGTTTTGCAAATGTATGTTTAAACCCTTATTCCATGAGTAGCCCAGATCTGTGATAAAAGACAAATAATGGTAAATTGTCATTATTCAGTAAAACAGCCCCATATATTGAAGTTCCTTAGTTTGTGTTGGTTCTCGAGGTGTCAGACATCATGCTGAGCTTTGTTTTGTGTTCCTGTGTCACAAAGAACTTTAACTTAATTATATGTAATAATAAAACTCACTGCTGGGTTTTTCAAACACAGTATCACACGCAATTGAACATAAAGAATAAAATTATCAAATACATTTTATTTTAGGTCTTAGAAACAAACAGAAACAGATCATCTTATGTGGGAGAGTGAAAGAGCATAAAATGGCAAGAGCGTAGACGAACAAACACTGGTTTTAGTTAAACTCAGATTTTACTGATACACGCCGAGTTCTGAGGGTTTCTGACTTGCTATCCTTTTTAAAGGTCACTTGACAGCCAGGGCACCACAATACTTACAGTAAGTAAAACCTGTATTTTATTGCAGTATATTTTTTCTTCTGACACCTTGAATTACTTTTGTATACAGTTGTGCAAGAATCTCCTGGCGAAGGCGTTCGGTGGTCCATCATCAGCCTGCATGGGATCGTGGTGAAGGATGCTGGCGTGTACCGCTGCAAGGCCAAGAATTTTGCCGGAAATTCTGAGAGCTTCGTCACTCTGTTGGTGGCTGGGATGGAGACAACAACAGCACCCCCACCACCAAGCTTGACTAAGAAACCAGACGAGAATGTCATACTAGTTACTCAATCTCCACCTCCGGTTACCAGCACTGTAGCTTCAACACTTGCCTCTTTTAGCCCTTCTACATCCAAACCCCCAACAACCACGCTACCACCTGCACCTAACCGGATGAACTTAGGTCCGGGTGGAGGCATCCAGAGGTCCCCACCTGCTGGAGATACACCTGCCAAGAGGCAACAAGGAAAGGACTCAAAGAGTCCGGGTTCTGGTGATAAAAGAAAAAAAGTTTCCCTCATCAAGGATATAGAAGTTGTTGAAGAGACAGGAGATACGGCCGTTGTAATATGGACATCCGAGGGATTGACTAGCGACATGCCCTTGTCGGTGGTATACTTCCCATATGAAGCGGAAGATGACAAGGAGTCACTCGAAGCTGAGGTTGGCTTGGGCAAACTTCTTTTGGAGAACCTGCTGCCCAACCAGGTGTACACAGTCTGCTTAATTGCCAAAGGTTTGGTGTCTGGGAAGGACTCATGTGTGAATTTCAGTACTCTTGACACCATTGGAGACGATGGACAAAACAAGTGGCTGATGATTGCCAGCGGGATTGCTTGCGCCCTTGCACTCCCGCTGATCGTCCTTCTCCTCTATAAGATCGTGTCGCTCTACTGCAAAGGGAGGAGCAGCAGGAATGCTGGCATGGACGATGACCTTGCCAAGGAGACTTATGTAAAGTTTGAGACTCTCACAATGAAACAGAGGACACTGAACGGACAGGCAAATGACCTCTGGGCTCGGAGGCAGACACAGGAATCCGAGAGGATGCTTCTCTGCTCCCGTTCAAGTATAGACTCCCAAATGACATACAAGAGTGACAGCTCACGATCAGAGTATCTGTGCTAGCTCTTATATAATTTTTAAATAATGTCCCTTACCTGGGACGATGTTGCCTGTGCTGACTCTATTGTTTGCAGTGACTTGCAAACACTGTACATAATCTCATCTTATTAGACTTTACCAAAGATAAGAGCCCATTCCATAGTGCCCATGATGTAGGACACAACTTTCACCTTGCCACCAACATGCTAGTCCATATAAAAGCTGTAGTTTAAGATACATTTGTCAGTCTGATGCAGTCCGGGTAAGAAAACCCAGTCTGGGTATGAAGAACAGTAGCTCACTGTTTACAGTGTGAAGTCAAATACAATGGGACACATGAGATATGGAATGTTGAATGAGGAGTTTATCTAGTTTGGTTATGAGAGACTTTGAAAACACATAACACTGTCAATGTATTGCCTTATAAGATTATGACGGTTCATGATTTTTGCATATTTGTTTTTTAATGAACTGTTTTATTAACTGCATTCAAATATACACCAAACATTTGTATTTCATGATATTTTTTATGATATGTTAATATAACAGATCAACATTGTATTTATTAATGTTTCAGCCTCAAAACTGACATTTTGTGAATTTCACATAAATTAAATGGTTTGACCCAAACATTCTAACAGTTTTCTAGCTGCAGTTCCTTCACGTTTTCAGCCAAGTATGTTTGTTTTTCATCTCTTGGGAGGTACAAAGCCTCTATTAGAGAAGAGCTAAATTTATCAAAACTGTGATGTAAGGCCCTGCCAAACACACCCCCACACACACTTTCTATCTAAACCTGTGTGTAAGATGACTTTGCCATTTCTTTTATCATAATTATGCAATAATTTACAAACGGATGTTAAATGATTATTAAAAAGTCTGTAACTGTTGAATTGAGCGTGAGCTGAGTTCCTTAATGATTGTTTTAAAGTGGTGGCAGTTGTTACTTTTATGCTTTGCAAACTAACATTGCTAAAAGAGTTCTCTTTGTGGTGCAGGTTTGTGCATTTTTTTAATATGTGAAAAAGTTTTTTCGAAAACTAATTTTGTAAATGAGATATGTTGGAACAAATTTGGAGAACCTTTTCATAATGTATGGGTTCTAAGAAGAACCCTTAAAATATTATAGAAAAAAAACTGAATGTAAAAATTCAAATTTTTAATTTAAATATGCACACATTTGTATAGAAACATTTTTTGGAGGACAATAGCATTAATATGCTTTATATACTTTATACTGTATACTTTATACTTACTGTTTCAGCACTTAATAGCTCCTTAAATATCTAACACGGAGATCTGGAGATCCTCAATATCCTTATAATTATAAACTTATAATTGTAATTATATTAGGGGCTTTTTGTAGGGCAGAAGTGATGAATAATACAAATATGACATTTTAAAAAAGGAATAATAAAGGAATTCAAAAGTACTGCAAATTTGCTACTGAAGAATATTGAGAATATGGAGTTTTAGTAAATATTGTTTTTTTTTGGTTAATAGTTTGTATTCTACTAATATTTATCAGGATAGAAAGTAAGAAAGTGTGTTTGTGTGTGTGTGTGTGTGTGTGTGTGTGTGTGTGTGTGTGTGTGTGTGTGTGTGTGTGTGTGTATGTGTGTGTGTGTGTGTGTGTGTCTGAGAGCATAAAATCGACGTTTTACACCTCCTTGCATATAATTTTATGGGAAGAGGGAAATGCAAGACTATTCCCATGAAGCAAACACACATACGCACACACACACACACATACAGACTTGTCTTCCCAGCTGTCATGTTATGAAAGAAAAGGTACCGAACAAGCCGTTGACTTTGGAAATGACATACTAATCATAAACCGGAGGATAATGAGTGAGGTAAAACGAGGCAGCTGCCTCATAAATTATTTTACGGTTGCTAAAACAAAACAAAGCACAGCTTTGCAGAAAACTATTCAAGAAAGTAAGATATATTCTATTTACTGTACTATTTAATCTATCCTCATTTCACCGTACCATTTAAACAATCCTCATTTCACTGTATTATTTAAACTATCCCCATTTACTGTACTACTGTACTGATTTATTGTACTATTGAAACTATTCTCATTTTACTGTATGGTTTACAGTCACAGATTAAGTCAGGATGCTTGCTTGAACACTTCAGTGTGAATGGGTGGAGCTTAACTGCCGATGGAGTAAACGTGTTGGTTTTTGTGACATCACAAAAATTGATGTAAAAGGGGTTGATTCTGCATATTTTCCAATTATGGGCTGTTTGGTTGGTTAATTTTTGAAACTGTATTACTATACCAGCAAATTCATAGGATTATAGTGGAAAAGGGAAAAACATACATCGGACTCTGTTGCACATGGACAAAGTCTGATTTATGACACACTAGTGTCCTCAAGCCTCAAGCATATTTATTTTTAACATTATTTTCAACTAGGATGCTCTCAACTGTCATTTTGAACTGTAAGCCTGGAAATGAAGATCCCTTATGTCGGGATCACAATCACTACTTTGAAAGCTGAGACTGGCTCCCACCACTGCTCTCCTGGAGAAGATGATTAATAATAAGGAGGAAGGTCATGTGACTGAGGCGGACAGACGCCACTCGTCTGTGTGAGAAGGTCATTGTGATGGGTTTCCATGTCCTGTTTAAGTGGGACCACAGGAAAGCTGTTGTTCTGCTTTTGTGTCTGAGTTCTTTCCCAGAGAACCAGCAGAACCGTGAGGAACAGTAGGACAGTCATGGAGAGAATGAAAGAATGACAGGGTAAATGAAAAAACACACCAGCTACACTACTCCACCACTTACTGCGCAGAAAACACACACATACACACACACACACACACAAACACACAAACAGCAAACACACACACTGAGAACACACACTGAGAACACACACACACAGACAAACAAAACAACACAAACACTGAGAACACACACACACACACATCAAAAGTCTGAGGACACCCAGCTTTTCAAAATGTTTCTAAATGAGCATTTTAGCCCAGTTATTTAGATGTAGATCTTAATTTCACCTGACAGTTCTACCTTAGAAATAAACCCAAAGGCCACGCCCACTTTCTCCCCTCATTGTGATGTCAGCACACAAAATTATATATGAGAAGGAAAAAACAATAATTTTCTGTTCTGACAACAATTTAATATAGTTATCTATATACAATAAAAATAATATGCTTCCATCCCATATAAGCATACATAATAGCATAGCCTTATGAATTAGATATGCTGTTGTTTACATGTAAAAAGCACTACCTTAGTGTTAATCTCGTTACCTAACAAAAGTTATTAATCTTTCTGTAACAAAAAATGAATTAAAATGTTTTATAATGTTTTATAATACAAAAATAATATACAATACCACTTCACAATATGAGGAGTGTTTTGTTGGTGC
>JBBPDB010000032.1:14545435-14547935 GCA_037974465.1 Brachypetersius altus | reverse complement strand
TTCTTCTCAAAGTGCCTAATTTTTCTGCTTCAAGAACTGACCGGTCACTTCAGGTCTATAATACTCCCCCGACCAGACGCCACTGCCGGCGCTGTCAGTAATCAACGATCACTCATCACTGATCACTCATCACTGATCATTCATTACTGATCACTCATCACTCATCACTGATCACTTTGATCACTCATCACTGATCATTCATTACTGATCACTCATCACTCATCACTGATCACTCATCACTCATCACTCATCACTGATCGCTCATCACTAATCACTGATCACTCACCACTCATCACTGATCACTCATCACTCATCACTCATCACTCATCACTGATCATTCATCACTGATCACTCATCACTGATCATTCATCACTGATCATTCATCACTGATCATTCATCACTGATCACTCATCACTGATCACTCATCACTCATCACTGATCACTCATCACTGATCATTCATCACTGATCACTCATCACTCATCACTGATCACTCATCACTCATCACTCATCACTGATCATTCATCACTGATCACTGATCACTCATCACTGATCATTCATCACTGATCACTCATCACTGATCACTCATCACTGATCACCGAACATTCATCACTAATCACTCATCATTCATCACTGATCATTCATCACTGATCATTCATCACTGATCATTCATCACTGATCACTGATCATTCATCACTGATCACTGATCACTCATCACTGATCATTCATCACTGATCATTGATCACTGATCACTCATCACTGATCACTCATCACTGATCACTCATTACTGATCACTCGTCACTGATCATTCATCACTGATCACTGATCACTCATCACTGATCATTCATAACTGATCATTGATCACTGATCACTCATCACTGATCACTCATCACTGATCATTCATCATTGATCACTGATCACTCATCACTGATCACTAATCACTCATCACTGATCATTTATCACTGATCATTCATCACTGATCACTGATCATTCATCACTAATCACTGATCACTGATCACTGATCATTCATCACTAATCATTCATCACTGTGATCACTCATCACTGATCATTCATCATTCATCCCTGATCACTCCTCACTGTGATCACTCATCACTGCTCACTCATCACTGATCATTCATCACTCATCACTCATCCCTGATCACTCATCCCTGATCACTCATCACTGATCACTCATTACTGTGATCACTCATCACTGATCACTGATCACTCATCACTGATCATTCATCACTCATCCCTGATCACTCATCACTGATCACTCATCACTCATTACTGTGATCACTCATCACTGATCACTCATCACTGATCACTCATCACTGTGATCACTCATCACTGATCATTAATCACTGTGATCACTCATCACTGTGATCATGCATCACTGATCACTCATCACTGATCACTCATCACTGTGATCACTCATCGCTGATCACTCATCACTCATCAGTGTGATCACTCATCGCTGATCACTGATCACTCATCACTGTGATCACTCATCGCTGATCACTCATCACTCATCACTAATCACTGTGATCACTCATCACCCATCACCTGGGGTGCAACAGTAAATAGATGTCACGGTTCGGTTTTGGGGTCACGGTTTGGTACGGTTCACAATACAGCAAATACATGTACCGTTACAGCCCTACCAATCACTCACCCCTCACCACTCATCACGCACCACTCATCACTCACCACACACGACTCACCACGCACCACTCATCACTCATCACTGGTGGTGGTGATGGCCTAGTGGTAGGATACTTGCCTCTGGACCAAGAGGTCATGGGTTCGAATCCTACCTTCAACACACCACCACTGAGACTGCCCCCTGTAGGTAGGGAATGCAAGTCGCTTTGGATAAAAGCGTCTGATAAATGCCGTAAATGTAAATCACTCATCACGCACCACTCATCACTCACCACTCATCACTCACCACTAATCCCTTACCAGGGTCCAGCCTAACTGCGGCCCGAGGTCCCAGAAGTACAGCCTGGCCGTCGTCCCGACAGGCAGGTTCTGCAGGATTTCATCATCCTTCAGCAGATTTCCTTCTGAAAACACAAGAAACTCAGGACCATCATGATCCACAGCTCCTCAGACCCCAATACAGTAGGTTATCTTTCAGGAGAACTGCGTATAGTGAGCAACCGAGTTTCTGTGTTTTGGTTAAAGATGCCTAAAAATGCCTAAGAATGTCTATGTTTATAGTGTAAACCCTAAATCTGCTCCCATGACACATTAATTTCATTTTAAACTCAGTTTAATGCATTACCCTTAAATAAAATGGAAAGGTAAAGCTGTATTCGCCTCTTTTAATTTAAATTTCCCGCCGAGATCTGCAACTCGGAAGGCTGTGGGACAAAAGTATTGTGACAAGGTGAACGGTTTTCAGGGAATAACCCCTGATCTACTGGGGCTTAAAATACAAATGAGGGCTTGTTGGAAAGGTCTCCTGGAGATCTACCAGACTGTTGAGTCTGAAGT
>JBBPDB010000032.1:14530547-14543669 GCA_037974465.1 Brachypetersius altus | reverse complement strand
AGGATGAAGGTGTTTGGAGGAGGATGAAGGTGTTTGGAGGAGGATGAAGGTGTTTGGAGGAGGATGAAGGTGTTTGGTGGAGAGTGAAGGTCAGTTTGCTCTAAGTATAAGGCCTCTGTCAGTTTGCGATCTGATCATATTTTGTGAATGTGTGTGTGTGTGTGTGTGTGTCTGAGAGAGAGAGAGAGAGAGAATTTGTGTGTGTGTGTGTGAGAGAGAGAATGTGTGTGTGTGTGTGTGTGTGTGGAGGTGTGTATGTGTGTGTGTGTGTATGTGTAATCAGTTGCCATGTGGTGGGCATTCCATCCGGCCTTGTGCAGGAGAACAGGCAACTGTAGCAGTTTACTACAAGCACACACACACACACACACACACACACACACACACGCATACACACACACATACTGCGGCTCAGCTGGCAAAGCTCTTGCAGCTGCCACTCACTGCCTCACAGGACGAGACCCAGGGGACGACTGGAAATCCTACTGCAGACACGAGGACGCTGTACACACACACACACACACACACACACACACACACACACATATACACTTACACACACACACACGCCCACACACAAGGTGCTAGAATGACAGAGTGCTACATACTCTGGTATTAGAGCATGAGAGAAAAGTATCATCTCTGTTAATAAAGTGTTAGATTTAAAGTGTAATAAAACAGAGGATAATAATAATAAGATTAATTTCATTCTTTTTAGTTTTTTTTGCTGTTTGAGTGAATCCAGGACGAAACGTTGTGTTTCATAGTGATGTTTAATTGATCAGTGGGACATTAAAGGGTCACAGTAGATATTGGGAGCTGTACACACGTTCTCCTGAAGGTTCTCCTGAAGGTTCTCCTGGAGGTTCTCCTGTAGGTTCTCCTGAAGGTTCTCCTGGAAGTTCTCCTGAAGGTTCTCCTGGAGGTTCTCCTGAAGGCTCTGCTGAAGGTTCTCCTGGAGGGTCTCCTGGAGGTTGTCCTGGAGGTTCTCCTGAAGGTTCTCCTGGAGGTTCTCCTGGAGGTTCTCCTGAAGGTTCTCCTGGAGGGTCTCCTGGAGGTTGTCCTGGAGGTTCTTCTGATGGTTCTCCTGGAGGTTCTCCTGGTGGTTCTCCTGGACGTTCTCCTGGTGGTTCTCCTGAAGGTTCTCCTGGAGGTTCTCCTGGAGGTTCTCCTGCAGAGCAGCCTGGTGGGTTCTTAAGTCTGATCACATCTCAAAGTAAAGTCTCTTTTGCAGGTTTATCGTTCTATTCACTGCAAACATACACATTCATTGTGACAGTGGCTTCCCTTAAACCCTCACTGCGCTGAGGAGGATCTGGCAACCGGAGAACCCGAACAGCCTGTAATTACTGACAGACCTTCTCATAATCCAGATCAGACACAGAGGAACCCAGTGAGGTTTTTTTTTGTTTACAATTACAACTAAGATACAGTATATATCTATATATTTATTTTTTTGGTCTTTTTTATTGTGTTATCTTTCCAGTGGTGTAGGGAACGGTGGTATATTATGGGGATGTTCCTTTGAAGAACCCAACCGGTTCCAGATAAGAGTTCTGGTCTTCGTCATCTGATGACCATGACATACTCCGGAGCCCCGCCCCTCCTCGCCGGCGGCCCGCTTGCACCGTCGACACACACGTGGAATTGACATTCGCTCTTGACCTTTGACCCCATGAGGCCCTGCACATCGAACGAGTCGCTCATTTGCAGCATCTCCTTCAGCCCACCTGACTCAACTTTATTAAAATATAATGCTCTATAAATAATGCTATAGAAAACACTATGCTATATTACACTATATACTATATAAACACTATTAATATATAAACACTATATACTATATAAACACTATATACTATATAAACACTATTAATATATAAACACTATATACTATATAAACACTATATACTATATAAACACTTAATATATAAACACTATATACTATATAAACACTATATACTATATAAACACTATATACTATATAAACATTATTAATATATAAACACTATTTACTATATAAACTTTATATACTATAAACACTGCACTATATAAATATTACATACGACAAACACTATATACTAAATAAACACTATATACTATATAAACATTATATACTATAAACACAATGCTATATAAACACTATATACTATATAAACACTATATACTATATAAACACTATTAATATATAAACACTATTAATATATAAACACTATTAATATATAAACACTTCATACAATAATCTATAGCGTATAGTGTTTATATAGCATATACACAGAGTTTATATATACACAGAGTTTACATTCATTAACATTAGTTTAATTCTGTTTACAGTCTTTTTTTGCTTGTTTGTGATTATGACTGTATGCTCCTCTGGTTCCCTCAGTGTCTGCATTACCATGTTAAAGGGCCCATATCCCACAGAACCACGCTGGTGCACTTAAAACACGTTTACCAGAGCAAACTGAAAAAAACGCCTAGAAACGCTACATTCTTCTTGCACCCTTCTACTGAAATCTACTCGTTTATCTTCATGTCTTCATCAGAAGTGGCTTCAGGGTCGTCTTTCATTCCAGCGAGAGCAGAAACATCAGTTCATATTTCAGCTGCTGACGGACAGATGACCCTCGACCCCCCGGAACAAGAGCTGATAGAGCTGATGTTGGAGGGACTAGTGGGAGATCGACACTCTCTCTCTCTCTCTCTCTCTCTCTCTCTCTCTCTCTGTCTGTCTGTCTCTCTTTCTTCCTCTCCTGTCCTCTGTCTGTCTCTGTGTCCCTCTTTCTTTCTCTGACTCTTCTTTAATAATAAAAAAGAAGATGGACATTAATATCAGGTGGTGTAACGAGACTAACGATTTTCTCTGCAGATCAGGATGAGTGTTTCTCATTGAGCTGTGATGTGAACGCTCGCTGTGTGTGGGATGGAGGTGCGGTCTGTCGCTGCCTGAGCGGTTTCATTGGAGATGGACTGATCTGTGTGGGTAAGAGAACCATCACTGGCCAAGTCTGTGGACACTTTTTAAACTTTTTTTAAGCAAACGTGCAGATTAAGTTCCTCTCTTGGACTTTAACATCTTTAACATCACTGTGGGCTTAAAACTTCTTCACAACAGAGCCAACACTTTCCATATTGGTTTTGTAATGCCACAAAAATACAACCACCCCCCTACCAGCCTGCGCCAGTCACGTTAAAATATTACTGTAAATAACAGTGTATCACTATTATAACTATAATAGTGTATTATGAAGGCTGTCATAATAAAACAATATTGTTAATATATAAAACAGCCTTAAATGTGTAGGAATGGCTGCATAACTTCAGGAATAAACCCAAAGGCCACGCTAATTTTCTTCTCTTTTGTGATGTCACTCAAACCTCTCAGGTGTTTAAAGCACGTTTGGACAAAAATCACTTTAGTCCGAGCTTTTAACACGTCCATCATCAGTCTGAGAAAAGTGTCCATCATATTTAAAAGCTGATCTGAGGAGGATGCTGTCAGCATGTGTTGACTGATGGTGGCTGTTTACGTGTGTGTGTGTGTGTGAGAGAGAGAGTGAGTATTTACTGAAATTCCTCATTGATTTTAGTTTTTGTGTGTGTGTGTGTGTGTGTGTGTGTATTTTTGTATGTGTTTGTATATGTATGTGTGTGTGTTTGTGTATGTGTGTGTGTGTGTGTGTGTGTGTGTGTTTACAGATATTGATGAATGCCGGTTGGAACTGGACAGCTGTGATGTAAACGCTGAGTGTGTGAACACACTGGGACTGTATGAGTGCAGGTGCACAGACGGATTCACCGGATCAGGATTCACCTGCCAGGGTATACTACACACACACACACACACTACACACTAAACTACAGAGTAAACTATATACAGACCTTAAACTACGCAGTAAACTAAACACACAAAGTACACACTAAACTACACAAAAAACTACTCACAGGCTCATAAACTACACACACACAGACTGCTCACACAAACTACACAAAAAAACGACTCACAGGCTTATAAACTATACACAGACACAAACTACATGATAAAATACAAACACAAACTACATTAATCATAATTGCTATGAATTGCTCAGTATCTGAATCAGAATCAGAAAACTTGATTTATCCCGGAGGAAACTGTTCACATCACGACTGCACACTCAGACAAGACAGAACAATACAGAATAAAAATACCTGAGTATATAATAAAATATACTCAGACTAGAAATATATTAAGTAAGGAAATAGTACAACTTAAAAATTATATAAAGAGTATTATAAAGTATAATAAAGAGTATACTAAGAGGAGAATATAGTTTAAGTTAAAAATAGAACACTCTGTACAGTAAGTAGAATAAAACAGTTACGTCTAAGTACCTTATCAGAAGATTGAATTGTGATCTGAATATCTGATATGAATTGTTCAGTATCCAGTATGGATTGTTCAGTACCTGATATGAATTGTTCAGTATCTGATATGAATTGTTCAGTACCTGATATGAATTGTTCAGTACCTGATTTGAATTGTTCAGTATCTGATATGAATTGTTCAGTACCTGATTTGAATTGTTCAGTATCTGATATGAATTGTTCAGTATCTGATATGAATTGTTCAGTATCTGATTTGAATTGTTCAGTACCTGATATGAATTGTTCAGTATCCAGTATGAATTGTTCAGAGTCTAAATAGTCTGTGTTATGAAAGAATGTAAGGAATGCATGAAACTGTGTTTTGGTGTAACAGGATCAAAGGTCGGTCCCACTGGTCTGACAACACCCAGTACTCTGGACCACACGTCTCCATGGCGACGCGGCAGCGTGGAGACCTGTCCGTCCTCTCATGAGACCTACTGTCTCCATGACGGAGTGTGTCTGTTCTTTCCAGAGATGGAGTCTTATGGCTGCAAGCAAGTGTTTCACACACACACACACACACACACACATACACACACACACACACACATACACACACACACACACACTTTCACACACACAATCACAGACACACACGCACACACACACACAATCACAAACACACAGACACACACACACACTAACACAAATACATAGTATAGGTTCAGTTTGACAGGATTATGTTTGCTTTATTACTGGTTTATTAAAAGCTCTAGAACATCTGGCCAGACCGAGTGGGTTAATGCCACTGGTGAGCAGTAGATGGCAGTATTGTGTTAAAAAAGTGGGTTTTGTGTTTGTATTTGTTTGTATTGTAGTATGTAGTGAGGTTTCGGGCCCTCTGCCTCACACCTTTTACCTTTTCCCCAACAAGTGTGTGTGTCTAAGGATTCAGGGCTACTGTCTGGATGTATTTGTCAGACAAGTGAATTCTAAATACTATGGTGTATGTGTGTGTATATGTGTGTGTGGGGGTATGTGTGTGTGTGTGTGTGTGTAGTTGTTTACCAGGTTATATGGGAGAGCGTTGTCAGTTCAGTGATCTGGAGTGGTGGGAGTTCCAGCAGGCCGAGCAGGAGAAGAGGAGGAACGCAGCCGTCGCTGTGTGTGTGGCGTTACTCATCCTTCTGCTGTCCTTCACTGCCATCATCACCTACTGCTACAGGTCAGAGAGAGAGAGAGAGAGAAAATGTGTGAGAGATTAATGCATAAAAAGCACCCCTACACTGGCACACATATAGAGTATTATAGAGAAAAGTAATGGCCCCCTAAATACTATTCACTATTGAATCACTATATATGGAACAGGAATATTCCCTTAATCACTCTTCACTATTTGAACACTATATAAAACACTATTATAGGGAACAGGATAAATCCCCTATTCACTATTTGCTATTGGGGCACTATATAGAACAGTTTTAGAAGGAATCGGAATGGTTCTCTAATCACTATTTACTACTGGAGTTCTACATAGAACAGTATTATAGGGAACAGTAATGGCCTCCCAATCACTATTCACGGTTGCAATACCAAATAGGACGCTATTATTTGGGAAAGGAATGCCCCCTTAATCACTATTAACTACTAGAACATTGTATAGAACATTATTAGAAGCGATGGGATTGGTCCTGTAATCACTATTCACTACTAAAACACTTTATAGATCATTATTAGACTATTCACTACTGGAGCTCTATACTGAATACTATCATAGGGAACAGTAATGGAACCCTAATGACTGTTCAGAGGTCATTGGTGCTCAGTAACTTTATTAGTGAATGCGAGTCATGTGTCAGTAAGTGTAACCAGAGCTGAACTGTGTTTGAAGCATCACATTCATTTCGGGCTTGCTTAATAGTGCCCTCTTGTATCAGAATGGGTCAGACTGAGGAGTCTGACTGTTCTTCCAGACCTTAAAATACATGAAAGTCTGGATCCTTAGAAGCAAAAAATAAGACTTTCGCAGAGTACCGTAAAACATTAGGTTCCAAAAACAGCTCCCGCTTCTGAAAAGTGAGATGCCACTGGACTTGGCAAAAGAAAATGTGTGTGTGTGTGTGTGAATTCAGGCCACCCGTGCTGGCGTTAAATTGTTTATTAGGAGGCCTTGCAGAAGCCAAGGCCAATGAAAGATTAAAGATGTTTTCAGCATGTGTCAGTAGGGTGTAAAACAAACACACACACACACACACACACACACACACACACATGCTAACGCCCCTGTCTGGCTAAGGTTAAGTGTCTGATTCTCTTTGCGGCCCTTTTTAGACTCCCAGAGCAGCCGCGCTTGTTTAGGGCCTCCCTGAACTCGGCACGCTTTCAATTACATGCTTGGTTTAGCTTGTACTACAGCAATTACGCATCAGAATGGGTCAGAATAGGGCTCCGAATGGACCCACTGATCTATGGCCTTATTTAAGCGCTACACGGGGTGACAATTTTGCTGTTTCAAATTGCCTTTCGCACTTGGCTGCTTGTACCTTTTATTTTCTGCGTCTCTTTTTTTCTGTTTTCTTTTTTTTTTCTATCTATACTTCTCGTGTTCTGCATGAACCCCTGCTTTATTGTAAAGCCTATTATAGGCCCCAGGTGTACGGATGGGTCACACTTATCATAACATACATGGAAGTAATAAAGCCACTTACCATGCGTGTGTGTGTGTGCGTGTGTGTGTGTGTGCGCGCAGCATCTTCAGATTGGCTTTGTCACTGATGTCACTTAGAAGGCTGCTGATCCGTGGAAAGCTCTGGAGAAAATCGAGGATGCTCACGATCAGTATTTCCATACATATGAGTGTGTGATTGTGTGTGTGTGTGTGTGTGTGTGTTGTACTATTTGGCCCCAGGTAGCTCTCATGAGTGTGTTCTGTCATTGCAGAAAGCTCCAGATATAAAAATGTAACTGAACTGATCTGGGACAGCCAAAAAAATTTTATTTGTTATGAAATAATACTAAATTCAGCCTGGCTCTTAGTTCTGCTTTGTAAAACTTTTTGTTTTTTTACTAAACTTTAGAATTTCCCAAATTTGTTTAGGCCTTGTTGAACCGAGCTCAATGCCTTGTGGTTCTGTCCTGCAGGTGCAGGGGGTTTATAGGAAAGCGCTCCCCAGAGGACAGTATGAGAGAGAACAGCACCACCGGAACTCCACAGGTAACATTTTGGCAACCATACCCAACTATATCATACCCTGTCATACCGTACCCTATCATATCATATCTTACCATACCATACCCTATCATACCCAATCATACCGCACCCTATCATATCATATCTTACCATACCATACCCTATCATACCCAACCATACCGCACCCTATCATATCTTACCATACCATACCCTATCATACCCAACCATACCGCACCCTATCATATCTTACCATACCAAACCCTATCATACCCAACCATACCGCACCCTATCATATCTTACCATACCATACCTTATCATACCCAGTCATACCGCACCCTATCATATCTTACCATACCAAACCCTATCATACCCAATCATACCGTACCCTATCATATCTTACCATACCAAACCCTATCATACCCAATCATACCGTACCCTATCATATCTTACCATACCATACCATATCATACCCAAACATACCGCACCGTATCATATCTTACCATACCATACCATAACCTATCATACCATACCATACTATACAATAGAGTACCATATCACAAGGTACCATACTATAGTGTACGATACCAGAGCATCCAATACCTTACTGTACCATACCATACCGTGCCATACCATGATGTACGATACTATAGCAGAGCAAACCATATCATAGCAAAGTGTTACATACCAAACCATAGCATATAACCAACCATATAATATCATTCCAGGGCTCACTGGCATTGCTTGCCTGGGTGGAAAATTAAATCCCTGACTTCAGCATGGAGGGCAGCTGCTATAAAACCTGCTGAACCGGATTTAAAGAGTAAATTCATAATGGAGTGTATTTTTGTAATTTCACTTTGTGTGTGTATGTGTGTGTATGTGAAGTTCTATGTTGAGTTGGAACATGGTGCGTGTACCGACGGGAAGATGCTTCATACTTTGGGGTGTCAGAGAACAGTGTGTTCATCCTGCTCCTCAGAAAGAGGTAATCCCCACCCCCAACACACACACAATCACTGATCATGACTTGATGATTACTGAATGTACAAGTTATGGAACTAATACATTTACTACACAGCTTTGAGAGTGTGCTAAGATAGTCTTGATATTTTCAGGTGAGAGGTTTCATTCAGGAGAGGCTGGAACTCCACAGCGAGAGCAGAAACTGTTAGATTTGGCAAAAAGCTCTAGTTCATGTAACATCTTCAAACATGGACCTCCTCCAATACCCAGCGATGACCTCATATCTCTGGATGACCCCCAGCCTGAAGCCCCTCAGCTACTCTGAACCCTGCTGCTCTTTCTGATACAGGGGTGTGTGGCACAGAGATCTGGGAACACCTGGCTATTTTCTGTTTGTTTGTTTGTTTGTTTTGTTTTTTATTACTGGTTTGCAATAATATAACATATTAAAGGCCAAGACCTTTTGTACACTCCCAGCCAAAGACTATAAAACACCATCCAGGAGTTCAGTACCTTTAACATACTGCAGTTACAATTTTAAGCTTCATTACACCTGGCTGCAGGCTCTTTCTTTTATTTTTCTACTACTTCAGAAGGTTACATTACAAAAAGGTAAAGACATGCTCCTTTTCCTCTGGGAAAATGAATGTACCATGTCTTTGAAACACCTTTAATCAGATCGTGAGGGAATCTCTGTGAGTTTACACTGTTTGTAGGACTTAGATTTACCTGGACAGTGACCTTTTTACCCAACAGTGTGGAGTAGAATAATATCACATATATATATATATATATATATATATATATGTGTGTGTGTGTGTGTGTGTGTGTGTGTGCCAGTTGTAGAGTACATTGGGAACCAAAAAAAAACGAAGGCTACACCCATTTCATCCCCTTTGATGTGATGTCGGCACCAATTTCAGGTGTCTGGACCACCTTGTCCCCAAACTTTTGACCACATTGCTTGTATTGCCTGTCCTGGCTACAGTAAGCACAGATTAATAATAAAAACAAAAATATGGAATACTAATGTTTTCGTTTCAGGCCAGACTTTGTACTTGTTATTATCTGAAGATTATTATCAGCTTTCTTTGCTGCTGTTCTCCTTTTTCTTACTTTCTCCATAAAGCACAACAGACGACTGCACATACAGTAGCTTTACCACCACTGTCCTACACTGGCTCCGCCCACAAATGTACTCTTCCATAGCTCCCATTGTGAGGTTAATCTTAACAGAAAATTGGTAAAGACGTACTGAACTCTGCTCCTGTCTTTATACTGTATTCTACTTTGAATCTTCTTGTTGGTGCAAAATGCTATGTCAGACTGTCTGATCTTTGTCATACAGAGGAGATTAAATGAAAGAAATGGGAACAAATGTTTTACTGACAGACTACAAAGTGTCTAAAGATACAAGGAGCCTAGATAAAGGAGTTCCAATCACTCAGCATTCAGCACCACCAGTGCTAAATCATCACTGGCCTGATGGATGTATAATTTCTGTTGAAAAGCACGGACCAAAGGAACAGCTATGGAGGAGTCTGAGTTCTCCATGTCTCTGGTCTAGACAGTCAAAACCCCCAGTGTTGGTCTGTGGAGTATCTAGAGCGATGGAGCTCAATCCAGAACTGATCCAGCATCAGTATTCACCTCACTATTCTCACAGCAATGTTCCAACAATTTTATCTGAGTTCACTAATGCTCTTTTACAATCAAATTTTTACATCCATGTTCCTACACACATGTCTAAAGACCAGATGATATTACAAAAACTGCACCATATCTGAAATACATTAGTATAGCAACAGATTTTTTTCATTTGTATTGAATTGATGTTGAAAAAAATAATAGAAAGTTAGAATGTATCCAGAATGTAGAATGTATCCAGTTGTGTAGAACCTTATGAAAAAGGAACAAGTAATGTAGCTATAAATGAACACATTTGTGGGCGGAGCCTCCACAGGCCAATTGTCCAACATTTTTGTTGACTACTTTCTTTTCTTACTAACTGTGTAAATAGTATTTTGACTAGATTTGCATAGAGATTATTTTTAGAAGTCTATATGCTATATTGAACATATTTGTATAGTGTTTGGTATTCCAGTCCGAAACTGTATAAACAGAGATGAGAGAAATAAACATAAAAGCTTTGCAGTTTTAGTTTAACAAAGAGATTGGTTATATTGGAGTGAAACTGTGGCTTTGAGGCTTCGATGCGATGACAAATAAAGGCTACAGTGCAAAACCTTTTGTTCTATAGAGATTTTTGTATGGAAATGTTATATCTTGTCTTATTGCACATTAAAACTGATATTTTCAAATACTGCCCAAAAACTAAAACTGAAAATCCAATTTCTGTTTCGAATGCAAGGGTTATTATAGGCCTTACATTTAAACTGCATTAAGTATATGAGTAACATAATGTATTGAATTACAGTTTAATGTATTATATTCATCACACTCTTTCATTAATCAGATGCAGTATAGCAAAATTGGTTTAAATCAAAAACAGTTTGGTCTAATATAAATTCATTAATTGATATTCATTCATTAATGTGTATTATTTATATGATTATATTTAAGATTTATTATTTATTATATTTATTGATTTACACTACTTTGTTTAAAACAAAAACAAAAAAAACATTTGTCACATGTTTCAAGCAAAAACAGTAAAAATGTAAAATTAATACTAATGTTCATCACACTGTTCAAAACTAAAAAATTATTTAGTTTAAAATGAATATACAGACACATAACACATTAAAACTAAAGTTTATCACACTAATACTTACACTCATCATGCTGGGTTTAAAACTAATGCATTCTTCGTGCCTTGTTTAAAACTCATATAGACTAATCACATGTTTAAATAATTTGCATTACGTATACTAAAAAAATAAAAAATAAATACAATATACCCTAACATTCATCATACTGTTTTTAAAATCAAATAAACAGTATATTAGTGCATAAAGTTTAAAATAATCAAATAAACAAAGTGAATTGTTTTTTTATATTTAAATTCAATTCATTCTGCACTGAAAACACACTAAAAAGAGAGAAAACCAAGGGCTGCTTCAAATCATCACCTCACTGCTACACACACACACATACACACACACACACACACACACAGACAGGTGTCATCACTGGTCCATATGTCTATTGATTTTCTGAGAGACTCCACTTATCTCTATATTGCCCTCTATTACAGCGGTGCAGTCCTGGTTGCGCTGCAGGCTGAGGGACGGGGTGGAGGCCGGGGATCCGATAATAAAGCCCAAATCAAACCGTGTGTCAATTTCTTTGATAAGACTCCACTTCAGAGCCTAATGGAGTGAGGAAAGTTTCTTTAACCCCTAAAGCTTTCCGATTTTGCCCCCTGACCTCTCAATTTCTCAGAGGTCATGTGCAACAAACAGGGGGCTGGGGCCGCGCCTGTGTAAATATATTTGTGACTGCTTTCCAGACGTCTGAGTGTGTGTGTAAATTCAATGACATTTTATATTTTATATTTATATATGATTGTATGCAAGAGTTTTGAGAGGTTATATTTGTTTTTTATTGTTTTCTACATTGTATGTTAATATTGAAAAAAAAACAATGAAGGAACTCATGGAATTATGCAGTGAGCAAAAAAAGAGTTAAACAAACCAGAATATGTTTTGTAATAAGGGAATGATGGATCTACAATGAAGCCGTAGAATGAGAAGGTATGTGTTTATATACACAAACATCATCCTCAGTCCTTGGACCAACTAAAGGAGGCTATTCAAAAAGAAACTGAAAGAATTTTGTCCGACATGCTAGTAAGAGTGATGGAAAACTTCCAAGAACGGCTCCAAGCCATCAAGGCCACCATTTGGGCGATATAATTTTTAAAACTTAAAGAAAAAAAAATTAATATCTACATTTGGGAAAAATTTTTTTTTTGTGGTACCTCGTAGCATTTTTTTCAATTCCCCTTTGAAATGTGGGAGTAATTTCTGCTGCACCCTATATATATATGTGTGTGTGTGTGTATATATATATTGGTGTTTAGTTTTCAAGAAAAATCTAAAAATACAAAATTATTGGCACCCCTGCCTTTAGAACCTTGTCTCCTACAACAACTTAAAAAATTGGAGATTCCAGATCGACCAATCTGAGACCATCCAGTGAGGTTCAGGTTATTCTGAAGCCGACTATGTGCTCATCAGACCATTTCCGTGTGGATTTAGACGTATGTTTTGGATCACTGATCCAGTTTCAGGTAGCTGGATTGTCATTTAAGATCTGCAGCTACTTCATGGAGTCTACAATGGAAGGCTCTCAAGGCTTTTGGAGGAAAAGCAGCCCCAGCAGCTCTTGTGTTTTATTATCATTGTTGTAATTTGTTGCTCTGTAAGATGAACCAAGCAGAAGATTAAAAAATTGAAAGCCGCTATATCTCAGTCCGGAAGAAAAACACACACAGCACTGTGCAAGAGTTTTACCACACCTCTCATTTCTTTATAATTTGCTTCCAGAATTCAAACATTCTTGTATTTTAATGTTTTGTTGAGGAACAGTTCTCCAGGCTTCCTGAAGGACTTTCAAAGACTCTCATTTCCAGTCCAGTCCCTGAACCTGACCAG
>JBBPDB010000032.1:14507416-14530447 GCA_037974465.1 Brachypetersius altus | reverse complement strand
ATATGTATGTATGTGTGAATGTATGTATGTGTGTGTGTATGTATGTGTGGGATATATAGTATATATATGTGGGACTAAACTAATAAAGGGTTATCTTATCTTAACTAATGTTAAACTTGCTGTTAGTCTTTTGTAAATCTGTCAGGCCTGCCTGATTCCCAATCACAATTTACTGCGATTTTATCTGGTCAGAAATGTGCCGAAAGCTGAAGTGTCCAGATATTACGGTGTAACAGGCTTCTGGGGGTGTCTGAAAGTTGTACTGCTTTGTAACAGTGCTTTTCTTCATTTGCTCTTGTGGTGAAACATCATGTCTCTGTTAAACATACTGGTTATATAGTAACACCTGAGGACGCCTGTTTTCCTTTGGGCTTTTATCTTCAGAGGCATAAAGTGTGAAGAAGTGTAGAGGGCATGTCCGGGCATGATCACTATTATGTGGAGAGGAAAGATGAGTTTTATTCCACGGTTGTGTTAGCGGTGCTATGCTTCATCAGAAGCTAGAACAGATTTCAAATACACACCCACAGCACAGAAAAGAGAGCATGGAGTTATGTCCTGCAAGTATAAATCCTACTGTTCACCTGGAAGCACCTCATATATATAAACCATATGGACAAAAGTATTGCCAGGCTGACCGTGACACCAGCAGTGGCTTTAATCACATTGCATTCAACTAGATAGAGTTTAATATGGAGTTAGTCCCCCTTTGCAGCTATAACAGCTTCCACTCTTCTTAGAATGCTTTCCACAAGATTTAGAGCGTCTATGAGGTTAGGTACAAGAAGGCCTGGCTCACAGTCTCCATTCTAATTCATCCTAAAGGTGTTGGACGTGGTTGAGCTCAGACCTCTGTGCAAGCCAGTCAAGTTCCTCCATGCTGAACTCATCTAAAACATGTCTTTATGGACCTTGCTTTGTGTACTGGGACACAATCATGCTGGAATAGAAAAGGTTCCTCCCCAAACTGTGTCCACAAAGTTGGAAGCATGGTGTTCAAACTGGTCCAAAATGTCTTGGTGTGCTGAAGCATTGAAATTACCGTTCACTGGAAGTTAAGGACCTAGCCCATATCCTGGGAACCTAGTGTGTCACAATACCTTTGTCCATGTAGTATATATTTCCCACATTGCTTTTTACTAGGGCAAGGAGGGAAATGTGGCGTTATAGGTCTAAATCAGAGTAATTCATTATTTGGATTCAGTATCGAGCTGTTCAGTTTCTCTGAAACAGTTAAGCTTATGTAACATGCCATAAGATTTATTATTTATTGACTTTTATAATCTTGTCATACTTTATCTTAATAATATAGCCTTTTATTTGTTGAATGTCATGTTTCAGTGAAGCTTCAGTGAACATCTGTCTGATGTTTCCAGATACAGTAGAATGTTTTCTTTTTTATATATATATATATATATATATATATTATATATATATATATGTAATTAGATATTTTAGCGTGCATTTAACTAAACTACTGGACACTAGCATCTCTTAAATCTCATATTTTCCTTACTTTTTATTGCAAAACTTAAACAGGGCTACATGTCTCAATTGTTTTCCTAATTGAGTCCTGTAGCCTTTTTTAATTTAAGCTGGTCAGCGTGGCCTGGCTTTAGGATTGTCGTTAATGATGCTCTTATTCCAGTTGCAGTAGAACTGGGTGGAGAACTAGAGACGTAACTGAATAGAACACAGCAAGAATGCTTCCAGATGGTTTTTGCTCTTGTCCCATCAGTGACAGGTTAATTTCGCAACCTGCTCATTATACATATGTTAAAACATTCACTTCTTGGTCAATGACAGACTAGATTCGTGGAACAAAATATATTAATTTGTTACAGAGAGGCAGTTTCAATGTATTTTGACTGTCCGTCTCGTGGTTAACCTAAGACTGATCGTGTTTGTACATGTGGCAGGAGTGACTTTATTCATTTAATTTTAACTTCCGGATAAAGTCTCACAAATAATATAATTATCATTTAACAGAGATACTGCATTTGTATGGGTCAGTCCATGTCAAGTACCTGGACTCTGATTTAGACAGACATGAAAAATACATTGCTCTGAGGATTCCCGTGCAATAATTTTACAATAATCCTTCCATTCTACACCAGACATGTCCATAGAAGCATATCTGAAAAATAAAGAAGACTGAACATATTTTAGTAAGCACATGCATACAATACATATTGGATAATTTCCACCAGTTTTGTCAAACTTTATGCAGACATTAACCCTTTCTCTAACGCTTTTATTTACCAGTATGTGCTGAAATATATAAAGCAACACTTGATTTGTTCTCACAGGGTTTTATTTTTTGTGCCTTCGCATAGAAGCTGTGAAACTGTAAAAAGTCCTTCTTAAAGTTTGTCACAGATGTGGCAACTGCATCTTTACAGGAAGTGGCCAACATTGTGGCAGCATTTGCAGACGTCTGCGCTGTTGCCTTCCGAGCTGCTTCTTTATCTTGTTTATTCCATAGATGCTATGCTTATTTGTATATGCCTTTGGGTTTCTTCTTTTTTATGTTTACTCACCTACTATGTGTGTTTATACATAAGAAATATGTGCACCTCCGGTGTGACAGTGTTTTAATGTTAGACAAGTACTTTGAAGACTTCTTTCATGAAACTCTGTAGATGAAGGCAACATACATGTTTGTCTGTACCATTATATATATCATACAGTAAATAATAATAAAAAAAAAGGTAGTCCATAAATAGTGGCGTCTGATGCTGTTGCAGTATGAAGTTGTAGGGTTTTCTTGGGTGTTATTTTAAGGGGAGGCATGTTAGTTTTGTCTAAAGTTAGCTTTAAATACCTATACTTCAGAAGCATAGACTCATTAACCAAATACGTTTTCATGATATTTGGACTCTTTTACCCAGATTAATGAACTGTAGTAGAAATTGGAGAACAAAACGTGCTTTGTACCTTTGGGTCTCAGAGTGCAGGTTTTTAATCTCCTTGGGTCTGTTGTTTTGTTTTAAAGTGTTGCCAGTTTCAGTCGAGTTTCTTTCATCTTGTGATCTTTCTACTTCACTCTCACTTAAAAAGTGACTCTGGTTTGCTCAGTTTCACTTGCATAACGTTAGTCATGTGATACTCGAGGTCTGCTGTGGATGGCAGTCCTTTTCTTTTGCCCCCAAGAGCTGGAAAAATGTTTAAGCTTTCTTTTGCTAATATTGTATGACTAAGACTCCATCAACTGGCAGGAGCCTTTCCACTGATATTCATGTTCAGATTTCAGCTGGGTCCTTTTCCATCTGTGGTCAGAGGTTCTGTGGAATTTACCAGACGTGCATATTGACGAGAAAGAATGTCTTGGTCTTCCAGCATCACGAAGCAAAACCAATTGCAAAAGTTTGACATTTAGCCGACTGTTTTAATATTACTTGTCGCATGCGCTCCTGCTTAGTACAACATACAGTGAAATGCTTTTCTAGCAAAACCTACCATCTGTGCTACACAAACAATGTTAAGCAAATATAAATCTAACTGAATAGAAATATGTTATATATGTGAGGCTTTAAGGGCTGAGCAATAATAATGCTATATTAAGTTATCTTGATGAATAATGCCATATGCATTTTGAACATTATTTGGATATCATTACTTGAACACTGAACAACTGCATGTTTCATTTTGGTGAAAACTATTTGAATAACAGACACGTTTTTAGCTTTCGTGAAGCAGTTCTGACTTTTCATGACAGTTCTGTCATCAAACAAGCATTTATCAAAATAAGTTACCACCAGTTGCTTTGGTTTTCTGAGTCCATAATTGTTTTTACAATTATGCAGTTATTTGTTTCTTGCTATGGACAGATTTATAAATGAGGCATTTTCATCACCATGTATTTAATTTGAGCTTTATTTAAAACCAGAGTAAATGTTTTATAATGGGCATCATGTACAATACCATTACTTAATAATAAATTGTAGTAATTGTCATAGTATAAGTAGTATGTATTTTCCTCTTTCGGTAATTAGTGAGAAGTGTCTTGTCCTTTGTTTATTCTTCCACAATATTTGAATATTAGAGATAATTGAACATGAAAATATTTAATAGTCAAAGCCCTAAATTTTGGTTATTAGATGTCAGAAAAAAATAAATACAGAAACATTTTGAGCAATTATATTTTCCAGGAGCCCCCCCCCCCCTTTTTTTTTTTCCCTTCTTCTAAATGGCATGAACTGTTCAAGAGGAAGTTGGTTCTCCATCACGTGACTGTTTCTCTGGAACAGGTCGTTACCTGAGGTTACATTTTCCTATTAAAGATAGACCGGTTTAAAGGGAATGGTTCTTGTTTACTTTGCATATATTGTCACGCATCCCTAGAAGTCTGAAACAGTGGAAAACGACTTATTTGTCATTCGTATGATTTGATTATTGAATCAAAAACCAATAGTGGAAACAGGAAGTTTTCATACTAAAGTACTATCCAGGATTTCTTGAGGCCGGGCTCAAACTTAGTAAAAAAATATAATTTGGTTCACTCCAAGCACAAGCAGGATTGTAATGTTCTTGTATCACAGTTCCATCACGATTTTCCTAAAAATTCAGTTCATTTCTTTCTCATAGGCTTTATTTAACTGGGGGATTACACCCCAGTTTTATGCGGATCAGGAGTCGCGGACTGGGTCATGCATTTTTTAATGTTTTTTTTTTTTTTTTTTGAGAACCGAATTGTTTACACAGAAACTGCAAATATCCTCTGCCCTTTTTTTTTGCTTTTTTTGTGGCAATAAATATAATTTTCCTGGATGTTTTCACATCCAGACTTAAGGGCAAGTTGTAGCTGACCTGGAAACACTTTTTTCGAATTCCACACCAGGGTTAAGCCCATATTCTCCAAGCATGATTTCTCCACAGTGCAAGCACTCAGGCACTTCAAACTCCACAGTTCTATTGATCTCCAAGAAAATGTTCACCTCACCGCAGTGTCCCAATACTTTTGTCCTGCGACATTCCGAGTTGCATATCTCGGCGAGGAATTTAAATTTAGAGTTGAATACGGGTTTACCTTTACATTTTCTTTAAGGGTAATGCATTAAACTTAAGGTTTCAAGTGTTCTGGGAGCATATTTGGGGTCATGTTTAGGGTCTACACTATGAAAATAGCCATTTTTGGGCTTTTTAAAATTTTTACCCAATACTTTTTCACTTTACGCGGGTGGTCTTACTCATACACTATAAAGCACCATGTAGAGAAAATCTTGAGAAACGAGTGTAAACATGCAAAAACATTTGGAAGTAAATACATGCTAATAGACCTATCACTTACTCTGTACAGTCATATGGAAATATAAACATTAGGGGTGTTAAAATTAATCACAAATTCGGTGCATCGCGATGCAGACGTGGATGATTCGGCATGGATGCTTTGGCAGAACACAATCGATTATATCATAATGAAAGTGCTTGATTTTCTGCCGACGGCTTTAAAAATCTAGTTAAAAAGTGGTCCCTGATCTGAGTACTGTGGCTGCCTGATCTGAGTACAGCGCTTCTCCAAATATGTAACTCTCAACTCACTGTCAAAAATGCGTAAAGCATGTTAGGTTTCCCCCACAACCAAAGATGTGTTCACTCCAGAAAGGTCCACTCTCAAACCAATTATTGTTTACATTTTCCGTTTTCGTTGTATTTGTATATGCTTGTATTTGAAAACATAATGTGAAGCGGACCGGCTCTACGCTGGGGCAAGAAGGGGCAACGCCCCCTTAAACAATGTTGAGAAAGAATATAATAGATAACCCACAAACTGAATATGGACAAAATTTTCAAAATCTTAAAAATCGTAGCGACTCGTGGGATTTACTACAGAATTAACAACTAAAAATGCATCTATATTTCGCCGATCTATATTTAATCAGATTTTTCAGTTGACATCGTGAGACCTAGGGCTGGGCGATTAATCGAAAAGTAATTGAAATTGACTTTTTTTTTTCAGGTCGATTATTTTGATTACTTTCCCTTTAAAAACACTACCGCGTGTGGAGTCACGTTACCCTCCCCTCCGTTGTTACGTTATTCCGCCGACATGTCAAGCATGGAGAGCTTAAACACTGAGACAACTGAGCGACATGTCAGTGAACTATGAGGGTAAATAAATAAATAAATACAATCATTCAATAATCGTAATTAAGTTAAAATGTTCAATTAATCGAGATTTTGATTTTAGGACAAATTGCCCAGCCCTAGTGAGACCAGTGAAGGTTCACGCCTCTAATAAACATATGTGACCGCTAAGTTACAAGAACAGCATTTTAAAATTCTAGTTCTGTCACAAATGCTGTGATGAGTTATAGGCTCATTTTCGTATTGCACCTTTTGTGAAATCAGCATTGCAAAGATTGGTATTGCAGTTATGTTTGGCAGATGATATATTGTGCAGCCCTAGTAGCAGTTAATCAGTACCGTCATTGGTTTTTAGTTTAAAGGATACTGATTATGAGCATTAAATTCATAATGATCTAATCCAGTGGTCACCAACCCCCGGGTCGCGGGTCGTGGTACTGGTCCGCCGGCTGCACAGAAGAAAAAAACGTGGATGTTACCCGTTTTATGTTGTTGGCTCATTGTTAGGAAAATGCTGGTAATAAAGCTGCAAGTACATGTTGGATCTACGTTTATTATAATATTTTAAAGATACCCCATTATTACATTTTTAAAATATCCCCATTTTTATGCGTATCGTTTATTTATCTAAATGTGTATATGTATATTTATCTGCCACTCCTTAAAGGCCGGGCCGTGAAAATAGTTTCTGATATTAAACTGGTCCGTGACGAAATAAAGGTTGGGGACCACTGGTCTAGAGCCCATGGTCTCCCATATACATCAGCTCTGACCAGCATGTGGATCTACTGGACCTCCATGGATCTACTGGACCTCCAGTCAGAATGTGGAGGCATCACCAGGAAAGGATATTTTATAAAACTTCTGGGAGGCTGCCATCTTTTTGGATGAAACCCTTCTTCTGATTGACCTGGCATGGCTCTACAGTTTATATCGCCCCCTGTTGGTTAATTTTTGCTCTTGGCGGCATATGTTTTGCATTTTCATGTGAATGGAGATGTTTTTAACACAGTTCTTGTGTACACAGGATGGGATTTTTTTTAAAAGAACGAATAGAAATCTTTTTGAATATTTAGACCTGGTCTAAACAGGCATACAAAAAGAATACATTTTCAGTGGGGTTAAATTCAGGCTATTGGCCTGAACCCAGTGAACCCAGTCTTGAGTTATATTGGGGTTTTGTCTTGTTAAAAGTACCTTCGTACTTCACTGTGGGTGCGGTAGTTTTGGGACCAACCCTTCTTTCTCCAAACATTGTGAACTGAATTATTGAGAAAGAGCTCAAGTTTTGTTTGATTTGACCAAAGTTCATTGTTCCAAAACAGGTCTGATTGGTCTTAAAGCTTGTATGCAGTGCTTCATCTGAGCTTCTGGGCCCATACTTCAGCAGAGGAGTTTAGAATGGGGTACATTTGGTGCAATACATTGTTTACTATTCTCTGTGCAGCTTTTAGGTCCTGCAACTCCATTCAGTTTTTGAATCTGAATTGAGTGGTTTATGTTGAAAATCTTTTATTTAAATTATTTAGATGTTCCCCAGTAACTCAATCATTTATGCTCTTCACTACTTCTGAGGTTGATGTGTTCTCCAAAAGGACCACTCTGGACTACAGCAATTCTTCTCCAGTGGAGCGTGAGATCAGTTAAGTCCAGCTGATCTGCCAGATGGGTCAGCCAAAGTGCACAGAGCCACAAACTCAATGCCACTCATTCATTCATACATTCATTTCTCCAGAAATGCTGACTGTCCCACCAAAGAGTGGAAAGTAAAACACCAGACGTTTAACCCTTTGAGTCAACCTGACCTTTACTTCAAATATGACGTATTAACTAACCCTTCTGCATTGTTTGGGATCAATTAAGCCCAATTTAGCATTTAATGTCTCTAAACAAATAATTGACATTGTTTTCGATTGATTCTAAATGACTTTTCCTAGTTTAATGGGCACAAACTTCATAAACACTAAATAAACATGATTTCTGAACACATTATTTGAAGAACAGACAGATAAACTTGAGTAGTGATTTCAATTTAAAACATTTTCTGGACATTTTAATTGCTAGTCAAATTGCTAGTCAAACATAAGAGTTGTTAGTAAATTTGATTCCATATCAGTTTTTTTATACCACTAATCAAGACCTTTCAGCCCTGCTAGAGGTTGCCTAGTCATTAAGTGTTAGTATTGTGATGTGGAAGCACTGAGGACCAATGACAGCTCACCCGATGAAAGCTATAGACCGCCCAAATTAACAGTGTACGAGGATCTTCATGAAATGAGTTTTTATAGCTGTGTAGCTGCATACAAGGCTAAGATCACTATGGGCAATGGCATGTGTCGGCTGGAGTGTTGTAAAGAAAGAGTACTTTGGTCTAGTGGAAGTGTATCATATGGAGCAACAAAATAAATACATAATCGACTCTGGAATGAGTTTGGTGGATGCCAAAAAAACAGCTGCAGCCCATTATTTCTTCTCCACCAAATGCATAGTGACAACAGTAATGTTTGGTGGAGGAGGAATAATGGGCTGGAAATGTTTTTCAGAGTATTGCTAATGCCAAGAAAATTTTACACAGTTATAGGCTCACTTTGATGCAACAGTTTGAGGAAGATCTTTAATATGATTTTTGATAAATCTCCTCAACAGCTCACACAATTTCAGCTACGTTTTTACAAAATAAAAAGTCTTGATAATTTTTACTGCTTTAATGTTTACTTGCAATATTTTTTCTGGATGGTAACTTTGGTAGAAGAAAGACAATTCATCACACACTGAAAAATGTCTTTAAACATATATACACAGTATTATATATATGTATATATATATATATGTGTGTGTGTGTGTGTGTGTTTTTTGCATAGTGCTACTGGGTCCACAGTGCTTATGGTGTGAGGGTCATGTGGTGAGTGAAAACATCGTCTATGTTTCTTTTTAATATGAGTGGAGAGGCAGGAAACGTGAAAGTCACGCAAGCTTGACTCATTCATATACACTGACCTCACACACACACACACACACTCTCTCTCTCTCTCTCTCTCTCTCTCTCTCTCTCTCTTTCTCTCTCGCTCCCTCCTTTTACACACAGCCTTTTTGGAAGCATAAAGAACCTTCAGATTCAGCTAATTTTCAGTTCTTTTAACAAAATGTACATAATTTGAAGGCCCCTTACACTCACACATCACATCTCAAAACCTGATTCTTTTAAGATCCCTTCAGTGAAAAGTTCTTTAAGGTACCAGAAATATACTTTTTATTGTCAGTAAGTCACTCAGGAGTGCCCCTGCTGGCCATAAGTCATGAACTGAATAAAGGAGCGAACAAAATTTTCCACCACCCAAGAACTGAAGCTACCTCTAAAATTGTCAGTTTCAAGAAAAGAAAGAAGAACGTCCTGATGGGAAGGAGAAACTGGGTGGTCCGATAAAGACGTTCTACAAGGTTCTATCAAACTCACCACTGTGTACACGGATACTGTTATAAGTACACATGTGTACATACAAGCACACACCACACACACATACACACACTCACGCAAGTACACAAACACAACCACAGACATGCTCTGTCAAGTACACTCATTCACACACACACACACACACAGGCGCTGACAGCCTCAAACAAAAGTGTGGACTTTTTAGATGGATTGCACTCTCTTTCCCAAATAGTCTTTGTTTGCATTGTCTCCGCATAATATATGAGTGTGTGTGTATGTGTGGGTGGGTGTGCTCTCATGCATGCACATACATGCACTCTCACACTGCAACAGAGTTCAGATCAGTTCTGATTATTGTAAAGTAATAGATTGGTCAATTACAAAGAATCAATCAAACAAAAACAAAACTGCAGTGCCCTTCTTTTAGAACTGGAGCTACAAGAAAAATTAAGCTAACCTATTAGAATCACATACTCACCCCCAAACCTTGTGGAGGTGTTTTGTCATTTCTTATAGACTCGATCGTGTGATTTCTGACCCTGTATGACTCACTGTGAGTTATCAACATGAACTAAAGTGTGTTAGTGTAGCTAAAAACAGGCCTGACAGTGAGATATGAGCCTAACTCCAAGAAGATTTTCCTGCTCACAGCAGCCATTTCTTTGTCTAATCAGAAATAAATCATCCTTTTATTTGGAGATTATTGAGTCTGACTTGTTCCTCTTAAACGCCCTTTTAGAAGAATAAGGACCAAACGAAAAACTCAACTTAAGACCTCAGTTTTTCTGCTGTTCTTAATGGCTTCTTGATTTTCTTCTCTTTATCAAATTTCAGAAAAACTAAAAGATCCAAAAGAAAATGTGTTTTTTCTTATAAACAAGTGTGAAATTTGTCTCAGTGATCAAATTCAAGGCTTGACTCCCAAAATCAGATACTGAGAAACTGAGAGAAGTAACTGAGAACCGATGAGAACAGCAGAAGAACTTCTGTCTTAAGTTGATTTTTTCTCATAAAGGGTGGTTTAGGAGAAACAAGTCAGCAGTTGAAACAGGTTGAAATGCCATGAGATGGGGAAAGTCCCTAACCTTAACCCTAACCCTAACAGTCACCAGTTAGCGCAGATACTGGCGAAGTTACGCAGTGCACATTAAAATACATAGGGTAGTGAAGCGTTGTCCTAGCACGAAAAAGTGAAGCGTTGTCCTAGCACGAAAAAGTGAAGCGTTGTCCTAGCACGAAAAAGTGAAGCGTTGTCCTAGCATGAAAAGTGTGATCGCAGCAGTATTTTGATTACATTGTATATCATGATGGCTGCACAAAAAGTCATGAGATCGGGTTGTTTATTTCTGATGAGACAAAGAAAAGACTGTTGTGAGCTGGAAAAGTTTCTCTGAGGTATCTTCATAGTTCATTGTCAGGTCTATTTTAAGCTATGCTAACACACATTAGTTCATGTTTATAGGTCACAGTGAGTCATACATGATCAGAAATCACATAAGCGAGTCTATTAGAGACAACACCTCCACATGGTTTGTGGGTGAGTGTGTGATGCTAATTAGTGTACTACAGTAAAAACGGCCATGTTAGCTTCAGTAACCTTGTAGCTCCAGTACTAAAAGATGGCCACTGATGCGAGATGAATAAAGATCAGAGCAGTGAGAGAAAATACATTTCATTTTAAGATCTTAAACTGGAATCAGTCTGAAATTAGGGGAAGCTCTTTCTCAGGAGCTGAATTTAAGAAGTGGGAGAAAATGGTCAGAATCTCAAATTGATGTCGGATTCTAAAAAGTCTGATTCTGAATTTTCCTATAATCTGGGGATGGCGCAAACATAACAGGGTGGGCCATAGGCTTCCATTACTATGTTAGCCTCATGGCTCCAGTGCTAACTCTGAAGAAACAAAGTTCAGAGACCAAACATGTTCTTTGTGATTGGCTGCATTTCGAGTAAAGACATAATTTATTTTTGTTAATTAGGCAATTTAATATGTATAAAACAGCTGTTTCTTCTGGAGTTGAAGGTGCAATAACTCACAGTTACTACATTTGTGGGGGTGTTGGATGCTTGTGGTAGGGGGGATGTTTGTGTTTAGTTGTGATGGGAGTGGGAGGCTCACCCTGACCTCTTGCTCTCTGCTGTCCTCAGTGGGCTCAGTGTAAGTGTGTCCATATACAGTGTAAATATTTATTTATTTATTTATTGGAAAATAATATATTTACATTGGAAAAAAAACGTGGCACATGCCAGATTCTATGTTCCCCAAGTGTGTTCCCCTCTGCTATTCAGGTATTAAATGTGTAGATGTGCCTCTGGGACAAGCACTTATTTACATTCAAGGCAAAATGTGATCTGCAAAAACATATTATTTCGGTGCCAAACCTAAAACTACACATAAAGTTTTAAACTGTTGATTAGATGTTGTTTTAAGGGTTATTACCATCTCAATACTTTAATTTTTGTGTTTGTTTGTTTGTTTGTTTGATCGTTCTGTAAATGAAGAGTATAGATGCATATTTCACCTCATCTAGACCTCATGACTACTCATTTTCAAGATTCAAGATTCTTTATTTATTAAATGTAATTTTAGAATGAACAATATCAAATAAATAAATAATAATTGTTTGTCAGTATTGTTAAACAGTTTTTCCTCAGATGCAGGGCGTCGAAGCCCATGATCTGAATCTGTGTAACATGATTCCTTTTTTGTGCACTGTGTGTGTGTGCTGGAATGTGTATTGAGATGTGTATTGGAGTGTGTGTATTGGGATGCGTATTGGGGTGTGTGTTGATAAGCTCTGGTGTGTGTTTGTTTTCAGACATTTTCATGACAGAAATGTTCTCCATGCTGAACCTCCAGGACCAGCAAGATGCTCCTGACCTTATAAATGTTATTTTACTACTACTACTACTACTACTACTACTACGACTAATAATAATAATAATTACTATTGTTATTATTATTATTATTATTATTATTATTATTAGTAGTAGTAGTAGTAGTAGTAGTAGCAGTAGCAGTGGTAGTGGTAGTAATAGTGATAGTACTGTGCTAAATACACAATGTTGTAACAAATTCTCTTTAATCCTAAACATAACCCTGAAAGTTAATTCCACATTTTCCAGAATTCCTGCACAGTTCAGTTGTTAATGTTAAAACAGAATCAAATCTGAATTAAATCACTTTTCTCTGGGGCCTCAAGACGCCCTGCATGTTTCTCATCACCATGAATGGGTTTAACTTTTGGACCAAAAGCTTCTCAAAACCGGTAAAACCACGTTTCAGGCGCAACCATAACCTTTTCGTGGAAACATTTTCTGTGAGGAACTTTTAGAGCCAGACGTCTGGTTCCATTCACCTCCACTGTGAACAGATCTGACCCTGAACTCTGTTTACGTCTGAACCTCTTAATTATGGGGGGGGATTTTAGACGGAGTTCTAAAACCAGAGATTCTTAACAGTTGGCATCTATTGATAACCTGTATCTGCGTGAGAGTGTGTGTGCTGGTGTGTGCTGGGGTGTGTACTGGGGTGTGTATTGTGTGTATTGTGTGCATTGTGTGTTGTGTGTGTGTATTAGGTCTGAGACAGGGGGAGCTTTATCCTACTGAGCTCTTCGCTGTGGATGATTTACGGTTTGAGGGCTGAATGAGTTTGTTCTGTAATGAAGCTCTAAAGAGGCTGTTACACAAGATTTACTCCCACACACACACACACACACACACTGCTCCTGACAGCAGGACAGGACTTTCACTGCAGTGTTTTTTTGTATTGCTATCTCTTTCACTCTCTTTTTTTAAGTAATAATAATGTTTTATTTGAGCTCCATCTTCCAGTCCCGGATGTAAAGAGGGGACACAACGTCCCCGCAGAACAGGAGGGGACGTCCACCGATGTGTTTATTTGTGTGTCGACCTCTTTTTTTTGTACATATAACAATGTTTTGTTTGTGCCAAATAAGGCAACATTGCATCTTATGACTTCTGAGACACACACATGAACACATACACATAGAAACAAACACAGCTTCCTAAGCTATGTTTGCTTATTGCTGCATTACAGTTACACTACAATATGGTTCAGTTTGCTCAATACTGTATAATATAAAATAATCCTGAATATTTTTTATACTTTTAATGTTTAGTTTAAATATTTGACAGAATTCGAAAGGATCAAATGCCTTTACATTGTGTAGAAGTTTCACATTGAATGGACCAATTAAACATGTTCTAAAACTATTCTGCTTTTTTAGTTTTTGTAATTAGTTTTTATTTTTGTAATTATTACATTTTTCTGAAATTTTCTTGTTGTATTAAATTCCTGTTCAAATTTAGAACTTTGTTTCTGTAAAATAAATATTACAGGTATACTGTTAACACTTACAATTCACTTAACTCTAAATTAAACATTATATATACCATGAAAACATTTTTCATAAAGGATATTATGTCCATTTAAATGTTATTTAATCTCAGAAAGTCCCTTTTTGGAATAAACCTTAATAAATGTCTCTATAGGTTTATGGCGGTTTTCATGAACTTACGTCACCCTTATGAAGGTCTTGTGTAGCCCTACAAACACCTTCAATGAAGAGTGAAGTGCCCAGATGTTAATAGCCCTGGTCAAATTAAGTCCACATTCTACACAAACTCACAAATCAGCACATTTTCACACACAATTACTGTTTATTTTCTGACTTTTACATACGAGTTGGGGAGGTAAAACGTAAAATGTGACATTATTAAAATATAAAATGTGGTCTGTGGTATATTTTCTGTTATATGTCTTTCAATATATTAAACTTGAAGAAAATAACAAATAAATAGAAATCTGTATCTAAATCTAAATACAGAATTAACGTTTTAAGATTGAAGGTTTTTTAATTCCATGCAGCTTTAAAAGCTCTTGGTCGAGAAGTTTCATAAGGAGCCATCTGAGATGTTTTTTCCAGACCTCTTTCTGCATTCCCTTTTCATTTTTTGAATTGAACTGAAATCTGCAGTTTTTGAAATTATTTATTAAACAGCCTTCAACAGGCTTTTGAAATACATAACTATTTAAAAAGCATAACTTTTGTTTAAGCTTGTTTTTGTATCAGCAGGGTGTCAGTACACACACACACACACACACACACACACACACATATTTAAAAATATATAGATAGATGGATAGATAGATTGATGGATTTTTTCTCAATTTCTGACAGTTTATTTTTTGTTACATGATTTAAAAAATCCTCTTTTCATTATGAATTGCATGACAAATGGCCCAAAGGAAGAACTAAAATGATTTAGAATAAAATATCATAAATCTTTCATTGGAAGTTGTTTTTTTCTCCTGTAAACAGAGATGGACAAAGTAATATATATTAATTATAACACAATCATTTTGTAATATTGTGTGTGTGTGTGTGTGTGTGTGTGTATGCACCACAAACTAATAACAAACCATTAGGAAACGTTTCAGAACATTATATTTTACTTCCATTAAATAAAACACAATAGTTTATCATCATTATCCTTATTATTTTTGGATGTTGAAAAACAAACAAAAAAACAAACAAAAAAAACCAACAAAAAAAGACCAAAAATAAAAAGAGAGTCCGTACCAAACGAGTTGTCCACAGATTAAACCCCATGTGATGGAGCTGAACTGCCCAGGCTGTCTATAATCCTACAGCTACATCCACACAGACACGGAACCACACACACGTACTATATACAACCCCCTTATTCTTCTTCTTTTTTTCTATTTTTTTTGCAAGCAAGACCGTTTAGGTTTATTTCTTTTATTTTCTTTATTTTTTTGTACCACATGCTGTGTTAAATTGTGTTTAAAGAGCTACAGCATTCACTCCTATGGAGATGATGATCTTTAGACATATATACAGGCGCGCAGGCCAAAAGCTCAGGTAAGGGAAGGGCTGTGTATGGGGTGGGAGTTGTTTTTTTTAACCCCTACCCACCTTTCATTTTGGAATGCTGCACTCCAGCATTCCAGGTATTGATAATAAAAAGTCAAGAAAGAGAGACTGTGTTCAATTGTGTCCATTCTGGGACACAGTGAGCCATCAGTGGTATGTCTATTAACTCTAGTGCCCCTTTTGTAGAGTCCTGGGTCAATGGAGGAGAGGGGCGAATGGTCTAAAAACAGGGAGGGGGTGGTGTTGTTCATTAGCAGTGTAGCGCCCCCTTTTGAGAGGTGTAACATCCTTAAGGAGAGTCAAGAGATAAATGGGGGAGGAGGAGGGCACATTGAGAGAGGTCATCAAATCTTCTGTTCATCCATTTGGGGGGGTGGGGGGGTGTTAAACTGAGAACCTACAGTGAAGACCAGGCATTTGAGATGTAGGTACAATAGCGCCCTCTATATAAAGGGGGTAAAAACATTTGGGGTAGAAATTGTGGAGTAAATAGACAAGTTGCCTTGAAATGAGAGCCAAAAACGTTTATTTTAGGTCATATTGTCCCATCAGTGTATCCTTTCAAGGGGGTTTTAAGGTGGAGTCCTTGGGTTGGGGGTAGGGTAATTTAGGGGGGTAAATCTCTACAATAAGAGCTTTGCTTCCATTTGTGTCCACTTTGGCTCAATGAAGGTCTTGGAATTTGGTGGGGGTTTTAAAGGTGAGGGTCCCAGAACTACAACAACTTTCCATTAAATTCCATCATGTTGCACTAATGTGGGAATTCTAGTTCCTTTTTAGGATGAATTTGGGGTTTAATTTGGGGAGGAGTGGGTGTCCCAGCCCTATAATTCCCCTTGCGTCCATTGTGGGTCACGGTGCGCCTTCAGTGGTGTGTATTTGTTCTAGCGCCCCCTTAGACAAGAGGTAATAGGTGAAGGTCCTGGTGCTGGGTGGGCATAGGGGGTAAACCAGGGGGATTTGGGAATTTGCCCCAAAGTCCGATCCCTAAACGGGTCTATCCACTGCGTACTGGCATGCGCTGAGGTTAGACGGGTTCTGCACGCCAGCGTAGCCGAAGCTGGAGTGCTGCTTGGCTTTCAGTCTGAGACTGGCCAGGCTGGAGTTGCAAGTGTCCCGGTAGACATAGGGTGGCGTTGGGGGCGCGTAGGGGCAAGCGGGAGCAGAGTTGAGCGAGGGTCCACCCAGATTGTTGAGAGGGTTGCCTAGGGGCGTGTTGAGGCCTGAGGCGGGCACCATGCCCGACGAGACACTCATGGAGGAGATGGAGGTGGGTGGAGAGAAGACGGCCTGGGAGCTGAGCGGGCTCACGTTGACTGAGTTGAAGAACGGGAAGCTTTTGGCTGACAGGGAGGCTGGTGCCAGGCTTTTTGCTGCCCAGTTGTTGTAGGGCGGGTAGCTGGCATACATGTCCTCATAGGGCTGCACCAGGCCGTTAAACTGAGCGCCAAAGCCACCCTTGCACAGCTCGGCCTGCTGGTTGCGCTCACGCTTGCGCCACTTGGCCCTTCGGTTCTTGAACCACACCTAAGGCAGATGAACAACACAAATATTAGTTCATGATAATTCAGAGTAAACCTGTAGTATGGGACAATTAAATTCATTTGAATTCATATTCAAGATTCGTTTTTTGTCATGTACTCAGTTATAGCGAAGTTATATAAGTGAAATATAGCCCTGAAACATGAAAAAATATATTCAAATTATAAGCTCAATTTCAGGAATGCTCACATATTCATTCATGATAATGCAGTGCTTCAAAAACCAAGATTCAAGATTCTTTGTGACATACACAGTTATGAAACATCTGTGAGACTGCAATACACATATAATGAATACAGTTAAGGGGGAAAGGCAGAAGTAAGCAATAAAAAAGAAAAAAGTATATTCAAATATAGATTACAAGTGTAAACCTGCAGTACTAAACGTCTCAATTCCTGGAATGCTCACACATCCAATCATGCTAACGCAATGATTTAAGATTCTTTACTTTTACATATACAGTTATTGAGTGTGAAGTGAAATGAGCCTCTGATATGTCCCATGTATTTATAATAAATTAGAGAGAAAAAAAAAATAAAAATATATATATATATAGTGTAAGTGTAAACCTGGTTGTCTTAATTACGGGAAGGCGACATAAACGCTATTTATTATGCATATTCATCAGTATTAACGTACACCATTGCTAAAGTGCCAGTGGTTGCTGCATGAGAATCTGCACTCTAAATTAGAAATGCATTCATAATTAGAAACCATGCATGTTGATTAATATTAATCGCTGCAATTTTATGCATACGTCAGTGCGTATCTCAGTGCAAAGCGGTGTGATGTGTTCTGCAGAATATTAATTCTAGTTATTTCAAATTAATTCCGTTAATTGCTGCAGCTCGCGCACGTGACTATTAAAACAGTTCAGTGCACGCGCAGGCACGATCACTGAAAAATGAACCAAAAAGAAACATACAGAAAAAACAGCAAAGCGGCGGTTCTCCATACAAATGGTCGGGCCAGAATTTGATTAAACAGCGTTATTTCACGCGCGCGGTGAATGAAGCAAGCCAGGCTCGCACGAGCTGTAACAGCATTGCATTGAGGGGCAAATGCATTATTATTATTATTATTATTATTATTATTACTATTATTATTATTATTATTATTATTGGTGGTGTTGTTGTTGCTATTGTAATTGTTGAAACTTAACAATGAAATATGACTTCTGACAACGTATGGGCTAACAATTAATTTAAATATTCAAATTCCCATATAGCACAAAGCCGTTGGGCTGTTTACGCAAATTTATTGCAAACTCTCTCTCATCAGTCTGGGTTCATCTTCGCATGCAGCCCAATACACACCCGCTCCCTGCACGTGCCTGTTTTTTGTGGGTGTGCAGTAAAGCCAGTCTGGTCACTTTACAACCTTTTAAGCTACATCTGAATTTACACTAAGAATAAAATAATAATTGTAACAAAAACGCATTTTAATCGCGTGTGTGCTCACCTCAACCGGTAGGACTGCTTAACATGCCATAGCTTCACACCCGAGGAAGGAAACATTTAAGGCTAAATTGTTTTGTTTCAGCGACTTGGCACATTAATTAACACTCAAAACAGGCAGCGGGACTTTGAAGCGATGCGTTGATACGAATCTTTAATTAGCGATTTTTTGCAAATTCATTAAAAAATCACATGCATGTAAAAGTGCACGCGACACAAATGCAGTTTTATATAAAACATGAACTCTGACTTGCCTAGACTATTTCAGTGTGTACATGAGTCAGACTGTCTGGTTACTGCACTCCAGGCGCGTCCTTTACACGCAAGGAACCGATTTATTTTTAAATTGTCGATATTTTTGCAGGCGAATTCCTCGAGTTTTATCAGTCCTATCTCTCTGTCTCCTGACTCTAGAAGTTATTTTGTATTGTTCTTAAACGCAAAAAACACCCAGTTGCATGCGACAAAATACACAATATTCACTTTTACATTTGAAGCAAATTCGTTTGTCAGGCTGTAAATAGAACCGGATTAAATTAGGAGTTCGGCAGCGTGGACGCCCTCAGTGCTAGAGCTTCAGCCCCTCTCTGTAACTGATCAGGAGTTCAATACACACTCAACGCGCGTGTGTGTTGTTGTTAACAAAAAATAAACGCAAATGATATGTTTGAACCAAGAATGTTGTAACATTTTCCTTCATTTTTACATCCTCGATTACCCAATGAAACTAAGCCTCCAAATGTTTAATTATATAAACTAACGTGAGCAAGTATTCTTATTCATTTTTAATTAAAGCTACTGCTAAAACTACTAGCAGTCAGACCGAAAAAGTGTATAAACAGGGATAAAATAAAATTTTTAAACTGAACCTTCGAGTCCAAAGATCTAATCTGAAGGTCGCGGAAAGTTTCACAAGGACGCAGTCCGGCATTTAGATTTCAGAAACACGCCGCGTGGAATTCTGCTTTTGTTTTAAAATGATAATTTCTGAGTCAAACTCTTATTCTAATCCTCTCGCGTTTTTAGCTTCCCTAAAAGTGTAAATTAATATTTATTTTTTTATTTTTGCTGTAATTCTATCCGATTTTACCACTGGCCCAAATTATCTATAAAATATAATTTTATGCATTTTTAACGTTAGCGTACCATATTATATATACATGGTTTAATTTTGTTACGTTTTAACAATATTTAAAAGATTATCGGAACCATCTCTTTTCATAATGATTTGATATATATTGCAATGTTATTTATTCCAGTCTTTTCGTTCCCTCTGGCACGAGGCTCAGAATTTTTTCCCTGAGTGCTTCAGGTAAGTTAGCATATTATGTAGTGCATTGTAATGACACTCCAGCCTCGGTGAGTAACATACACTATGCTGTACTAAACAGTAAATAATGTATTTTCTGTAGGTAAATAAGAGCTGTATATAAACGGTACTGAACCGTGCATAATGTATTTCTTATAGGTAAGTAGGAGCTGTACAATACGGTACATGTTGTATTTTAGATATACATATATAGGGTATATAAACCGTCTCCTACCCGAACTCGTGCCTCCGTGAGGTTCGTCCACACCGCGATCTCCTCGCGAGTGCTCATGTCTGGGTAGCGGTTCCGCTGGAATGTGGCCTCGAGTTCCTGCAGCTGCGCGCTCGTGAAGTGCGTGCGCTGCCGCCGCTGGCGCTTCTTCTTACAGGGGTCATCACAGGGGTCTTCCTTCGAGCTGGACTTCTCCTTATCTACACTCACACACATACACACACACGCGCGCAAGCACATAAACAGACACACACACACACACACAAACACACACGTGTATTAGAGTTAAAATAATTACACACTGGACGCTCGAGCTATTTCAACATACACGTTGCACTTAATAATCTAATCTAATCTAGTGCAATCTAATGGGATCTAATATAGATTGCAATATAATATAATATAATATAATATAATATAATATAATATAATATAATATAATATGATGTTTACGTACAAAATCTATCATCCATATTTAAAATACACGCACACACACACACACACACACACACTTGTGCATTAGGGCTAAAGTAATAACACACGTTCGAGCCCTTTCAAAAACAGACTTTACACTTAACATAACACAGCAACACATTTAATAATATAATATAATATAATATAATATAATATAATATAATATAATATAATAAAATACACATATACACACACGCGCACATTCCTACGTATATATACCCATTACTAAATTATTTAATTATGTACAATCATTCATATACAAGTACAATACAGAGAAATGACGCACACAGAGTTTAAAAGACTCGACTTAGACTAATTTGTAAAGAAACAATAACAGTAATAACAAATCACTGCAGCAACACCCGTTTTGTTTAGCGCGAGATTTCTAGTGAGCAAGAACCGCGTGCTAAAATTCTAATTATCAGGCGGATAGGAGCTTTAATAAGACACTTAATTAATGCCATTGGCACGCGCACGATCCCCGGACCTGAACACGCTGTTTATTAAAACAAATCAGAAAGTTTGAAAACATGAACATACATACACACACATAAGAATGCCGTTAAACATTTAGACACTCTTACTCGTTGTCCCTCCTAGAGTCGCGCGGCTTCGCGGAACACACACGCGGACGGGCATTCACGCGCGAGCTTTTGCTATAAAGTAAACCCCCTTTCAGCTCTGCTTGGACCCCTCCTTCTCTTTATACACCAAACACACACCATCACCAAACACACACACCATCTCCAAATACACACAGGACAGCAGCGTATTTACACAAAAGTCCTGCATTCAGCCCTATTCACTAATTCATTCATTCACACACACACACACACACACACACACACACACACACACACACACACACATTCGCGCGTTTAGGTCAGGTTTATAAACGGCAGAAAATTCTGTACAATTAGCAAAAATTTTGAAATTAAAAACAAATTGAAAGACAATTCACGAGCTCGCAAGTAATATAAAGTAAAGAAAACTTTTACTCTTACCTCTATTTTAAAGACTAGTGTGTAGACTTGTAGATTTATTTAAAATGTTTTTCTCATTGCCGATATTATTATTATTATTATTATTATTATTATTATTATTATTATTATTATTATTATTAATAGTAGTAGTAGTAGTAGTAGTAGTAGTAGTAGTAGTAGAAGAAGGAGGAGTTCTGTTTAATTGCTAAAAATACTTGTGTTTAACAATTGACTTGGGTTTTAGATTTTAAATGTTTTGCGAAAAAATAAAGACATCATATCTTTTTATGTAACAATTCAACATTAATACTAATTAATTTCCACACACAGACTAACACACACACACACACAGAGACTAACACACACACGGACTAACCCACACACATTCTAAATTAAAGTAATCTTTAATAATAATTATTATTATTAATAATATTTATACATTATATTATAAATAATAACAACAACAACAACAGTAATAATAATAATAATAATAATAATGCATGCACGTGATTAAAACGTGCGTACAAATTTGAGAAGGAAAACTCGGTATCGCACTAAATTTGTTAAAGTGATAAAATAATAAACAATCCATAATTAAAACATGACACTTTATTTGCACGTGTCATAATTGTTTATTAATATTTACTTTTGAATTTTGGATTAAGTGAACTCACGCACATTTTTTCGCACTTAAAAATGTAAAGTTTGTCGCTGTAAAATATAATCAAGTTGAAATTTGTACCAGCGCGCATTTATGTTTAGTCATTTGAATGAATTTCAGCCCGAAAAGTCTTTTTCATCTCCGAGCTTGAGCGAACGGAACCCTAACCCCTCGGTCTCCCGGACCTCCGCCCTGTCCCGGACCGGCCGGGTCTTACCTGTGCACTCGGGGCTGGAGGAGTCCGCCGCGCCGCGCCCCTCCAGCCGCGGTTTGAGGGTCTGGAGGCTAGAGGCCATGGCTAAAGGAGTGTGCAGGGCGGCCACCTTGCCCCCGGCCATATGCTGCTGATGCTCCTGAGCCAGCGGATCCTTCATAGAGTTCATGGATCCGGAGCTCTAGCGCTTTTACGCACGGCGCGCGGACTTCAGCTCAAAACAATGTTCCCTCTTCCCAAGGCGAGTAAATGAGCCCTGATCACGAGGTGGGAGGAAGGGGGGTGTGATTTGTAGACGCGCTCCGAGCGCTGCTCTCCCTGAACGGCCGTTCACGCACGGCGGTGCGAGGCTCCACTGCTCCTCGGAGCGGCTTTCTGACGCAGCGTGAGCACAGGAGAACTGACAGGGACGGGCAGGTGATACCGTATCCACTGGCATACACACATCTCTCTCTCTCTCTCTCTCACACACACACACACACACACACTGCAGCTCTCCTGTTCTGCGCGAGGACCTACTGAGCCCCTTCTGTCCCTCTCCCTCTCTCTCTCTCTCTCGCTCTCTCTCACCCTCCCTCCCTCCCTCTCTCTCTCCATGCAACGCCCTCCCTCTCCTTTTGACAGCCCATCAAACTCGCAGTGACAGGGGTGTGTGGCCAACAGGATAGAGAAAGAGGAGAAGAAGGCCTTGGCGTTTGCGTATATATATATATAT